>BMAW01105002.1:335231-529038 GCA_019974015.1 Nephila pilipes
TGTGTGTGTGTGTGTGTGTGTGTGTGTGTGTGTGATTGTGTGTGTAGGAATCTATATTTACAATGACTTAATACACTAGAGGGAGCCACGAACCAAAACTCTGCTTTGTAGCCTTATCCAATGGGTCCACACCTTGAGAGCCAGAGGCAGGGGTGTGGCCATGGTGTTTGGACGTATGATGCGATAGCTCCTTTGAAATCCTAATATTTAAACCCCATGGTCTAAATATTCTTACAGATAGTTTGTACAAATCATAATGTTTAATTAAATGTCATCTTATGAAAATCCGTTTCTTCGTTGAATCCTAAACTCCCAAGACAAATTACAAAAACGAGTCACTAACTCCTTTTCTATAGTTAGGATTCTACTTATATAACAATACCATAAGATTTTAATTTGGTGTATTTTGAAAGCACTTTATTGACAAATGGTTCCAAAAATTTATAAATGTATTCAATTCGATTCTTTAAATACCTCATTCAAAAAATTAAGTAATGGATATTTCAGAATATTACAATGATACAAAATATCTCATCACAATTCAGTCCTGAAAAATATACTTACCTATCCAGATACTTCTGATATATTTATTTATTATTTTTTAAATCATAATGAAAATCATTTCACGCTTCTTTTTGCCTGATAAATTAAGATGTCATAATAGGTAAGTAAAAACAGAGAATAAAATAAAAAAAAACTCTATAAAATGTCTACTTTAAATATATTTAGCGCTTGTTTAATACATGACCCTATAAATAGCAGCAAATAACAAATAGAGGAGTAACATATTGGTTACTTTCCAAAAGATATAAGCAATTCATTTTTATTTATTTATGTGTATTTGCGTATTCTTAATAAAATTTAACGATATATTTGGTGAATAGAGTGATGAAGAAAAGGTAGCATTAAGAAACAAAAAAATGAACTAATGAGCTACAAAATTGAATAAAAACTCGTATTCTTGCGAAATGTTTCAGTATAGTAACGAAAACATTACGAAACTATAATATCAGTTATAAAATACTTTACTACAATAATTTATTTGCACATTCATGCCACAATAAATATTAGTTATCCTGGAAGAAAAAATTTCTATTTCAAATCTCCATTAATAACTAAAGTTAAAAATTCAAAAGGGTATTACAGAAATGTTACTTTATTTATATGTTGCGACAAAAAGCTATTCAAGAAGTTAAAAAAATGTTATAAAGGTGTACTTTCGTCATTATGTTCTTCAATGCGTTCTCCTTTTGTTAAGCACTCACAAAAATTCATCGAAGAGCATGAAACTGATATTCTTTATTATTGTATATTACTTCTTGATATTTTATGATGAAAATATTTTTAATATTTATATTTTTTGAACATAAGAGTTTGTAATTCAAGGAGTCTCCCCATTTCAGGAACAATGTAATATCTTATCTTTTTTTAACATATTAATTTAACATGTTAATTAACATGTTTTAACATTTAACATGTTAATTGGACTTCGCCTAAATGGATCCATTATAGTTTATTAAGATAAATTTGCCATGAATGTAACATATTCAAAGTATATAAATGCGTGCTATTATATTTTTATTTCTTGGGACATATATTTAAGAATAAGACACAAAAATGGCTGGGAATATATAAAGGAATTATTACACAGTCATATATAACCTTATAATTTTTGGAAGGAATAAACACCAAAAAAAAAATGCACCCATTTGTGCCTGGATGAAATTTTACAAGTCGAATATTACACAGATGATTCAACACCCCTAATAAGTACTTAAACTAAACAATAATACTTATTTTGAAATTAATGCTGAAATTAACACATTTTCACTATTAATGTGCGGTTTCAACCAACACATGAAATAAATTATCTCATTAAAAACGAAAATGCGAAAATATTATTTTCCAATGGCTTATTTTCAACTATTTTGAGAGAATTTATTAAAAAAATCATTTTTTAATGCATACAGAGTATGTTGGAAATTTTTCTTTTCAAATTTTAAGTGTCGTTAACATTAAATTTTTCTGAAGTGAAGCAGTTTAAATTTAATTTTCCAATTCAATAAAATGAGTCACATGATTAAAAAATAGTAAAATTAAGAGAAATGCTACAGAGTTCTTATATTGATCTGAAAAATAATTATTACTAATGAGGTGAAGCATCGCAATGCCACAGATCATTGATATAACACATCAATCAATAACTCCCGAGACTAACCCAGAGATGGCACTCGTAGTAAATCAGTAACCAGGTCCTTCTGGAGTACTAACCTTTGCTTGAAACGTGTCAAAATTTTAAGTCGATCGGACCATTAACAGCTGAGTTATCGAGGTTGGAGTAAAGTCGTTTTGTAGTTCGTTTAAAAAACGGAAAAAACCGAGTTTCATGTTCTGATAAAACATTGTTTTTTAATGGGTAAAAACACCGTGCAAGTGAAACAATGGATTGAAAAATGTTACTCGGACTCTTGTCCATCAAAAGCAACGATTTGTCGGTGGTTTGCAGAGTTTAAACGTGGTCGTACCGACACAAATGACGCGGAACGCTCGGGTAGACCTGTGGAAGCCGTTACACCGGAAAATGTGAGTGAAGTGACAAAAATTATAATGAAAGATCGTAAAGTGAAGCTCCGTGAGATTGCTGAGATGACACAGATATCATATGGAAGTGTATTTACTGAAAAAGGTTTTTTGAAGTGAAGTGAAAAAGGTTTTTCCAAGTGGGTGCCGCGATTGCTTTCGATGGAACAAAAACAGCAACGAGTCGATGATTCTGAAATCTGTTTATCGCTATTTACTCGCAACAAAAAAGATTTCTTGCAAAAAAAAAGATTTGGAAAAGCATTGGAACGATTGTATCACCCTAAAAGGTGATTAACAAAAAGTGTTATGTTGATGAATAAAAAAAAAATTTGCAAAAAAATGTTGTTTTCAATGTTAGACTCGGGAGTTATTGATCGATGTGTTATACATCCTCTTAGCTAAGATTAATTGTTTTATTGGAAGTATATATTGTCCAAGAATATTACTCTGAAATTTATTTATAAGATAATTCTGTGTAATAAGGATTGTATGAATAAAAAACCTTGGATTTCAGAGAATTTAAATTATATTTACTAAAACATTTGTTTAAAGTTACTATTCTTACATACATCACAAAAATTAAAACAATGAAATCTTAAAATATAATGTTCATTATAACAACAACAATAAAAATTAATTAGAAAATAATTTAATTGAATAAGTGTATTAATTGAAGTAAATTATTTTACAATCAGATTCATGATATGATTTATTCAACAAATTCTTTGAGAAATGATTTTATACAAATACATGTGCTTTTAGAACAGATTTTTAAATTATATTTTCAATTCTTTTTTACTACTTCATTTTTAATACATAACTCCAATCAGCTTTAGTAAATTCTGTAATGTACATTGCATTTCCTTTTATGGGATAATATCCAGGTACAATTTCACTGCCCTTTGTATTTCTAGAATAGGCTCATGTCGTCATCTTAAATAGTTTTGAAGATGGAAAATAGCCAGCCGTGGCAAGATTTGAACAGTAAATATATTGTCCGATCGATATCACTTGGTATTTACCCAATTAGGGGGAAATAATCATTGACAAATAAAACAAAACTGTATCATATAGAGATAAATTATAACAAAATTACACCCGACTTATGGTCATCTTTTAAATGTGTCTGAAGTTTCTTACTGTTATAAGCACTCTGCAATGTAAACCAGGATTTTGAGAACATACATTTTCATTACTTTTAGCATCAATTAGCTAATTGTTTCTTAATAATTTTCTTAAAATCTAGGACGAAAATATGAATGCTAGTCTAGTATTTCCTGGTATATATTAATTGTTCCTTACCACATGCTTATAGTACACTAAAATGGCATTATTTCAAACGCAGATTTACGAAATTTAGAAAAAAGGAAGGAAAAAAAACCGGATTCAAAAATTGAAGTGATTTCGTAAATAACATCTCAGAAAATGATATGCTTCTTTTTTTAAGCAGTTTTGAAAGTAAGCAAAGTGAAATCAAATAACAACAATTAGAATTATATTAACTATTAAAAAATTATTGCTATAAACCCGATTTCTGAAATACTTTTAAAAGTTTTTGCTAGACATTTAGGACAAAAATGTTTTATTTTATAATTTGATTTACGATTGTATAAAATAGTACTTCAGCTGCTCAGAACTTTCACAACCAGTTAGAATGTAATTCAAAAACAAATATATCTTAGAGAACTTTTATGTGACCGCACACAGCTAAGTAATCTCGATTCTGAGGAAGTTAAATTAATTTGCATATTTCGTATATTAAAGGTTCTTTGTACTTTTTATCAATAACAACACATTTTTACGAATTCAACGCTTCACTTAACACTTAAATAAATTCATAAATAACACCTACCCATGCTCACTCATAATTAACTATTAGTGTTGAAACATTTATTTATTATTTATTTTAATGATTATAAACTCATATATATTGATAATTTCTTATAATTAATAAAAAAATATTTCTGTATTATATGAGGAATTTTTACGAAAAGCTCTTATTATCGATAGAAAAGTTGGTTTTTCGTTAGTTGATTCATAAAGTCAGAGGCGAGATTTTTAAAAGGATATGCATTTTCTCAGGTGTTGGATCCAAATTAGACTCGTTGCTTGTATTTGGCCTCCAGAACTCTGAATGCCAAAATATATGAATATGTAAATGACTATGCTAATCTTTTCTACGTCAGTTGGGAAACCTATCAGGTAGACTGCAGAAGAAAAGGCGAAAGATATGACACGGACAGGGCATGCAAGAAATCTGCTTTCTTACATATCAGATTAAGAATGATAAGCATTATCCGAATCTTGACGCGACCATTCAGAAACAACAATGTACCCAACTAACACCACCTCTTATCATAATCGATTTAAGGAGGAAGACGCGCATGAAAAATCTATGTTTGCTTTGAATTTCCTTTCTTTTGTCGAAAAATTCTATGACTGAAGATGAAGGCTACCAAACTGGATGAAAAGAAAGGAATCGGAGAAACACAAAAGAAAATTGGATGAGAAAAGTAATCGATAAGATTTGCAGACGCTTAAGGTATGAAGTATGATACATCTACATATGTAAATGTATGTAAATAATGTAAACGTTCAAAGGACAAAAGGTCGAGAGTAGGAAAACATTTAGCTAAAAAATTCTTTAACTCTTATATGGTTTTTACCAAAGAAAAACTACGTTAAGCTCTTGGCGGCGAAGCATCTGAGCTCATGGGAGCTGGACTTTTAATGCTTAAAAGGAAAAACAACGTACAATCGAGATAGTATCAACAACAAGTAAAAAATAAAAAACACCAAGTTAATATCTTGTGCAACAGGAAGAAATGATTAAATTTCCATTTATTTAAGCTAGGGGTGCGTCTCTTAATAAAAATGCAATCGCTAAAAGAAAATTGTTCTATTAAGTTTGTGTTAGTGTAGATTTTTCTAATAAAAATAACTCCGGATGTTTAAAATTCACTGTTAGTAATTTGAATGTCAAATTAGTTCTAACACAGCTTAGTTGAACTTAAGCTCATATAAATATACTGATTGACTCGTAACGTCAAAAATAAATAAATTGAAAAATGAAAATGAGTTGCTGTTTAAAAATAAACCATAAAATGTGTAAAAATTATTATAATTTTTTTTCTTTAGGAAATGAAGATGCATATGTGTATGTTTTGAATAGTGGTAATTTATTATGCTGATGGTGTTAACTAAAAAAAATTCGGTCCGAATTAATCGAGAGAGTTCGGGTTATCATTTATACATAAATGCATATATATATATATATATATATATATATATATATATATATTCTTTTAATACGAAAGCAGTATCATTTTATATTTACCTATTTTTCATGCTAAGCTTTTTTCTCACAAGATGAGCTGTAACAAAACATTGAGCGGGGGTGGAGACCCACCATGATAAAATATTGTTGATACACTTTTCATACATTAGAATAAATAATATTTAGTGTTCTGAAAAATACAGAAGTTTATCAAACACCATGAATGAAAAAGTGTTCAATTAATGTTATGTATGAAACAATGGAAAAATGCAAATACGAGTAAATGACAGCAGGAATCTTAGAATAAGTTGTAAGAGCATAATATGTGCATTATAGGAATCTGTAGAATATTCCACATGTCGTATCATGCATTGCACAGCATTATTCAGCAGTTGTAGAGACAATTTATGTCACTAATCTGTCTGGTAACAAATGAAGGTTTTTTGGTTTGTTAAAATATATTTTTTACTATTAAGTCGCCTACTCTAAGTCGCCTAAGCATTTTTCATGGGGTTTAGACAAATATTTTTCAATGGGGGTTAGAACATGCTAGCTATACAAAATCGCTCGCTCACTAGATATTATATACCGTCGCTCACTAGACATTTCCGAACAGCGACTGATCAATGCAGTGGTACATCACCGTCCATGAAAACAAATATATTACACCACAGATAAGGCAAGCATCAGGCAGTAGGTATTCATTGAAGTAACTTTGGTTGTTCATATTCCCAGATATGAGCACTTTTAGAGGCAAGCTACCAATGTTCATAATACTTATTTATACAATGACATTGCATGTTGGATATCGGTTCTTTCCTGGGTATTTTCCGAACGATATGCTATGCCACTCTTATGCCATATCAATTGGCGTCAACAATCCGATCGTAGACAGGACTTACTTTTATTTGAGAAAATATGCATGTTCAGTCTTAATCGATCCAATTTTTAAGCTCAAGATTCCATGACAACCAGACATTGCGTTGCAGTCTGGACAGTGGCACAGACACAACAGATAAGTGTGTGTGTAGTCTTCCTTTTCTCAAAAGTTATGCTTCAGTTTTTGGAGCGTTTATCTGTCCTGAGGCAGAAAAATACTCATTTTCAAACTGCTGAAATGTTGTGTACTGATTCCTTTTTGCCAATATGGCAGCAAACCTGTCTCTCTCTGGGGTCGCGTCATACTTCTCCCTCGACTTTTCCCATGCCGATGCTATATGTTCCAGTTATACCACTACTTTCCACATTTGTGAAACAACCTTTGGGTGCAACCTTTGGGCGAACCTGTTACATTTCGTCCTTCTTCAATCTTTCTAAAAAATATAGCCATATATTATTGAAAAGATTGATAAAATAAAATACTCTATGTCATGTCGAGATTAGACATACCGAAAATGTCAAGTTGGTCAATAACTTTTTTCTTCGTCAAGCTTTTCCTTAGAACAATAACTCTCCACTCATGAGAACCTATAAATCTCTTATGAGTGCTATCACATGAAGAACAAGATATATATATATATATATATATATATATATATATATATATATATATATATTATTGAAAATTTTGTTTAAACTGCCATCGATAGGTTTTGCCTTTTCTTTTGGTCTGATTTAACTTATTTATTGTTTCTTGTTGATATCACTCACTTCTACAACAATTATGTTACTTTATGAATTTTCATCCACCAAAATTTCATAACGTTATTCAAATGCACTTAACAAAAGAGTTGTTTCTTAGGCTGATCTTTATGTTTTCAACTTAGAATGATATGTTTACCCTTTTCTTTTGGACTGATGTTACTTTCACATTTTCTCTTGTTGATATTTCCCATATGTACACCAATTATGCTAGTGTTTTAGACGGGGAATGAGAAATTCAAGGAGAATATCCGAATATCTTAAAGTTAGTTTTGTTATTATCGACAATGGTGTATTTAATTTATTGTATTTCATTTATAGTGTTTCATATTATACTAATTATAGAAAAAGCTATGGTTTTGAGAGTGATATCAAAGTCTAGTTTTTATAAAATTATGCAATTAAATAGTAAACATAAATTAGACAGTAAATAGTAGTTATTTGTTTTATAATTATTTTTAATAAGACATAAATAAATCTTTCATTTGACCGTAATTTTAATTGAATAATCTCCTCGAAATCTGTTAATATACGTTAAACTTTTTAAGACGTTAAATGTTTATAACCTATTTTGTTTTCATTTTATGTTCACTACGACATTCTTTAAACGAGAGTTACAATTTAATGAATTTCAATAACAAAAGAGTACACTACAGATTATATTTTATAGTCGAATTTTATTTAAGAGTTCTGTACAAATAAAGATCTGATAAAAACATTTTAATGAAGTAAAAAAAAATATGAGCCTTTAAAGTAAAATTAGGAATTGTCGCATGAAAAACTATTTAACGATAATTAAGTTAAAAATGAGATATTCTTAAATAATTTATTACTAAATAAATTATTAAATTTCATTATTCTGAAATAAGGAAACTAAACTGAAGTTAGTGAAAAATTAGTTTCTGGTGCTTAATTTTTTCAAAGAAATATATAATTTGAAAAATAAGGATTTCAGTTGCTTCGAATTATTAAATCGATAAGTTGTTGTTATTAATACTTTTAAAAAATAAGGAAGCTTAGTAAACGAATGTATTATGGAAAGTATGGATGCAAATTCAAAAAGATATGTATAGTTAAGCAAAAAAGAAAAATATGTCAGAAATGTTCAGTTACAATAAATGTTGAAATTTCACTTTTTAATCCTATAAGATATGTTATAATATCGTAGAAGATCAGATATCTTTAGAAAATATTTTTACGAATTGAAACTAAATTCTAAAAATATTTATGAAATTATATAATAAAGAAATAAGAAATATTCTGAATTTAGATTAAATATGATAAAAATTATCGAAGTATACACTTTCACTAAATTATATGTCTGTTTTTTTTTTTTTTTTTTTTTTGCTTTACGGTACGTCCAAGTTTCCTTTAAAAGCAATAAATTCTGCAGATTAAATGAAAATCTCAATTTCTCTCTCTTTAATTATATATACTTTAAAATATCAATAACACAGACATAATTTAATCTCCATTTAACTATACTGCAATAAATTGACTTTTAAATACTGTCTGAAGTTGAAAAGATATGCTATTAAAGATATCTTATAAGATCATAAGAACAAAAAATACTGTACAAGTACCAAGCAGTATCCTTTTTTGATATATAAACTGTTAATACAAAGAAAAAATCGAAAAAGGAATGCATGTTGTTAAGCCCGGAATCGATGATTTGAAAGAAAATATTGTTAAAAAGAGCACAGAGTAACTTATTAAGAATTCGCAAAAGATAATAAAATTTATAAACATATTAATTTTACTTCATGGTATGACCCAGGTTTAAATAAATTCATTTTTTTGAGTTTATTCATTTCACATGCTAATAAAATAAAATCTCCAAATTATCAATTTGTATTCATATATGAAATTGAATGATTTTCTTATTAACGTCTCTCTTAGAAGCAACACAAGACTATGGACCTCGAAATTGTGAACCATGATCAAGAGACGCGAACGGCATCCAAGCTGGCTTCCCCCTCCTCTCTCCAAGGTTTAACACTACACCTGTGTAAAGACTTCGAGCCTTTATAGATTTAGTGACGGAACCAACATCAGCCGCAAGTTCACGATTACGATCACTGAGATATCACGGCAACGAAGATTTATTGAAACTGCATATTTATCAGGAAACAGGATGAATGTAATAAGTTGCACACTAATTGCAAAAAATATTTAATGTTCTTATTTATTTATAATATCGACAAATTTATCACTACACTTAATTAAATGGGTTATTCTATTTCTTTTTCACTAAAATATCACATGAAATATAATTCTTTTTCAATTGATGACAGAAACAAGTTCATAAATGATTCATAACGTTTTAACAGAATAAAAGGTAAATATTTAAATTTAAGGAGTTTTTTGATTATATAACATTTTAATGAAATAAAAATTATACATTTCTATAAAATGAAATTTGAAAGTTATGAAAAGTATGCTGAATGCAAGAGTTTAAAATTTTTGAGACAAAATTCAATATTTTTTATTTACTCGAAACTTGTTGACATAATATTAGAAATGTATTTTTCATATCTCTATTAATCTACTTGTTCTAAAACTACATTTCTCTTACAAGTTATATGAAAAACTTACATGAAATAAACATATAGTAATTTAATTTCTAATCTGACAATACTCATCAAAAATCTTTTTTTTGGCTGAACTTTACTATAAAAAAATGAAGAAATCAACCCTCCAACAACAAACACGTTCGCAATTTCTATTTCTTCAATATTTATCCTTTCTTGAATAAGATCCAACACTCTAACATGTTTTATTGCAAATGTCACCCTGTCAAAATCAATAACCAGTGAAACATTTACTACGCATAAACATCGGCTCACATTTTGGACAACAATATATGTTTTAATGCTTTTATGTCACCCATTTCTCTAAAGCTTTGTTGTCATATGAATTTAGATACTCCTTCATGTTCATTTGTACTTTTCACGGCTTAAATCCCTACAGAAATATGAAAACTTTGTTTTAATGGAGAATCTTAAGTTTTTACTATGTGTCAAGGGAATTTTGAAAATGGGAAGATATGAAAAGAAAAAAAAAGCAGAGTAGTTTTTTTTTTATTTTCAAAAATATATTTTTGTTTGTATAAATGTGGTTCCGAAAGTTACATGACAAAATACTTATGATGAAAGTGAAAAGTTCAGCTTTCCAACTAAAATATTTACTGCATATCCTCAAAATGAATGTGCACCACCACCCTTATATGACGATGTTGTAAAAGAAACTCAGAAAAATTTAAAAGCTTAAACATGGGAAATGTATCGCATTTAAAACAACATTAAATGAGCTTTATTGAAAAAAAATTTTTTTTCTTCGTAAGGATTAATTAAAAAAAAAGTAATTGAGGATTAAAAAACCACCTCATTTGTTTTAAAACATTTGCATTCAATTGACAGATAGCTGAAGAAATGTAGATGTTGTTAATATGTTTTTCTTATGAAATAATCTTCAAATAAAAAGATTCAGTCACTAAAAGTTTTATTAATTAAATTCTTAATAATCATATAAACTGTATTATATTTATAGAATTTAACTTGTACTAAACCGGAATTACAAAAGAATGGGATTATATTGTGGGTCTACAATTGCTCTGATAATGTTTGATTGTATTTTACATTACTAGTGAATTATTTTTAATTGAATTAAAATTTATTTTCACTTATAAATAATAACATACTTACGTAAGTTTTAACGAAGCATTACCAATTGTTATCTATTAATTTCAACGATTCAGGTTTAGACATTTAATTAATTCACAAATTTAAATAACACCATAATTAATTTTGATGTAAATTTGAAATAAGCATTAACAATACGTTTACAAATATCATTCAATTTTAAAGAAAACTCAAGCCTATTAAAATTTATATACATTGAAAAACATAATTTAAGACACATACAATATATATTTAAAACAGCCCACATGGCTAGTACAAAATAACTTAATGCTCTTAGATATCCAAGAATATCAAAGTTATAATCACACAACAAAGGTAATAACTGATACACATTTCCATTCTCAAACAATAATTATAAAATAATGTAAAAAAAAGCAATACAACACTATTAATAAAATGACCAATGATATAAATGTTAGACGGAAACTAAGTACAATATTTGAGCATAATATTATTTGCTATTAGTTGCATAATGAATTAACTAAGAAGAGAAATTATTCTTAGTAATTATTTAAATCATATGCAATGAAGAAACATACTTGAATTTGCCCATCAACCAAATAATCAGATTTAATTTCATGAATGTTACGAAGATAAAATTATAAATTCTTCCAATTTGAATCGAGTTAAAATGAAATGCAAATCATATATCGCAGCAAAAGGGTACCTGGTATGGAGCATAGTTAAATCTATTTTTATGCGGAAGTATTCATAATAATGAGGCCAATAAAGCACCTCAAAGAACTCGCATGAATTACAATCCTATCTGCAGTTAGGGTTTCTCCTGTGTGCATGAATGGATTTATTTTGTTCTTTTCATCCATCTTTCTTCGCCATTCACCATTTCTTACATTTATGAGATACTTTATTTTCCAAATACATCGGTAAAAACAAACGAGGGACGTAATGTCTGAAAATGAAGGGAATTGTCTCCAGGTGAAATGGCAAAAGTATTTTCTCTAATGAGTGCAATAAAACTAGGTGATTAAAAAGAACTTCATTGAGTTCGTTATTTTTGCCTGGTTACCAGTTTGCTCGCAATTGTATAATAAAGACTTATTTAAGCAATGTGAAATTAATTTCCGCTCTCTAGGACTTTGATAATAGTAAGGGGGGAATGAAACGAAGCATACTTTAATCAATAATATAACGGCACAATGCACTGAATCTTGCTTAATGTAAGAATTGTCCTTAGCTTGAGGAGAAACTAGCACTTTTTTGCAGCTGTTAGAAAGTTTCTAGATGGCTTAACTGTCTACGCAGCGTATTTTTTCCCTTTTGGTTTTTATAGTTCATTAAAAAGTTATTTAAGAACTCGTGGAAGAGTAACTGCATTAAATTATTCATTGATAAATTAATCATATTTAGTAATTTTTAACATAATATTTACGAAGGGTGGAAAATATGATGAAATTGAGATTAAATGGATGAATTGTCAAAAAATATGACGAATCAATGTGATTATGTTTGTGCTCCTGAATAACAGTAAAGCCTATATTAAATGACACATGTCATACTCCTTTAAATAGCCAAAAATCAAACAATTGGATATTTATTAAATTATCAGTATATTGATTAAATTTAGCCACGAAAAAATGAATGAGTATGAAAATCCTTTCCGGATGCAGATAAAACAACCTGTTAAAAAACTGAGAATAACATATTTTTTCAATTATCGTAATATTTTATTATACATTTCTTGAAGTATATGTATAAGTAAAGTTTTCACTCGTTTTAGGTACAATTAATTTAAATGAGAAAAGGAAAATCCTCTTACCGATTTTTAAATCTGTGTTATTGCATTTTAAAATTTTAAGAGATATTAGTTATAAATAAAATTATCTTGTTTAATACTGGTCCTTTGTCAGAAATTATTTTTATTTTTTTTATAATTGAATAGATTCTGGATTGAATTGAATTCTTATAGTTTATCTGTATTTTCTTGAAACATCAGACAGAAAGTAATATTAAAGTAAATTTTGGAAATATTTGTAATTATTTTTTTTTTTTTCAAAATTTGTTTTCGGTATTAAATTTCAAAAATCAAAGTCAGAAATATTATTTCTAAGTCTTAAATACGTTAAGGAGTACAAATGATAAAAAAAAATTAGAAATTAAACCTGATGTTCTGATCGGGTCTATTTGATTTGAAAAAAAATTATATGTTTATAAAAACATAGCGTGGATATATTTTCATTAAATGTCATGACTTTGTCAATCATTTTTTTTAAATATATATTCCTAGAAGGATTTGTGTGTATTTGATTTCTAAGGATTTCTTTTTCAATTTATTCCTAATTTACTGTTTGAGTCATAATGATCCGATTCAAAAGGGTATTTACTTTTACTTATACACTTTCTTATTCGTTTGGAATAAATCATGAAAAAAGAATAAGAGTAACCTATTCTAACCTATTGAAACTTGTTTCAATGATATGTATTTTTGATCAAGTGACAGGAGATCATGTGCAAGGTCAAAAGTTTGATATAGTTGTTGGAGAGCCAAAGTATTCGCACCTGTTGCAACGTTTCTTTTTCTTGTTCTATTTGTATATCGAACAGTCTGCATAGCAGTTATATCATTGAGTGTGAGTTCAGAAATGGCGAATTCTAGAAAACTAAGTGACGCTGATATAGCTAAGTTAATTGAAGCCTCCGACAGAAAAGAGGAAAATGTATCCCGATGAAATTGAAAGTGACAATTCTGACAGTGATTTTGAAACTGATATTCAATATATGCAAAGTATACAGAAAATTGAGTATGCAAATCATGAAATACTGTAGAATTCGGATACAATCCCACATCCTGGTCGATTAACATCATCTAATAAGGGTAGTTATAATTAAAGTTACACTACTCAGAGGCCTGTAGAACCTGTTCTGCTTATCAGATTTTGGTGAAACTTGGAATATATGCTATATGGACCATAGGGAAAAGATTTCTACAATAAAAAAAATTAATACAAATTTTGAACACCATGTGGCTTTTATCGAATATTCTTTATGCATATCCGTATAACCTCTATATAAGCTTGCAGTCGTAGCCAGAGAATCATTCAGCGTGCGTTTGTTATCGTTAATCATACCCTCACAAAAAAAAAAGATCGAGCTTTACCGGTAAAACTGTTTTATCAGAATGGCAGCAACCACTTAGTTGCTCTGAGTGAATATCGTCTTTTAAAGGATCTTCGAAAAGGCCCCATATAGATGATTGGTTTGAAAAAGATGATCATGAAATTTGAAGACTGAAGATTTGGGTGTGCTGCCAGGAAGAGGAGGGAAACCGGTTGGGACTGAAACTGTCGAAGAAGTCTCTACTGTTGTAGTTGAAAGAGCCTCCAGTTCCATCTATTCTTCAGCAAGTGGTCGATCAGTGTCACTCGAGTTTGAGATTCCGTGGTCGATCAGTGTCACTCGAGTTTGAGATTCCGTGGTCGACAGTACGAAAAATTCTGCGATTTATTTTAAAATGGTATCCGTATAAGATCCACGTGATGCAAAAGCTGAAACCTCAAGATCACAAAACACACCTTGAATTTGCTTGGCGATTTTTGGAGAGAATGGAAATTGATGACGCGTGGCCTTGGAAAATTCTATGGTCAGATGAGGCACACTTTTATTTAGATGGAGTTGTGAATAGTCAAAATTGCCACATATGGGGTACTTCACCTCCTAATGTCCTGCATCAACAACCATTGCATTCTGTTTACGTGACTGCTTGGTATGGATTTACTGCTGAGTATGTCCTCGGACCTTTTTCCTTTAGAACTCTCACTCCACGAGATCCTAAAAGATGCTCTGTCACGAGTGCACGGTACAGTGAACTCCTTCAACAGCAGGTCATTCCTGCTATATAGGAACGACAATGTTTGCAAACCACTACCTTTATGCAAGATGGAGCAATTCCTCACATAGGCGCTAAGTCAAAACACTGATAGTGCTAACTTTGGCGATAATCGTGTAATATCCAGACATTTTCCGGATGCATGGCCTTCTCGTTCACCCGACTTAAATCCCTGTGAGGATTTCTAAAAGACCGAATTTATAGAGGAGGAATTAGGACTTTACCTGATTTGAAAGCTAGCATTATTCGCCATGTGGCTGAAATCCCTCGTGAATTGCTTCGCGCTACCATTGAAAACGATATAATGAGCTTTCAACACGTTATTGATGTCAATGGAGCACATATTGATCATATTCTGTAACTGAATAAATTTTAACAATTCTAACATATTTTTTGTCCTTCTTTGGGCACCACATTTCCTCCTAGTGGTCAAAATTTGAACTATTTTTTGTTGCTAAAACCTTTCCCCCATGATCCATATAGCATATATTCCAAGTTTCATCAAAATCCGATCAGCAGAACGGGATCTACAAGCCTCTGAATAGTGCAACTTTAATTATAACTACTTAGTACCATAAAAACTACTTCAGGTGTCACTAGATATGCAACAGGACAGAAGTTGTAAAAAATGTCATTTCAGAGAGTATTCAATTTCACGTTTCAAAACGAAAAATGGCAAATATTGAAGGAAGAAAAGTGTATGTAAAAGAATGGGAAAATACCGAAACTGAAAATTTTGAAGCATGTATTGGATTATTACTATTAGCTGGTGTTTACAAATCACATATGGAGAATCAACGAAAAACTTGTGGGATAAAGATACAAGTAGAAACTTATTTCGAGCGACTATGTCCCTCGAAACCCTTTGCACCACATCAAGAGTCATTGGTTTTGACAATAAATGCACTCGTCAAGAAAGAAGGTTATAAATATAGATAAATTATCTGCTGTAATAAATATCTGGGAGTAGTGGGTAGAAATTCTACCAAAATTGTACTATCCGAATGAAGATGCTACTGTAGATGAACAATTAATATGTTTTTTGTGGCCGATGTCCTTTAAACAGTATATATTAAGTAACTACCTAGATATGGCTTAAAAATATGAGCTTTATGTGACAGTAAAATCCCTTATGAATTTATATGGAAAACTTATATAAAAAAACGAGGGTCAATGATTCAGAAAAATCAGGGTATGCGAGCAGTGAGTGATTTTACTTATGAGAATTGGGACACAATGTTACATGTGATAGTTTTTTCCCATCTTACAGCTTGGGATACTTTTTTCTAAAATGGAAAATGACTATGCTTGGCACCAACAGAAGAAAAAATAACCCAGAACTTCCTGAAACAATGTCAAATAAAGAAGTGTGCAGCTCAGTTTTTTTATTTTTCAGAAGACACAACATTTGTAAACTACATCCCAAAAAAGAACAATAATGATACTTTTATGAGCACTATACATTATGATAAAGAAGTAAGAAGTAGACCTAACAAAAGAACCCCATAAATGATATTAAATGATAATGCAACTGAATGGCAGTGGATATTCTTGATCAATTTCTTAACATATACACTTGTAAAAGAAAAAAAATCGATGATCCATGATAGTATTCTATAACATGCTTGATACATCTGCCTACAATACATTTATCCAATGGACTTCAATAGAAAGCAAATGGAATGAAAAAAATTGACCAAACGAAGGCTGTTTTTGGATGAATTAGGGATATCACTAACTTTTTCATACATTGAAAGCAGACAACACCTACCAAGAATTGAGGATGCAATTAAAGTAATAAAAGGAATACAAAAAACGTACCCTAAGGATCTGCTGAGAATACTTCATTGTGTAAAAAACATGCTAGGTGCAAGTTCTGTCCATCAAACAATGACAAAAAAAAATTAATATGCTATGTTACATTTGTAAGAAGCATATTTGCAAATCTCATGTAAAATATTACTTTGCAAATTGCAAATAAAAGCAAGCTTCAATTGCAGATTTATTGTTTTATTTTCCAAGATACTTTATATTATTTTATCATAATTTACACTTACTTTACTAGTCATTAAATTATTTATTAATTAACACCTTTCATTTACTGGTAGAAATGATGATATTCTGAATTGGGTCATATTGACTAGAACATTACATACATGTAACTAGTACTTACAAGTAGAACTGAAGGGTTAAACTTTTGTACAATGCGCAGGCAGAGACAATGTGAAACATTTTTGTTTCTAAAATAATCAACTTAATTTTACCAGTAATTTATCAACCGTTATTTAAATATTGGAAATTTATTTAATCTGTACATGTTTGATAACGCTTATGTTTACTAATTAATTTGTAGCTCTCTGTAAATAGGAGGTTGCATTTTGGAGAGTAATATACACATGATAAATTACCAATAAAGATATTTAACATAAACTTCTTTACTTATGTTCTATTATAACTTAATTTTTTTTGCTTTTCCTAGATAAAAATGAATAATAGATGTTTTGAGAATGTTTTCTGTAATATATATGCTTTTTCAACATTTCAAATTCGTGAAAGTTTTTGCTTTTGAATAACTCAAATAAGAATCTTTCCACAGCAAAGTTAAATGTTATTCATTACGCCACTAGGTGAGTTTATTTCTTGTGCGAATAAAATATTTTGTTAAAAATAGTTTTCTATTCACAAAATGCTTAAGCATATATAACATTTTTCTATGTTTGAATATTTTTTCGAGAATTTTTTGGTTTGAATAAAATGAAACAAAAGTTCCCTGTATGGCAACCAAAACAGCAGAGTATTGAAGATCGCTTTGGAGACATTGCTTTGGTCAAGCAAAGCTTCGCAAAAAATGTCTTAAAATACGATTTCCTTGAAGCTGGGTTCTCAATACGGAGTAGATCATGCTTCAAAAACTGCTGCAATGGTTTGAATAAAACTTCACACCGAGGGGCAAAGCAACATTTTTTACGCCAGTAGGGAGTTTTCAAAAATCCGAAATAAATCAATAGCAGAAGTTCTAAAAGGTTTTAAGGAGTGTTTTTTTTAAATAAAAAAGTCGACCTTTCACTCAGTTTTTTATCTGCTATTTTTGTATGAAGAAAATATTTCACACATTGACTCGCATTTCTCATTCAGGTACATTTTGAAAATTTGTATTTTTTTATGCTAGAATTGTTTTATTTCTTTAGATTTTGAATGAAATTATTTCATACATAGATTAATGTGTGAAACACTTAAAATTATCTATATTGGCTGATATACATATTTGATAACTCCCTATCTCAGCATTTATTTAAAATAATTAGAGTATTTTCGTAATAGTATACTTTTCAACTCGAACCTTAGCGTAATTATATATTCAGCTACAAAAGTTAAACAAAATATCTTCAAAGGTCGATATGCTACTTGAAATATTGAACAATCTTAAAGATAATTGTTTCTAATATATTAAAGGCCTCCCTTTAAAATGAAATCACTTAAAACTAATAACTGTTATGTTTTTCTCTCAGAATGTTTAATAATATCGTCTGTATAAACTCTTTTGTAAGTTAATATGAAATAGAAGGAATACGAATTTTTTCAAAAATCAATATATTTACAGCTTTGATATACGGAACAATATAAATAAATATAGAGAAATAAGAGAAGTGAATCGCACATATTATATCACTACTAAACGTTTCAGAGAAGATTTCGACTTTTCATAAAAAAATATTTTCGAATAATGTTCCTTATTTCATCTATATATATATCGTTCCTTTCTACTAGAAATTATTTTTTTAGATAACTTAAAAATAATAAAATACAAAATACAAGAAATATAAAATACAATATAAATCTCAGAATGTCTCCCTACATTAAAAATAGTATTTTTCCTGATGTATTTAAATGTGTATATTTAACATCTCAGTAAAAATATTCATTTTAAGTTATCCAACTTTTATCCATTATATAAATTAGATTCATTCTAATAGATAAGTTAACATTTATCCAACCATATAAATTAGATTCATTCTAATAGATAAGTTAACATTTATCCAACCATATAAATTAGATTTAATTTATTATTTCTATTGGTATTTTCGATTATCAAGATTTATGACGCGGTAATTAAGATTCATGGGTATGATAAATTCAATGTCTATTTTTTAAATGTTTCTGATGAAAACACACCAAAGAAGAAACAAGACAGATTTTTAATCTTTTAAAATTCAATACTTATAATGAGTGTGATGTAAAAATTTAAACTTTAAAATCGTATATCTATTATTTTTGGAAATAAAAATGTGACTAGACCATTTTTTAAGACTAATAACAAAAAACCACATAAGTATTGTTTTAACAAAAGCTGTTTTTGTAGTTTTGTAATATAACTATATACGAACAGTCATGATCATATGAAACATGTTTTAATAATCCAGGAAACTGCTCTTTTGAAGTAGATATGTGCATTCAACATTTTTTCGCGTAAATAATGCATAGCTTGATTTTTTCTTTTCACTGTTTAATAAAAAACTTTATTTTTCGAACGTAATCATAAAAAATATATTCATTACGTATATATATTTTAAAGAAGAAAATTGGTATTGAAATTTGAATTCTCCAATAAATCTTTATGGAATGATCGTAAAATTTTAGTTTAGCTTTCCTTTGAGAAAATAGGGCTTTATTTTTTTATTTATTGCAGAATATAACCTTCTCAAACGCACTAAAAAATTATGGTAGCATGAATAACTGATCGGCCAAGAACTGAGTGCTATATTCATAGAAATGTTTTGATTTTTACGACAGCTTTTTCCATCAATGCATTTTTAATCAAAAATATTCTTTAATATGCTTAAGATATATAGCGTATATAAAAGTTATTAGACATAATTTTAAAATATTATGTAAGGTATCAATTATGAGATTATGCGGTTTGTTTTTGTTGATCATTATACAAATTTTAATAAATTTCTAATTAAAGAACGTAATGTTATAAGAAAACTAAAAATGAGGCTTGCAGAATATATACTTCCATGAAATTTCCAAAATATATACTTCCAGAATATATACTACCATGAAAATGAAAGAATAATTTTTTAAAATTTGAATAAAATCTCGAAAGTATTGCATTGCTTTAAGCAAGAAAATGTCACGTAAATAATCCATATCTTTTTTTCAAACAGAATCTCATTTTAATATCAATATTTCAATTTTCTTAAAATAGATTGGAAATAATGTTTTACAGAGTGTACTTTCGTTAAAGGGCTATATGATCTTAGATGTTCTGCTAATTAGAACAAATGAACAAATAGATTTTTTAATGATTTGAAAAATATATCAAAGTTGTGAATAAATGAGTTATTAAATTAAAACTTTTTCTTTATATGTAAAAATTAAGATAAGTTACACAAATAAATTTTAAAAGAATCAATTTGTTTCGTTCTGTTGTAATAAGTTATTAATTTCCGTTTTTACCTTCACAAGATGCACTTTTAAGGACGTTTATATACCTTATATATTAAAATACTTTTATCTTTGCAGATTAAGTAATTAAATTAAATATTTAATTGAAATTAATACATATATCTAAATACCAGCCTGCACTACCAATTAATAGTTTTCAAACATACTTCGTTGCATAATCAGGACGAGTTACAATTTTAATTGCATCAGACATATCCTCAATTATTTTTAATGTCGTTTTAATGAAACAGTAACACCTGTTTTGAAGAATTAATTCGTAAATCAAAAGTTTTCTTGGAAACCTTTCTACCATGCAGCATTTCTCTTCAAAATATCTTAATGCTTATCGCATAATTGAACGCTTGGAAGCATCTAAACACTCTTATGCTATTCCACCACCATCTTTCTCTCTGTTAAGTTTTGAAAAGTACACTTATTACGATCGATGGCCATGAAATGAGGAAGGAATTTCAATTTCGTTCCTGGACTCGCGAACGCCGCTACCCCTTGTAATTTGCTCTCTAGACAAGACCAGTGCACGTTTTGCGGTGGGAAAATGATTACCTCAACTCTCTTTTCTGGGTAAATGTTTCACGCCTATTACGTTTATGAAAGTTGAGCCATGTGAATTGGTAAAAGAGCCAGTGTCAGCAAATACGCTTTCAAAATGAAGACAAAGAAGCTGCAGCTTTTGAGCGTTAGCTATGAAAAGAATGATGTGTTCATTTAGTTGAAGGATCCATCTACGAGACCAACAACTAGGTATCATGTACCGAGGGACATGAAACTTTAATTCCGTAATCAACACTGAGAGTACCGCTAAGCATCAGCGCTAGAGACCCGTTTTAGTGCAAGGAAACTGTCTGAGTGACAAAACTCTGTTTGTTCTATACATTACCATTATAGTCTAACCCACCTTTATTCAGAGCTGGTATCTGACAGGGGCGATTTTTCACGGGATGACAGAGCCGTTTATTACGCACCAAATAGACGCCTCGAAACAGGAACAGCAGCGATGATTAAATTATTTTCATACTGCTTCATCTTTCAGTTGTATTTTTTTTTTTTTTTTGGCTTTCTGTAAGGGAGAAACTGCTGTATATTATGCTCCGTTAGTGGGGTTAAAATGTTTTGGGCGGCTCCCCTATTTTATTACGAAAACTTTGCGTGCCTGTAACCGTAGAAGTACTTCAGCATCATGCGCATTAATGTGATGCAGTCGAGTTTGAAATTGATCTTTTTTCAGGCAAAATTTTAACTCACTTAATTCTGATAAAAGAACCTTCGTTTAATGTCTTACATACACCCCTAAGTAAATATACTGACATAAACAAATTTTTTGTCGCCGGCATTTTAAAAAAATTGTAAATCATTTAAAGGGTCCATAACTAAGTCATCGAATATTTTTTCAACGAACTTAAAAAGAATATTCTCTTTCTCTTTTTTTGAGAGGCACTAGACAATAAAGAAAAAACACTAGAACACAAGCAGAAAGAGTGATTTAATTATTTCTTCAAGAAGAGAAGAAATTTAATTATTTCTCTGCCTGATTTTTAATAAAATTAATAAAAGGACATTTTTTTTATTTAGAATGTCTTTACTATTTTTCACATCATAATGCGACAGAAAAGATATTTTCTATGAAATAATAACATAATCGTGTTATGCAAAGTTTTATAAAGTGCTTTTGAAATTCATGTCTTAAAGAAAAATTTCTTCATAATTAGAATACTTAAATAATGACCAGAATTTGATTGTTCCAAACAAATCAAATTTCGTATAAATTTATATTTAGAATTTTCTTAAACCTTTTTTAAAACATTTTTTGAAATCAAGAAAAGTCGAAGTTTTTAATATTCAATTAAAGTTTTATGAGAAAAACGATTGTTTCCTCATAAGATTAGATATCTTCATCTGAGTAACCAATAATTACCACTTTATACAATTCATACTATTTGAAGCACGATTTTATTTTAATTGAAACTTATTTTTTAATTCACCAATTCACTTATATAATAACATGAAGTTAATACAGATGGATAAAACAACTATCTTAATGTTGTTAATCTTAGTAATTTTTTAATATTAAATTGCAAAGTTTTGGCATCATCAGACTTAAAATATTTGAAATCTTAAATATATGTTAAACTAATTTTCATAGTCTCAAGTTTGGATATAAAATTTATAACATTACATGGATAAACTGAAATCGAAGGATACAAGATACAAAGTTTACTTACAATAAATTAAGATGAAGATCCTTAATTAACAATGAAATATTATATATTGATCTAGACAATAAAGAAGGGTTATGTATTTATTTCATCTAAATAAATACATAACTGTTTAATTATAATATTTTATACTGTTTTCTTTGACTCAATAGTCTTATTTTTACAATGTTATAACAATTTTAGGTAACAAAATATTGTATATTTTTACAATGAATTAAAAAAAAATGGTCAATTTCATTTCAATTATAATCTTAACTTACTTGTATAAGGTTCTTTCTCTAAGAAATATACAGATTGCCCGCTTAAAATATTTTTAAAAAATTGTCTTTGCATATATTATAAAATTCCATTCTAGATCCTCATATATATATATATATATATATATATATAAGATTCTTACTTTCTTTATCGTTACATAGATGATTTAATTATTTTAGGTAAAACTGAGGAATTTAAACCAAATATTTCGTTTTACCCTAATTATCTCAAATTATTAAAAACTAATCTTAATTCAAATACAGTAGAATTTTTAGATTTCGATTTGCAAATTGTTGACAATAGACTAATTAGTAATATTTATGATAAAAGAGGGAGATTCGAATTCCATGTAATTAAAATACCTTTTTGGAACAGTAATCTACACAGATCCATTTATAGGAATATTTTATTGGGCTTTTTATTACGTAATAACAAATTAACCACACATAAAATAGACAAGTTTAATAACATTAAAAAATTCTTCAACAACTGTTTAGATCATGATTATCCAATAAATTTCTTAAATACTTATGTACATCAAAAAAATATTAAACATCTTTGCAAATCGTGATCCAATTTCAAATCCACCACACAACAATAGGTCCACAAAGTCGGCTTGTTAGTGGTCTAGCCGTGAAGAATTTATTTATTTACATTTACACAGCTTACATTTTTACTCACTCTCTGGACCATTATACTCCTTTACCATACAACTTATTACCAACCAATTGTTTGCATCCTTTTACATTTTATTACCAATCAAACAATGATTTAAATCTTTTTTCAATTTATATGGTGACGATATGTTATATTTTTTTCATTTTGAGTATGTGATATACATCTTGAAGCTTGTGATATACATCATGGAGGTAACATGTATTCATGTACTCGTATTTCATGCTATAATTGCTTATAAATATAAAACAGAATAAAGTTTAAGTCAAAGGCTACAAATGATGAGTAAATTAAATTTAATAATATTTTAAAACATAGTGATGAAAGGAGTGATTTATTTTCTGATAATCTTTATTTTCCTTGATTTTCATCAAGTTTGTTTTAAGCTACGTATGCAGTTTAGATACATAAGATATATCTTTATTTTGGAAATTAACCATATAACTACTTATTTAAGCTTATTGAACACGAAAACAGATTGTACATTACAGAAAATAATAGAATCTAGGAATATTTTTGTCATATTACAGGCATTCACTGTAATCATTGAAACTTATTCTTCTATATATTAAATTTCATTACGTAAAAACACTGCGGAGGGCTGGATTTATAAATAAAAGGTTTTCTCTTGCATATGAAAGATTGAAAATAAAATTGATTGTAAAAAAGGAAGAAGCAAAAGAAGAATACTAAAATCAACTAAAATATGAAATAATTTTCATTGGAATTAAAAGAAAAGAAAATGATATAAAAGTCACACATACTTTTGAATAATTTCCAGTAACTTGTAATTTATGTATATATTAGGTGATATAAAGTAAACTATAATACTTTTTCCAAACAAAATAAAAACAGAGAATTTTAACTATTTGCCATAAATTATTTTCAAAATTGAATCATTATTTCTGCGCAATATTTTTAATTTACACTTCTTCTCGGATTTAGAAACTTATCGGTCTGGTAAATGATCAACTGGTGTCTAAGTCCCTTTGAATTCCAAAATGTTGCAGTTTTATTCTCGATGTGTAAAATATTGTATAGATTAATATCAAAAGATTATTCATAATTTAAAATGCGAATTACTACGCTTATGTAAAACAAAATTAACTTATTTATGTATGTAACATGTTAACTTCTTTCGAAAAATGTTCCAAAGAGCCACTGTATACTGATTGATAGTTTGTTTGAGGAATGCCTTGGGATGACTATTTCTGCCCGGATGACTATTTCTATTTTCTTGGGATGACTATTTGAGGTCTGCTTATGACAGCCAATACGCCTCATAATTTTGAACTACAGTTTGATGACGAGATAGACATATGAGTTGAACCTGTACATCTACGTCAAAACGATAGGCTTGAGATCTGACAGATTTAACATACAGCGTTAGTATACGAAGAATACCTTAATGAAATTAGGTTTCAAACAAGAGACTCGTCTGAAACATCGCTGGCCTCGAGCTCATGACCAAGATACTCGCTTTTTTTAAGCCACAGACGTACTATATACGGACAGATGAATGTTCTAACAATAAAAAAAATCCCTCTATGCGAAACTCTAAATCGATGGTCTTTATTCTTAAACATACGCTGTAATGTTGTAAGACGTATACAAATTACCCTTAGCTAGATAAGGGAATGTTATGCTAAAATTCTATTTGTGCAGAATTTTGGGTACACCATTAATGCTAAGATACGTATACAACTTCTAAATCTGTTACTTTTTTTATTTTATTTTCAGATTGTATGACAAGAAGAAAAAGAACTATAAGCAATTGAAGCGAACTCTAGGTAACCAATCATGCAGAAGTTCTTAAAAATGAATTAAATTAAATCAGAATTCCTCAATATCCGCTACTTTCATTGATGTGAACTGGTTACTTTCTGTTTTTTACTGTAACTTTTTATTTGCATATCCCCTTTCTCGTAAATTTTATCTACTTTATAATGCTGAAATTATTTACTGATTTATATTGACATTTTCACATGTGTATGAAAAAATAAAATTGGATAAATTTTGTCAATTATAACAATGAAAAAGATAAGAATTTTCACTAGACCAATTGAATTCTTTCTATTCCGACGTACTTTCCTATTATTCACTGTGATACTTTTTGCCAATCTACTTTTTTTGCACTTAAGGTTATTGGAAAATTTATGTAGAAAAATTGTACATCTTTTAAGACATTTTAAACATTTTTCTAATATACAGTACACGCTTTACTTTTTATGTACATACTTAAAAACCCCAGTATTTCTTTTATTTAGTCAGTGATCTTTTTTGACATTTTTCCCATAAGACAAAAATAAAAATCGCTTTAGAGGGAGTCATAAAATAAACATTAAATATTATAATAAATAAAAAAAAATCTCTTCAAAAAGAATTAAACATTTATTCCATTCAATAAAAAAAATTATTACTTATAAAGAACATTCTTTGGATTTCTCATGACGAAGATATTACGTGACCATAATAATCCAAATGATGATTATCATACATCCACGAATTATTAGTTAAAAAATTCCGCAATACTTTTCTTTTGGGAATTTAACTTTTTTCTTAACTTCTTTCGTTATCATCATAAATATATCCCTACTAAATTTTTAAAAATGAATTTCTGTGTGCAGCGAGATATGCAAGTACAACAAATTATTTTATACAACACTGCTGTAAACTACAGAAAAAAGTGCATTCAAATTCAAACCAGAAATGAAGAATTTTAAAATGGGAAAATATAAAAATACCTTATGTCTTCGAGGATTTCAGTCAATTTGTAACAAGAGAATGTATATATTTTCAAATTCTGAAGATATCCTTATGAAATAAAAATAAATTCTATTTGAAATGCATTATTTTCTCTATATTTTTAAAATGATGATTATAATCTACTTTAAGTATCCCATAATACAAGATTTAAAGCATCCTAATGCGTGCTAAAGAAATGAGCAACAGCCACAAAAATATTTTCTTATGTTCTGAGCTTTAAATACACAAAATTCATCCTAAGAAATAAATTATCTTGCCGTTGCACTTATCGATAAACATATATCAAAGTTATGTATGTTTATCCTGCCACTATTATGGGATAGAGTAAAATTACACAAAAGAATTTGTATGTGAATGGATATGGAGAATTATGTAAAAGCAGCTTCTACTATAGCAGCCAACACAGCTGTGTGGGGAATGGGGCTATGGAGTTCTGACTCTTTCAAAAATATTTTTAAGTGGTTATACAGCTTTCACAGTGCACGAAAGGTTCACGCAATTAATTAGCAGGTTCTTTCGTAATAATTCTAAAATTTTACTCTCTCTCTCTTTGACTCACAATTTGATGCAATAACATCTTTTTAAAAGGAAACAATTGAAAAACATATGAATCTACTCTTATTTAAATCCACAGTTTCCATAAATGCAGAGTCAAATGACGCAATCCCAATATTGAATTAGAACATTTACTACTTCAAACTAACTAACACACATTGTGGGTTATATATATATCCTCCATAAATTCTTCCAGAGTCTTCTGCTTTGTCAGGGGCATCTAGCGTAGTTACCAAATTTGGTGACCAAATATGTCCCCAAGTCTGTCGCCAAGGTCACACTACACATTGTTTATAAAACTATATTTCTGAACATTATAGTGATTTTGAAAAGAAGTCAACAAAAAAAAAAGGTTTCCTTGGAACAATATTAATTTGTTCAAATCTATTCATCGTTCTCATATTTTGGAAAATATATTCCGGAGTAAATATCTGGAGCCCTCCTCACCAAAAGAATAAATCTTCTCACTCCACTATCTGAGGATTCTATATCTAGCCATGAAAATATCGAGTGTTTTCAATGTTCCCGCTTGTATTGTTAGAATGTTAGAATATATTTCTTCATATGTGTTTGGTTTTAATCTTACATTTTTGGGAGCATGATTTTTTCCCCTTTGAAGATAACAGCGTTAAAAGGAAAGATCTCATCACTGATGCGAGGTAGTAATGCTTTTGGTAAGAAAATATGCATTCAAAGTTCGACATTTCCTGAGATGATTAAATCCTCCCGTTTAAACATAATAGATAGAAAAAGATTTTTAACTAAGCTTAAACAAAAAACATGGTGACAGGTTGTCTTATCTTTTATCTCAACTTCGGCATTCTCTTAGGAGAAAAAATACTTGTCACGTCATTGTAAGAAAAGGTGGCATCAAGCTGTGAAGTAAGCTCGTAGTTTTCTGACTTTTTTTCCTCTAGAAAAATAAAAATGGTGAACAGGTTGAATGTTGGAACCTTATGACATACTTTACAATTGAGTGTGATAAAAAATTATAACGGTGTTCCTGATGTTTTCTGTTCTATAGAATAATGATTTTTTTTTTTTTTTTTTTATCTTAGATTTCGGTGGATATAATAAATTTCTCTAGTTTTTATGAATACATCGTGAAATGTCAATAATTTCAGGAGAATGTCATATAACCCTATGATAACGAAGTTAATGATAAGACTTTTATCTTTATCTTTTCAAGAAAATTTCAAAATACTCCCACGTTTGAAGTGAGTAAATATAGATCAAGTTTGTACGTAGGTTCTGATTTGATGATCAAATTAATTTTTTAAGTTATTCAAATAAAGGAAAATATTTATATTAGGCTTAACTATTTACCTTAGTACGATCTTATATTGAGCGAAAAATGAAGCTATCAGTTATTTATACTATAAATTAAAAAACACACAATAAAACTATTAAATATTCATAATAGACCAAAAATAGTTTAATATTACTGGCACTTTTAAAATTAACTTATAGTACGGAGGAGTATTGTAAAATGTTAATTATTATTAAGAAGCAACCTATAAATATCTGGATAAAAGATTTTCTACATTTTAATTGATCTTTATGTGCATAACATATTGTAAATTAAAACGGTTAATGTTGATTTGTTTGGTTTTAAGAAGCCACGGATTTAAATCACTTGCAGTACGGAGAAGATGGAATTCAATCTACTGGATTCTACAACGATGACCTTCGAAAGGCCAAGAAACATAAAATGTATAACTATAGAGCGTGATTATGTAGAGACGTCATCAGAATAATTGATAAGAATTGAAGTTTTATCATGATTACTTTTTGCAATAATTAAATCTTTACGATACACAGTTATAGTTATTTCAATTTACGTCTTCCTGAAACAAAAGAAAATCAGAATTAAAAGCTATAATTTACCGAATATGTGCATAAGAGTCAACTAACATTCAGAATACATTTTCCACAATAAAACAAATTTCAGTAAATGCTTGCGGTAATATATATAGTGTCATTTGATACGCAAGATACCAGCAAATTTAAAAACATACTCAATTTGTGTTATCTGATAAATTTGCTCATTACAGAATTATTTTTAAGAATACGATTGGTTAAAGAAGAAAATTTTAACTAATGCGGGTTATAAATTCTAGAAACATGGAATGGATAATTTGAAAGGATTTGCTCATCTGGAAACAGATATTTTCATTGAACCAGATTTTTTTAAGAATCCAATTTTAAAGCTTGCATTCTTAGGATAAATTTTCATTTTTAATCGGGTATCAGAGCACATTTATGTAAATAAAATTTAGCTTGTGAAAAGAGAAGGAAATGTGATGCTATATTCATTTAATTAAACTCACCTCTCCTTTCAAAAAAATAGAATAAGAAAAGGAAGAAGAAGCCGAATGTCTATGAACCGAATGTTAAGAAGAAGAAACAGAAAATCAAGAGAAGAAAATATTTTGCGCAACTGACATCAATAATCATTCTTAGCTGGCAAAACTGATTCTTAGCTGGCAAAGTTATTGTAAATGTGCAAAAGATAATATTTATACTAACATCATGTTTTGAAAATTTTCTTCCTTATTTTAGAAAAGAATTGAATATGAACTGCAACTGATGCACATTTTGAATTATCTGAATAGCTACAAAAAATTTTAAATTTATGTCCCACATTGCAATCAGTTTTCTATCAATCCATCAAATAATACTAAGTTGTTATATAGGAATATATGTTTTTAATTTAGCTGTAAAGCCAAGTTCGTTCTACTAACTGGGTTTAGTTAATTGTTCAATTGTACTAAGAAACAACACGAGCGTTATTGCCGATGGATTTCGTAATTTTGTGCCTTGGTCAAGAGACGAGGATGACACCAGAACTAGCATCTTCTCTCCAAAGTCTTACACTACGCCAACGGGAAGACTTGGAGCCTCAACAAATTTAACGTGTATCATATCAGCTATACGGCTATGCTAACTGGGAGGATGTGAAATTTTAAAGAGTAACGCAAATTTCTCTCATGGGTATAAACGAAAATTCACTGATCAGCATATCATATTTATAGAATTGTTCTTAATTTTATCTGAGACAAAAAAGAACAACGAAGTTGGTACACATTAAAAATGATCAATATTCTTTTGTGGATCATAAAAGAGGAATGATTCTAAATACAATAACGATGAGACCCTTACGTGTTCTGTTTATGAAACAATTTCATTGTGTTATTTGTTTAAGATTGTTTGGACTAAAAATAAACCTTTTTAAAGACATTTATATCTTGTAAGAAATATTAATAAAATAAAGAAATGACACTTTATTCGAAGTCTTAGAAACATGTCGAAGCCATTAATTACGGCCAACGAGAGACAATTTTGAAAGAAAAAACTCCATTTATAATACAATTCATCATAAACATCGTTTTTATAAGGAAAAAAATTGCAACAATGTCAAGCAAAGATTGGAAGGAGATATCATTAGTTTTTGCTACGTACCTTTTAAAGCTCTTATTTTTCTACCTTTAAAAGAGCCTCTTGTTATCTCATCATCAAACAGCTATCTTTCTGCTGTTTTCAGAAGCATTATTACATTTCAGAGATCGCATAGACAAGACATAAAAATCAAAATAAAAAACAAGTCATTAAGATGTCTTCTCTGAATTTAAACGCCACTCCTAATAAGGGAGCGTTTTTTGGAAGCATTTAAACTTAAGCACAATTATTATTTCCTGAAAACTCACCCTCGTCTATTGTCTTTTACGAAAAAAATTTTATCTGATGGGAAAGATACAGTAATCAGTTTTCCATCATGAGAAAAAGTCTTCTCCTGCCCCTCCCCCTCCCTCTTTACGTAGCTCTACCTCCGAAGAACTTACTTATTAATTTAAAACACAAAAAGGGAGCAAGAAGGGTTTTCTGGAAGTATTTTCGACGGTAAAAAGCTCTTTGACGGTAATGAATACTGATTTTTCCGGGAGTCTCCAGAAAATCTTTCGATTCCTAGATAATTAGAAAGAAGTTATCCTCCTGTCAATCAGCGACAATTTACCAATGTTTGCTCGCTACAGGTTACAGAAGCTTTATTTTGAAATTTAGACAGCTCAAATGAACACCAATTTCTAAGTAAGGAATCTCAATCCATCTCAATACTCCTGTTTTGAAAGATTTAAAACAATAATTTAAAAGAAATTTTCCCAGAATAAATGGCTTAAGATGTAATGGTATAGATGTTCAAAACGCAAAAAATGTTTTTTTGTTTAAATTTAAAAGAATCTGCACGTAAATAAGTTCTTTTTGTTTTGCCTCTATCGTACAATAGATTTATTGATTGATTGTTTATTAACGTCACAGAAGCAACATGAATGCTATTGGCGATGGACCTCATAATTTTGAGTCTCGGTCAAGTGATGAAGTGAAAACATGATCTAGCACCTCCCTCTTCAAATCCGTGCAAAAGAGTTACTCTTCTATGTTAAGTGACAGCCAAGATGGGAAGAGCTTATGATCGTGAACTAACAGTCACTAAACCCACTAAAGACCCACTGTGTAGAGAGTTGACGCACATTAAATCTGATACAAGACTCAAAGTCTTCCCATATGAGTCATATGAAGGTTAGTGCAGGTGTTGCCAAATGAAGTTTCGTCCTCGTGATTTGACCGAGGCTCAAAATTACGAGTCCATCGCAAAAACCCTTCGTGTTGTTTCTTGCGATATTAATAAACAGTCAGCCCAATCTATGCTAGATTTTTGCTTTTAGAAAAGAATTTCTTAGAAGAGTGAAATTTATATCAGAGAGGGAGGAGACAGGTGAAGGACACGTAGATCAGTGTTGGATTCCTGAAAGATATATTTTGGAACATATCGTATTTTGGAGGAAAATTGCATCAGTGATAAAATTTGTTAGAGATTTTTCCCCAATCAGCACGTTTAAGTGCTCTTAGTAAAAGTATTAATATTTTCCCACGGTATTCAAAATGACGGACACTGTATTAAACTCGGATCTAGAAAAGGACATGTAGAGATAGAAAATGATTCATGCACCACTTCGTTTACAGTTGACTGAGAAATACTTGATTGTGAAGAAACATCAAAAGTGTATCAGAATCGCACTAAATATAGAGATCGATACATAAAAATAATTTGTGAATAAACTTACACTGATCTAATCAAGGAACTTCTCTCAGTGATTGAAGATGATTTATAAAAATCGATGTGAGTAGTTTTGGCTCTCTCCACAACCAGTAAGGTACCTGATTACTCTACTCATTAGTTTCTATTAAAAATATGTAGAAAAAGAATCAGAAAATAATAATAAAGAATTCTTCAAACCAAGCAAAAATAATATGACAAAAATTCTAAAAATTAGCTTGCGCACGATTATAACTCAAAATAAATTTCAGGAGTTAGACAAAAATGCTACAACTTTCCAAGATGATGTAAACTTAACAATAAAAACATTTTTCACCTAAGGTCCATACTCCAATAATACTTAAAGTATCAAAGAATTACATCCTTCAAATCTAAGATTTAATCTACCCAAACCTAAATTTACGTACTCGCTTTTAAGGCTGGTACATCAAACTTTAATGCGATATTGATCAGCAATACAAAAAGGTAACAGATGAACTAATTGAGAAAAATATGAATTTTATACCATCAAATCGATTAATGAATGCTCAATCAAAGCACTAATTAAGGAGCTTCTATGCAGCACCCCATTGAAGACATTCGGGAAAAATTAAAAGTACAGAAGTTTCTCTCCACTGAATTAATTCAGTTAACTGATAGTAAAACCAAGCGAACCATGTAAATTTTCATTAGCGAAGAAAAAACAGGAAATTTTCAGTCACCCAATTGGCGCACTTGCCAATAACACAAGTAAGTTTCTCCTTCAAATATTGAAGAAATTATTGTTGTATTTAAAAGCTAAAAGAATGCTATTGCTAAAATTCCTCGCAATTTTGAGTCTCACTCAAGTGACAAGAATGATATCTTAGCTTGCACCTCACTCTCCTAACTTCCTCGCTATCAAAACATGAGGATATTGAGCCGACTGATTTAAAGTGCATCGGACTAGCTACATGATGGGACTTCTGTGATGCTAGAACTCGAAATCACAACGCTACGGAGACAACAATGGCTATGAGCTAGCTATAGTACCTAGCCTACTAGTCCTAGTCGCTAACTCGCGGTAGGTATTGTTTCCATCGAGTCACGAGTTTGAACCCAGATGTTAATGGAGACTCGGCATGTAGCAAGGCTAATGTAAGCAAAATGTGTCTAAAATTCCAGTATTATTGGCATGATGTGGAAATTTGGAGAGAGGGGGCCTTCTCGGGTGTCGTTCTCGTCACTTGACTTAGTTTTAAAATTATGAGATCCATCATCATTAGCCTTCGTATTGCTTATAACTGATATGTTAATAAACAATCAGTCAAAAATTGCCACGAGTTTGTGGTATGATCACTTGACTACTGTGGTCACATGATGGAAGAAGAATAAGTTTTAAAGTTAGTTTTTTCGCATTAACAATGAAACAAAATAAGCATTAAAGACTATACATATGGCTACAACGAATATACTCGTATATATATTTATATATCGAAGAAACTGTCTGTATAACGCGTTTATGCTAAAACTAGCAATAAAATAGATATTTGTTACAGAGGGTTTCTTTTTTTACAGAATTATTTAAAGAACTGTACGTAACATAACCTTAGGATAAATAAAATAAAACTTTAACACTGCATTATGAAAATATAAATAAATAATTTTGAATAAACTAGTTCACTTTACATAGAATCTAACAATTCTATACTGACATCTACCTTAACGAATTATAAGTTTAGGATAAATGGATAAAAAATATGCGTAACAAGCATATAAATGTTTAAAATAATACCATTAGTAAGATAAATAGTAAAATTATACTTCTGGGAGAGCTTACAATTAAATTTGTAAAAGTTTTAAAATATAGTTATGAAAGTAAATAGAAATTAAGAGGATATAAAAATTTCTCTTTCTAAGAGACCAAAAAAAAAAAAAAACTCTCTTCTCTCGTTACATTTACCGCATCAATAAATAAAATCAAACAATTTATCAGTTGCAAATTTGTGAAAGAAAATTCGAAAAAAAGATGCAGACATTTTCCACTAAAGCAACAATTTAGATATAAAAAAAATGATAATAAGTTAAGTTCCTAGAACTCTCAATTCAAGTATTTATAGTTATCTTAGGACTGCATTTCATAAGAAAAATTAATTCTAAATGATTCAGTTAAGAATTCATTCTTAAATTTAATTAAATATGATAATATTTTAAATATCATTCAGATAATCCTTTTCTACCTCTTTTACTTTCGATTAAAAAAGTTATTTTAGCAATTTTAGATTATTGTAGCATACTTACACACATATATATATATATATACTAGTTAGCTAATTTTACTAATTAAAAAAACAAAGCTTCTATAAATGTCTTTTATACCTTAAAACCAGAATAATGGAATTCAGCATACAGGGCCACTGAAAAGCTAGGACGGAAACTGCAAATATACATTTTTTAATCAATTTTTCAAATTCATTAATTCGTTGAATAATTACATTTAACAAATCAAAATTATTTTAATGTAAATTACTTCAGGAATTTGCTAATGTCCAATGCATTATTTTCTTATCTAATAGTCATATTTCAGTTTTTTTTTTTAATATTGCTACAAATTTTTATTTAAGAATAGTATTTCCTCACATGATGCATTGAACTAACAATTATTATTCAAAGCACTTTGAAAAATACATTTTCTTCAAAACAAGGGCTCATAATGCAAATATAGATATATAGAGAAATAATACAAAAACTTCAACCCAGTTTTAATGTATTTTGATCATGCAATCAAATATTCATTAACTTTAAATATATCTTGAAAATCAAAAGTTCATGTTATACACTTTTTACAAAAATGCAGAAATATTCAAAAAATTAAAATATTCTTTACTTTCTCATTAAAAAATGTATATAATCTACTGAATGAATTGAATATATCTCGCATGTAAAATACACCTAGTTAAAGTTAATAAAACACAATGAAAAAGTAAGCATTTGTAAAAATGATTCTTCCGGTAAATTAATTAAGATTTGTTTCTCAGTCTTCAAAGACCCAAGTGACTAGAAATTCTATCGGTTTTCAAATTAGAATTCTTAAGTTTCACGAATTGTGCTTTCAACTAGTTTTTAACTTCATAATAATGAAGAAAGTTCTTTGATGCAGTAGAGAACTTTATTATTTTTTCCTGATTTCGTGATAAAGGAAATAGAAACTGATTGAAAGGAAAATAAAAGTTTCATCAATAAAGTAAAAATTATGGTTTAAAAAAAATTGCATTGTATGTTTTGAAATTATTCAATTTTCAATATTTTCCCTTTTTAAAAAATGCAACTTCGTATTGTTTTTCAAAATCTGTCGATTACTAAAAATGTAATTAAGATTCATTGGAAGATTAAAATATTGAGATTATTATCAAATTTAGAAGTAGCATTTTTTAAAATTTTTGCTTTGCTATAAAATGATGCTAAAAATTATTAATTAAATAAAAAAAACTTACTTATTTTCAGAGCACTTTATTAAAAGAAGCCCCTTGTATTTTATGATGATTACAATTACTTATTGTAATAGTAGGAGCATCTCAGAAGGTGAATTTGATTAGTTTAATGACTGTTACAACAAATGTTCAGCAAAATACAAAGAAAATTCTTCATAGTACGAAATATAAGAATTTCTCTATATTGGGAAATTTTAAAATTCTTGTTTTAGACCTAGATTAAGTTACTATAACAAAATAAGTAAAGATCTTTACTTAAAACCAATATAATGGAACGCATTATTTATAAAGTTAACTTTACTACAAAAGGATACAATTACAGTGCAAGGCTTGTATGAAGAATCTCACGAAAATATAAAGTATTCTTTCATGCTTTTCGTTATCTTAACAATCCTCAAGACTACTTCCATTTTCCTTTTCATAATATTTATTTTTCTTCAGTTTTCCTTTTCATAATATTTAGTTTTTGTCTTAAGGTAGATATTATTGAATGCGAAATACTTAGGTATTTTCATGAATACTATTGTTTAAGGTAGATATTATTGAATGCGAAATACTTAGGTATTTTCATGAATACTATTGTTACAGTATTGTCAAATGTGTATGAAACAATACCATCAAACTGAAATTAAATTATATAGGGATAACATAAAAGTTTAGTTTTACTGAGAAAAATAATTTAGATATTTGAACAATTTTTTTTCTACATATTAAGTGATCTTTGTACACATAATTTGAAAAATATTGTTTTTTTCTTATTGATCGATTGTTTATTAACCTCGCACTTAGAAGCAACACGAGGACTATTGGCGAAGGACATCTTAATTTTTAACCATTGTCTTGTGACATCGATGCCTCAACAGATTTGACAGGAATCATTCCCTCTTCATGGGTGGATGTTTAGTAGCACCAGGAATCAAAAACATTTCGACGGAAACAACCCTGACCTCAAGTTCAAGATCATGACAACTAGGCTAATACGGCCACTTAAATTATAGTTATTGATGTTAGTGTGTTTTCAGGGAGTCTCAGATTGAAGTAGTCCACAGTATGGAGAAAATGGAGTTCAAACTGCTGAATTCTACATTGAAGAAACCGTAGGAGAAATGTATAACTCTGGGTGGTGAATGCATAGAGAAGGTATATAAGAATAAAAATAATAAAAATTTAGTTTCTCTCTCAATTATTTTTGTAATAGTTAAACTTTATTATACCCGGAATAATAATTAAAGCTTCATAATACTGCGAGTTATTTCAGTCTACGGCTTCTTGAAACTAAATAAATCAATATTATTTGTTGAAATTAACAACATTATGTACATAAGGATTAATTAATACGTAGAATAAATTTTATCCAGATATCTAGGTTACCTCTTATTAATAATTAAACCTTAGTAATAACCCCTTTAAACATTCTGATTTATAAACTAATACTTAGTAAGTATATTGATTTTAAGATGTAAATATGATTAAAAAAAATGAAAAAGAGTAAATCGTGACTGTTGCTCATTAAAATAAATTGCTGAATAGATTTCGGTTTTTGCCGAATAATTTCAATGATTTTTTATGAAAGTTCTTTCTATCTTCAGAAGGAACACGAAGGCAAAATATTTTATTTATCTTCATTCTTTCTGAGTAGTTATATAAATAATCAAAATTTGATCATTGCTCTCTTTTTTTATACTCATTAGCAAGTGAATGCGAAAGATGAATTCTTTTAAGAATGAATTTCTAAAGTTATTATTATAATTTTATCAGGTACTAAGAGCCTTATTCGTTCTTTTGTAAGAAGCTTTAATTATATATTTGAATGACATAGGATAGACTTATTTTGAATTCTGAAAAAAACTTTCAAACGTTAGAAACTGATTTCAAACGAAACTAAATTGCTTTCTAATGAAACGCTATCTTTGAATAAAATTAGATGAAATTTTATGTAAATTGTTAAAACACAAATTCGAGACTTAATTGATAAGTAATACTTTTATATTCACAACGGTTCTATTTTTAAAGCGATTTTCACAATCCATTGCACATGAAAACTACATATATTTTCTATATGATGCATTATTTACTTTTTGATCTAATCTTCCTTTCTTTTCATGCACTTCCACCAACGCATAACTCATCAGGTTAAAGCATCAGATAAGAGTTCTGGTCTCGATAGTGTCGATACTGGACCTTAATTGTGACTTTCACCACGTTTGAACGAAATAGGGACCTCTTAATATGCTCTTTCATCTTTGATGAGAGAGGAAAGTTGCAGTAATCAGTTTTCATTCGAAGATCTATTTGAATAGATTCCCGACCTTCAGCTTTCGGAAACTCAATAACGCCTCGCTGCTTTAAAATCCTCTTCAAGTGAGTCGCATTCTTTTTCAGTTCTAAGCATACCAATAATACCTGGGAGCAAAGAAAACATTTATTATATAAAGTATACGAGTAACTTTAAGATACAACAAGAAATTTGAAAATTAAGTAGCTAATAAAAACAATTTATAGAATTAGAGGAATGGTTTTTCAATCAACCCATGGATTACACTCAACGGAGATTCATATCACGTTTAATTTTTAATTTATATCTTGCAACTGTATGTAATATAATGCATGCTATAAAATAAAATATCATTTTACTTTATCCTCCACATTTTTTACTTTTTCTATAAAACTAATCAGTTCCTTTTTTTCTATTTTTTAAATAACTGTACGTACTGGTAACGGAACACGATGTTGCATTGAAGATAATTAGTCTAAATTGTTTTTCTACCTATTTAAATTACCTTACTTCTTAAGGCATTAAAAGTCTTTAAGTATGCTTTATTGTGATATTAGATAACTTAAAAGAAATTGTAAGCAGATTAAATCATGAAAAAAAAATGATTATTAATTTTACTAGAGGAAAAAAAAAAAAAAAACAGCAAGTGATTATACTGGGCTCAGTTGAGTGCCCGTTTTAAATTTTGAAGTATATTTTATTTTAAATGCATCAGTGTTTTAAAATACAGTATTACCTCTTTTAAATGACACCTCGGAATAATGGATACCTCTACTTAAGGTACAATTTTTTTAGTCCTGTTCCTTTGAATAGTATAGGTATTTACCTCTTATTAAGAGACACCTCTATTTAAGGGACAAAATGTATGGTCCGGTAGGTGTCCCATATTGGGAGGTACAACTACATAATTTTTTGACAAAATGAATAATTATAGTTTTTTTCACATAACAATTTTATGATTTTTTTTAAAATTTTTTTATTATGTGTTCATTTAAATAACAAAGCAATAATTTTATATTATTTCTAAAAACATTAAATTGGAAGATTGAAAAACTTTTAGCCAAAATGCTTTCAAAAGTAATGATCTGAGCAATGCTTGAAAAACCGATCAACTAAAATTTCAGTTACATCTGTTTAGCGAAAAAAAAGTTATTTTTTAGGGAATGTTCCTTATCACAGTAACTATTCTCGCGTGAAATTCAGTAAATTATAATGTAATCATAATAAATCTTTCTAGGATATTTCATTTTGAATTATTCATGGGTCAACAATGATCACTTACCAATTTTTGAAGTTGGTAAAAGTACTTAAAACACATCATTCTCTTGTTAACGGTCTACTGGTAATGATTATAACTTTTTTAGGCCTGGAAATGAGTGAGATGTACAGTAATAATGGTCTGTAAATGGCGTAAGGCTTAAGAATAGGGTCAGTTTTCAATCAAATTCCCACATGCCATTGTAAAGGATGGTTGGATGATTTTGGAGAATGATTATACTCAGTGGATAGTGCAGAAATGCAATTTCGAAATTAGATTTGAGCTCGTGAAAATTGGCATAATTTATTTCATGTGATGTCTTTCTAAAATTCTCTTGAGAAGCTTCCATTTAATATTACGATCATTATAATAATGTTTGCGGATTTCTGTTTGGAAATATTTTATTACCTATAACATTCAATTTGCTTAAAATCTGCACGCAATATAACATTCAACACAAAACTATGATTCTTTTAAGGTAATGAAATTATTCTCACGAATGAAATATTTATATATTATAGTAAAATACGAAATCATTTCTAGAGTTGGATTAAAAAATAAAATAATATTTAAATATTTAATTTTAACCTGTTTGCAATTGAAATCGAAAATATCAACAGAAAAAAAAGAAAGAAAAAAGTTAGAAAAATTTGTAAGAACAAAGAGTTTATAATTTATTAAATATTAATTTCAGCATTACTCATAAAAATACATAAAATTACGTTATTCACTAACAATAAAAAATTTACTCTTTCATTTCATATTTAAGCCATTTTCTTTCATTTCATTTCCATTTTTCTGTCTGTATCTGATTAACATTCTTATCACATTATTGTACAAATAAATACTTATGATCCATATTTTTTCTCACATTAGGTAGAAATTCTTTTAATGTTTCCAAATACATTTATTTTACTATGATGTCTCTTTATTATGTGTCATGTATCATCAATTGACTTTACCAAGAAATATATTACAGTAAAATTATCACTTCGTAATAACATTACATTTTCATTTCTTTATTATATTTTCTTTACTTAATTAACAAATTGCTTGCGATTTTCAAAATTTTGAGCGAAATGAATTTTTCTGACTATTTCAAATTCTGATTCATTTATAGAGCTAAAGAATTCGTTAATTTCGTAGATTAATCTAAGAACAGAATATAATAACACAAAGATCTGGAAAAGTAGGGTATATATTAATAAAAATACAAGTACACTTATATATGTTTAAATTCTTCAAACTTCTTCTTTCTAATAGATTCCTTGGTATTAATTATACTTGTTTGCTTCTCCTTTTCAATTTTTTAATCAATTTTAATAACACCTACTGTTGCACAACCCACTAAAATGTTATTACAAAAGAAAAATAAAAACTTCTATTTTCAGTTTATCCAAGTATTTTTTCCATATAATATTCAGCATCTTTATACTTTTCTGAATAAACATTTGTCAAAAGTAAAGCACTGTCTTTAACAGCATTTATTATTATTAGGTCAACCGGAAAGTTCTATCTGTTTGTGAAAACAGTTAATCAAAATAATACATTTAATTCATACGTTTTATAATATTTATTGTACCATACAATTTCTATCGTTACTAGGCTTGATCTATAAACTTTCCAGATAGGGGCCTCCAGAGTTAAGTGAGAAAAATTTGGTTAATCGAAAAGTTATAAACACACCTCTGTCCTTTCGGAACGAAAACAAACCCATAGGGGACAGGATGATAACTGGTGATGAAAAGTGGATTATTTTCAAATATATCGCAATGAGAAGATCATACTTGCTTCATGGATTCCCTTTCTTCTTCAACTCTAAATAGGGATTAAGCCTGAATAACAGAATGCTGTGAATATGGTGGGTTGTCCAAGAATTAACTTATTTCGAGTTTTGAGACCTAACAAAGATCTCAGTTCGGAAAGATACTGTCAGAAAATGGATGAAAGAAAAGAAGCCGGAGATGTTTAATACGAAGCATATCATATTGCGTTATGATAATGCCACAAAACATTCTGCTTTGGCGAGTCATCAAGAAATCAAAGAACTAGTTTGGGAATTTCTGTCGTATCCACTATAGTCCTCAGACCTAGCACCCTCTAATTATCACTTGTTTATTTTCGTTCAAGAATTTTTGAAATGAAATGAATTCAAAACTGAAGCATACGTAAATCTAGCTCTACTTGAATTTTTCGCCTCTAAAGACAAAGCATTTTTCAAATATGGTATTTACAAATTATCATCACACTAGTAAGAGTCCCTAAGTAACTACAGAAAATATATTGTACAGTAAATATTATTAAATGTATGAAAAATATACTTTTTCTTTCACTTTACAAACGAACAGAACCTTTTCTGGTAGTCTTAATTAAATAATATTTCTCACAGAGCTTTACATATATATATATATATATATATATATATATATATATATATATATATACATATACTCTAACTGTAGCTTTAGTTTCGTTTATTCAAGCTTTGTAATATTCGAGTATCATAAAGTTTTAATTATTACCAAGAAATCTGGATATAATTTATTTTACATGTGAATTTATCTTTATGTATATCGTGGTAAATTATAACTACTAATGTTAATTTATTTGGTTTGAAGAAGTCGTAGATGGTTTTGTAATGAGTAAGGAGAAAATAGAGTTCAATATTTCCCGAGTTCTATAATTATGGCCATAGAAAGGGCACGAAATGATGAGAGAAATGTGTGACTCTGTATCGCGATGATGGAGAGAAGTTCTAAGAATATTAAATAAAGAATAAGTTTCTATATTGTGATTATTATTTAGTAATAATTAAAATTTTACCTTGCTGAGGATTATTTCAATCTACGACTTCCTGAAATGAAATAAATCAACCTTAGTAGCTGTAATTTACATCATTATGTACATAAGGATTAAATTGATATGCAGAATATCACTCTCTTGTATTAATATAACTATTTCTTAACAATAATGGAAACTTTACAGCCCCTTATCGTATAATAACATGTAATTGAAGCAATATGGTTCATCTTAAGAAAATAAAATATTTTTTTTTCCAAAATTATCACTTAAATGTTCATGAACAATACTCTAGCAAAAGAAAAAAGAGATGATAGAATAACCCTTACAGATTTAATACATATTATCTTAAAATATAAATTCTTTATATATCATTTCTCTGTCTTAAATATTTGTTCTCATATAACGTTATTCTTACAAATCAATTTGTAGGAGATTTTCGTAAGTAAATATATTAAACTGATTCAAAATCCATTAATAAATCAAACAGTATGAAAGAGAACGATTGCTTATATACATCGGATTAAAAAAACACACACCAGGAGTCTTAGCAGTGGATCTCGGAATTTTGAGCCTTCGTCAAGTGACGAGGGCGACACCTGAGAGAGAGAGCTGGCATCTTCCTCTCCAAACATTAACACCACACCAACTTGAACTTGTGAAGCGATCAAATTTAATGCGCATCAGATCAGCTACAAGTCTAGACTTCAGTGGCATCAGGACTCGAACCCATGGCTCAACGAAAATATCCCGACCTCGAGTCCCCGACCATGACCACTAGGGCCACCACAATCACTAACAATAAAAGAATGCCGCTGCGTTAGGTTTTGTTTAAAATTAACTCGGGACTACTGTCTATTTTAAAAAATTACCACTCTTTTGTTCTTTTGAAAACATTATTAATTATTTTTCACTAAGTAAAAAAATAACCAATGATTCTTTCGAAGAGGACTCAGAATATTCTAAAACATATTCCGCTTACTTATTAAGTTTTTATTATTAAACGCATTTAAAACAAAACATCGGATGATTTTCCAATTATCTAAACTTCCATTATTTGAATTCACACAAGTTCCTTACCTTCGTTAGATCGTTAAGTCACAGCTGAACAACAGTTAGAAACAGTAGTAATTTAGACAGAATTTTAACTTCGCACATTATATATTATCCAGAAATCTAAAAGAAATTATTTCTACGTCTTTCCTGACTTAGTCCCATACGTTTCAAATGTAAATGTTACTAAGGAAACGAAGAATCTCCGCCTCCATTTATCTCTGTACCACCTTGTACCCTATCAGCCGAAACTGACTGTGACAAGTTAATTAGGGGCTTTATCAGTATTCCGCATCAAATGTTAATTGATCTCCGATGAGTCCTAGAGCTATCCGTCGCCCATAACGGACGACTATTTTTCGATTTATAAAATGCACCAACCACTTCGTGATTCATTTAGTACATGAATTAAAGGACTAGCTTAGTGAATCAATAATTCCGGCTGATTTCTGCTTTGGGAAGTAAGTCCACCGTTTAAAACAACTGGTATCTAAATTGCCTTATTGAAACATATAGCTTGTGTTGGAATATAAGACTTAGGTAATTTCAAAATTCTTAGGGCTACCTTTTAAAAAATGTCTTATATATGTGTAAATGTTAGAAAATAAGTTAAAAATATTTGTGAAGATGAATATCTTCTGAAGAAAAACAGGTAAATTAAGGTTTTATTTTATTCTTTCAGTAATTAAACTTCAGAAGGAACATCATCTTCGTCTTCATTATGAAGATGAATAAGTCATCTTCTGCATTATTACACAGTTTATTGAAGCCTCATAAGTAATATAAAAATTAGAAATTTCAATTATTTTGTCATTTCTGCTGCAATTTATACATAGTAAGTTTAAAGTGGTGCATTTTTATTAAATGTATAACAAAGATATTTTACTAGGTGTGGTATTATCAAAAAGGAGTAGCTGTTACAAATAATTACTATATTATACTATTCCAAGCTTGATAGAAAAGTAACATTTGCATTTGGAAGTAACTTTTTTTTTATTTTAATCCTATTTTCAAATTTCTTACTGTACTTTGAATCCAAATGTGTACGTCATCTAATATAAACTATAAATTATTTTCTTTGTTCTCAGGTATCGTTGGTGTGTAGCGAACTGAAGATGATGGTGAAGAGACGCACCGAGGTGTCCTTGCACAAAACCTTGTACTTTGGACTTTCAACTTTTTCCAAACAAGAAAGAGAACCTTAAGGAATAACACTTTCTTTCTGATTACGAGGCAAAAGCTTCTGACTACGAGAGAAGAGTCAAAAACACCACTTAAATTATCTAACGGATTTTTCCGTACAGTCGTCATGCGTTGGGGAAAGTCCGTGAAAATTGATGAGAATATTTCAAAAAGTGAATGATTCATTACGTGTAAGATACATTTATCTTTCAGGTACAATAAGAATTGTGAAATTCTGGATGTAAGTAAAATAAAAGAGACGGCCCAAGAAATATTATTATTGTTCAATTTAACTCAAATAATGTGTAAAAGAATTTTGTTTACCACGACAATACATCTATTTGTTATATAAAATTAAACCCTAAAATAAATTTATCTCGAAAATCTCACTATTCTCATTTTGATTCTTTGATTTTTCTTCTTTGTCAGGTTATATATAATTGGAACAGATAACACTTCAGAAAGTTTCTGCGTTTCATCATTAGATTTTACCAATGAGAAAGCAATACTAAGTAAAGAAATGAAAGATAATAATTCGATTTCCACATAATTGTATCTAACAAAGTCATTTTTGAATTTATGTTATATAACAAAGTTAAAAATAGTTAAAGAGAGGATTGAGTTAAAGGCAAAGTATATTTTAAGCCATTAACTATAGCAGCCATGCTGTTTAATTAGAGGGATAAAAAACGTTTAATATACCTATTTTTATATTTATCTAAATTTATAATTTGAGTCATTAAATAAATAAAAATGATGATTTATGCTTATTTCATATTAATAGTAATGTCTCCAATTTCTCGAGAAACTTTCTCAATTTTTTTTGAAAGTTCTAAATTGTTTCGCTTGCAGTATTTTTTTTTAATTGTGAGCTTGAACTTAAGTAGAACAATTGAATCGCCTATATTTAATTAATTAAATTTCTCCAATTCAAATTTCAGAAAGATTCTCAATTATCGCTGTAGCTCTATTATCAAAAGTAAATTTATTCAAAATATATATGTTTTTACTGATCCATTTCCTCAATATCTATATTCTGAACATGAATGAAAAATAAAAATTCTATCATGTAGTTGATTGATATAAAATTTATTGGACAAACTTTAAATAGTGATAGATGCAACACTGAAGAAAAAAAAACACAATTTTCTTCATATAAAGTCTGCAAAAATATTACACAAGGACTAATCAAGTAATTATTCAGAAAATGAAATTAAACATTTATCTACTTTTCTTAAATGAAGTTACAAAGAACTTATTTTAATCTTTTATTATTAAGAACATTACAGACTCTTCAAATTATTGACATAGTGACTGATGTGTTTCTTTAAAGTATTCTTAAAGCAAGCATTTCTTAGAAACCTGAAATATTTGTTGGAAGTATTTCTTGAACGCCCCAAACATGAATCGAGACAGAAAAATTCGAGGGATTATCTGAATTAACGAACAGCTGCATAAAGTATAAATTCAATCTTCAGCATTATCGTATCTAGTAAACAAATAATTTTAAATATATATGTATATGTAAATCTTTAATATTTCTGTTGTTAGAACACACTGTTTGTAGAATTAATATCATAGTTTATTTTTTCCAGTCAATGGGAATGGATTCATATAGTCTCCACGGATGAAATAAGTAAAGGGATATGTGACATAAGCTAGGAGATCTGTGTCATCTACCTTAGAGCCGTTGAAGTGTATAGATCTCCCCCAACGTGAAAACGCATTTATTGCTTTCATCGAGAGTGAAAATGCTTCGAACCATTGAGCACTATCGTGCCATTGAACTTTGCGTTTAACTAAGCAAATATACTAAAGGAATTTTCATCATTTTTAAAGGAAGGAATCCACCAGACTTACAAGGGCAAAATCATGTCTGGAACGCGTGTTTTTGAGTCTCCAATACCTGAACGCTTTATAACGATAAAGTACCCAGTCACATGTTGTGAATCCGTTACTTGGGGGACTAGGACTTTTCCCCCAAGTAACGGATTACTGACCAATAAAAAAAAAGTTGCAATGCTGCACTAAACCACCCTAAATTCCTGATCGGATTCCCACTTATTTCTTTTTATACCTTGGGGAAAAAAAACTGTTATAGCATCGTTTCGGGACCATTCGACAAGGTGCCTAAACAGCCTTGCGGTTTCCGACTTTCAGGGTATGTATGAAAACTGGTAAAAGAGCTGAAAGCAGTGCATAAGCTCATATTAACTCAATAAATATATAAATATATAATTAAAAATATTAACTCATAATATATATATCTTCAACAAATTTCGTTTTATGACTTCAGTCCGTTACTTTTGTCGGACGAGACTTATATTTTAAGCAAATAATAGCATACAACCCGAAAACTACCCTTGAAAATGTTTTACACGAATTGGGAGACTATCAAAAAATATATTTTTTAATCAGTATTTTAGTACATTTAACGCTATCAAGACAATTATTCAAGACATTAACACGTTTAGCTCTCTTACCATACTTTAAAAAATTAATGCATTTCTTATAAGTATTGTGTAACCAAAATTATTATTTTATGTATAACAATGCCAAAGTAATTATAACTATATAATAAAGAATTATAATAAAGTAATATATTATTCCAGAGCATATTAATCAGACAAATAAGGTGATTTCTTGTCTTATCATTTTGCCTCGAAAGTTATGTGGAGTTATAAGTGCTTTCAGGGAGCGTTGGTTATTAACGAAGAGCAACAAGTTTGTCTCATATACCACCTAACACCACTTATTAATTAAATGTTAAATCTATTTGGTGATAATAAAAATAACTTAACTTTATTCTTAAAAAAAAAGCTGATGTAATTTATTTAATTCTTATCATTTAACAATGTTAAAATAAGTGAAAAAGTCATCTTTGAAAGTGATACGTTAAAATGAATACAAGGTAATTTTAAATATATCCCACGAAAAACACAATTTGGTTTTCCTTATTCCAAAAAGCTTATTTCGAGAGCCTGATTATCTTTGTTTAACAATGTAACTCTAGCACTTAGTATCTCTTAATTAAAATAATCTATTTAGTCTCATCAACATAATAGAAATATTTCCCAAATCTGACGTGGCACAAATTACTCACAATAAGATGATGTGGAAGTTAAGAAAGTGGGGAAACAGCTCAAATGTCACAATTGTCATTAGACTGCGGGGCAAAATTACGAAATTTGTTGTTAACAGTGCATGTGTTGCTTTTAAGTGCGACGATGATAAACAATCACTCAGTCAGTTAAGCTCAATGCAACGGTTGTGATACAATTGCTTAAAAGAACACGAGTATCGTTATATATGCAGTGTTTGACATGTAGTCAGTCTCTAAGGTTTCTAGTAAAAGTCAACAAATTGGTTAGGAAATTTGCTCTATTTAGCAGGATGTATGCGATGCATGGTGACGTCATAGAAAGTGTTTGAAAGTGGTTGATTAAGCATCAATGTATCCTTTCACTTGTTTTTGTATTTTATGAAAGAGAGTATTTTGGAGGTGTGGCAAGAAACACTACCCATAAGTTGCTGAAAATATTAAGACAGGATCTTAACATTATTCAACAAAATTGCATTTTTTAAAAATAGTTCATTATAGAATTGTTATTTAGCATGAAATTGAAGCTATGAATCTTGATGCATAGTGGTTACATTCAATATTACGGACAAGATGCGCAGACATGCATTAATATTATCGGTGACTGCTTTCAACATCTTTTGGACTTTCATAAGCGAAAATAAGGCTCTGAGAGAAAATAAAGACCTTTGCAGTAAACAGAGATAACAACGGAATGCGAAATGCTGAATATTTAAACGCATTTCATCCCTTATCTTCTATGAACATCGGGCTTTGACTTTTTTACTTTGACCAAGAGTTGGAAGACCTCTTGTCCATCACTTGGGGGAAAAAGTCAGAAATTTTAAGTGCATAAATTTAAATCGTGGCAAAAATTGAGATGATATGTCGGGAAGAAATCGATTATGTTCCTTTTTGAGTCTTTCAAACAAATCTCTTCCGAATTAAATTTAACCAAGTGATGAAAAAATTCTATTGAATAAGCAATCCATACTTTCTTTTATTTTCTGTTTTCTTTTCTAGCATATTCAAATCCCAGGTCTCACAGAAAATATGGAAATGAAAATTCATCGCACACTTCTACACCTACACATACAAAGTTTATTTAACAAGGAGCATTCGCTGACGTAACAATACTGGAAATTGAACCAGACAGCCGTCTTTGAATTGTTTATGTTCACCTTTCAAAATTACGAATAATATCAGCTTTCTTAAAATTTTTGTAAGGGTTCAAAATCATATACTTTCGCACGAATTGCATTAGATATCCAAATGAAAGCAGAAACAAGTATTATAATCTTATTGATATTGTTTGGAGTGGAAGTGAAATCTTCGAAATCAAATTTACTCTTTCTTCTGCAGTTCAGACATATGATAAAAAGCTACCCATGCAATTTTTCTTTTTTTGCAATCTTATCTGCATAATCTTCTAAGAAAACATGAATATTTTTTTCTTTTATTGATATTTTCTTTTTTTTATGCTTTTAAGATTTTAGAGATGCAAAAGCGTTTCGAAAGAAATTAATTTTCTTAAAACTAAAATATATTTAAAGTTGATTTGAAATTGGATGGTGCCTTGATAGATTTCACGAAATACAATATTATCGGAAATATTCAATTTTTATGAATTTAGCTACTATTTTAAACTGTAAAGAAAAATACGTATACTTATATTTAGGTTTCATCTATTTCATGTATCAATTTAAAAATAAGATTTGAAATAATAAATATTTACTATATAATATTTTCAAAATGCATTCACATTTAGTTACTAGAAAATTCAGATTTTATGATAACTGCTCATGTGTATTAGCATCTAAATGATAAAATATAAATCCTAAATTAAAAAGGTAAAAAAATTCAATTGTATTCTACACTGCTGATCAAACACCGCTTCCAAACTGCAACACTAGAAGGACCAAATTCATTCAAGCTAAATCTATTAGAGAGATAACGTATAGTAAATACAAAGGTTAAATGATTGAAAAGTACTGCTTTCTGTAAGGTGAGGAAGATAATAGAATCAGTATTGAGTGTTGCCGACATGTCTGGCAATAACTGCAGCTACATGCCTCGATATTAAGTAAAAGAGATTTGTTTGGTGATGTACGGCAGCCCATGTTGCCTTTCACCTTGCCAAAGTTGATCTGGTGTAGCGGAGGGAGATATATGCCAAGAATTGTTCTCCAGTAATCGACCAAATGTGTTTGTTAAGCTATCGATAGGGATCTCAAGCAGACTAAAGCAGAAATGCTATTTGGTGGATGAAGAAATTTTGAACAATGCGTACCACGTGTGGAAGTGCGTTATTCTAATGAAATAGGGCCTCCGATAGCTCTTAAGGTTAGGAAGGACAACAGGCTCCATATGTCAAAGATATAGCTCTGGGTGGTCATTGTACCGACAATACGTACTTTGTGGATGTGGGAGTAGAATCCAATATTACCCCAAAAACCAGGTGCTGGACCAGTATGGATATGCATACGGCAGCAGTTAGCAACTTCCCTCCATTATGTCTCCGGTCTGCAATTCAACTACAGCTATGTTGCTTGATGAAGCTGGATTCCTCGAAAAAAAAAATGTTGTACCATTGGGTTATCCATGTCCACTATTCTATGTACTACTGCAAACAAAAACGCATGTGGTTTTGAGACAAAAGTTATAGCAACTATGGATGCCTTCGATATTCCTCTATGCTGCAAACGATGACTAATGGTACATGATAACACAAATTGTTGTGCAACATTCCATTTTTGTTGTGATACGTTTCCCGAAGTTGCAAGAATGATTCAATATTGCCATGCCCATGCTATGCTCGTCAGCACGAGTAATGATACAACAAAGCGGGAGTAAATGTTTCCGTAGGTCAGTCGTTCTCTCTTGCATCCATCGATTACAGATCCGCTTCATTGTTGCTTGATTACTTCCGACCCGATCACTGATTTTTTGGAAGGATACACATTCTCTATAGGTAATAATTTTTTCTCGGTCGAAATCGGAAACTTGTTCGAATGACGTTTGTATCTTTGTTACAGGCATACTGAAGCTTCTCACTCAAATTAGCAAGAAAAAGTAATTCCAATTCTTAAAAACGGCATTCAATTTTCCTTTTATATAGCGCTTGATAGTGGTTCCCCCAAAGTGTTCATCTCCACTGAAAAGCTAATCATTTGCATATCCAAATGCGGGTAAATATTTCATAAGGTATGGATACATCATTCATGGTACTTCATTTCGAGTGGAAGGTGTAGGAATTTCGAGTGTAGGAATTCGAGAAACATATTAAAAATTAATTCACATTCAATCTCATTATGATACATTTTAAAGATAAAAATAATAATGAACAAACCTTCTACGTGATATGTGTGATTCAATCAATTAAAAATTTTACCCAACTTCAATTTAAATCAAAAAATATTTTAAGCTTAATTTATCAAACAAATGTTGTTAAAAAATTATTAATGATTCAAAGGTGTATTAAAATTGAACATCATTCATACAAAGCTCTGAGAAAGAAACGCCTAAATTTTATCATAATCATGTGTAATGTTTGGATGAACTTTTATTGGTCAGTTCTTCATAAAAAATTATGAGGAATCAGAAAATCTAATTTTACAAAAATCACTATAACTGATATAATACTGAAAAATTAGTATAGAGAAAGTTTTTTTAGATAAATTTTTAAACTTAGGTAAAACTTCATGAAGAGTGATTATATCACTCTGAAATAATATTTAGTATAATAACCTTATAAGAATAAGAAGGGCTATTGGAGAAAAAAAATGAAGGAAGATACATATTTAAGATTGACAAAATAGATATTTATGACAATTATAAAAATAAAATAAAATGTGATGTTAAATTAAGAATAATGGTACAAAAAATGTGACACTTATCTGAATTTTTTTTTACTTAGAATCATTTTTTTTTACTTAGAAAATGTGACACTTATCTGAAACTTTTTCGCTTAGAAATCACTTCAAAATATACATAAACAAGTGTATGGTATTTCATGAGCTCTAGATGAAGCGTAATACATATGCTTTCTTGTGTAATACCCTTTTTTATCATTTGCTTAATTAAACTTAGAAAAAATTTAAAAAAGATTAAAATTCATAAAATGAGGAATCGTTAATAACCTGTTTTGTATTTTTAAATAGCTCTAGTAATCTGTTTTTCCACTGTTGAGATTCCAACACATATTTTTTTATGGAAATAATAACGAGATTTATCTTACTTATCGAATTTAAAATTTATTTTCACAAGTTATGAAGGGAGCTCTTCGTAGCAAAAGAACTAAATAAGTCGAATTAATCTTAGGTAAAAGAATAAATATCATAAACATTCATTCACATTAAATCATTCAAAAGACATAGAGAAGAGAAGTTAAATAACTTATTATTATTATTTTGTTTGATAGTATGTTTTAGGATGGTGATATTGACCACAACACATTAAAAAGAGGTAATGATCATTGAAGTCTGTTTTGGAGTATGTCATGATGGCGCCACTGAGGTGAGAAATTATACTCTAATCATTAATATTAAAGAATAAGAATTGCATCTTTTCGAATAAAATGTTTATTCTGTGTCTAAGCATTTCAAACTTTCAAAATATAAAAAAAATACAAATATATACATAACATTTTTCTGAAATATTAATAAAATTTCAATTTTAGAAACAGATTAAAGTTTATGACTTTGGATGAATTGAATGGAATTGTTCTGTGAGCTCAAGAAAATTTCAGTTATTCTTGGAATTTAAGTGAAATGCAGACCTAGTGAAGTAGAATTCTTAAACGCATGATTTAATATTATAATCAGAAAAGTTAATTACTTTTCATTATATTACTTGACCATCTGCCTATTTAGATAAGCAAGGTATGCGTATGAAGTCATAACTCCTTTAATTTAAGGCTTGGATTTGGAATTATTATTATATGAAAGTTAATTTATTATTATACTGCATATTTTTGAATGAGAAATTAAGAATTCACATATCTTGACTTGGAGGATTAAAATTCTAAAATAGTTATATGAGCTAAGGAACCCATAATCTTTTACTTTATTGGAAATCTGCTGAATGATATTAACTTTCTGAAATACGACCATGTAATGAGGAATCAAGTTATTTTAGCGTCTGTGTGTGGAATTGTATTGAAATAATTAATATAAAAACACATAACACACACATTTAATTAAAGTTTCAAGTTATGAAAATGATTCTTTCTAAGCATTCTAAAAAACCAAAAAGCTCTAAATTAAAGATATGTGACTACATTAAAATCTTTTTTTGAAAGCAAAGATATCATAACAGGATATAATTATTTATGAACTTTTAGAATTTCTAATTCTTTGCAGTTTGGGGTCATTTAATTGTTGCTAAAATTCTTGTAATATTTTTCGAATACCTTATGGACATTAAATGAGTACTTGTGGAGTCTTGCAATCCTTTTATGCTAATTACTTTGAATATGAGCTGGGAGTTGTAGCGAAGTAGACCAGTTGGTGTAAAACAGAGGTTCCCAAATTTTTTTTTCTCGTGGACCACTTTCAAAGTATTACTATTTTCGGTAGACCCCCTGCTGCTACATTTCTACCGTATTCCCAAAACTCCTAAGAAATATCACCCTAAATTGGGGGTGTTAAGAAGAAGAAAAAAAGTAGCACATTTTCTTGTGTCCTATTTATTCAAATAATACTTGTGGTTATATGTGTGTAAATAAATATTTTTAAACAAAAAAGTACCTAGGTACCTAAAGTTTAATCTTCCCTGGCTTTTTGTTCTTTTATAGAAGTTTTGAATAATCTCTAGTATTTAATTTTTACTACATAACTACCTACTACACTCAAATAGTAAAACAAGTACAATATGATTGATAAATTACAATATAGAATAAAAATATGTATAACAAATAGGCAGATACTTACTTTTTCCGGCACTGCAAACAGTGACATCGATTCACTCACAGTCACACTTTTATGTTCAAAATCCCGGAAACAAATGAGTAACGTTTTGTTCTTGGCATTCGTATTTATACTAATGTAGATTGCAAGCACAGCGCAAGTTGCATTTCATCCCTTTGCAGGCCTAAACAAGCATCCCGGACGAGCGGGCACCACTTTGCAAGTCTCGACATGTGGTGTACACTTGTACTATTATCTATTGTTCTATTAAATTCTGTATTTGAACTGAGTATCGAATGTTTTTGAGTACCTACATAGTGAATGATGCTACTTGCCTACGTTGATAGGTAAATCCAAGCCAAAATATTTGTTCTTTATTATGAAAACCAGAAAATTTTTCTTGGACCCCCACTTACAACTTGTGAACCCCTGTTTTCTTTTCACGTCTACGTGGACCCTCGTGTGGTCTTCTATGGACCCTTAGGGGTTCAGCTGGACCCTTTGGCAACCTATAGTGTAAAAGAACAGTTGTGAAGAAACGCAGTCAAATATATTTGTCCTCCTGCTACAGGTATATATGAGAAACACTGAAGAAATATACCTAAGAATCGCCGAGGAGGTTAGGTAGCTCGCATTCCCATTTCAGTATCACTTCCACCTCTCTTCAACTTTTTTTTCTTTTAGCTATTCTCGTCGTCAGCTGATATTTTACTTTTGCTTGGTTAAAAGCTATCATATTGTAAATTAAATATCTACTTTTAAAGTGGTTTGTTGATCTTTAAGCCTTGGAGCTGGAGTCAGTTAGGTGACATAATACTTATGTCATAATATAACTTTGATTTTTTTAAGTTAAATGTTATTTATTAATAAATATATTAATTTGACTAGACAAATTCTCTTATTCCTTATTTTAGAGTGTTTCATTTGGAATGATTCTATTTATTCTGTTCGATGTGATCTTTCTCTCCCCAAAAGGTTTCTTGACTTACTGATCTATTGTATGTAGGTATGGTAAGAATTGAATTTTTTAGTTTTGTATGCAATGTCGAACTTAGACGAATTCGAAAAAAATATTGATTTTGAGAATTTCATAACACAATATTAACTGGTTACGCTAAATTATTTTTATTAATAAATATGTGGAATCATTTACAATTTTCGTTATACTTAAAGTTGATTTAAAGAAAGTGTGTAATGTATTTAAAGGTTATAACTTAGTTTGATTGTTTCTTTTAGTATGATTTCATTCCGTTCTGTATGATCTTTTCCCACGAGATTACTAGACTTACCGAACTTGTCTAAGCAAATTATAACGCCTGTTAATTATTATTTTCGTTAATAATCAGAAGAAGTAACAAACAGTGTAATACAGAGAGGTAGAGATTTCAGTAATGATACTAATCAAATTATTATTATTCACTTTCTTGAATACTAAAGTTCTATATTTGCCTTCCCTGTGGTTAAATTTCCTAAATGCCTTTAAACTAACTTTTAGTAAATCAATTTAAATCAATTCGTATTAACTCACTCGGATTCAAGTGAGTATATTAACTGTGATAGAGGATTCAATCCATGAACCCTCTTCCAACATCTTCCAAGATTCCTCTAACCGCTTCTTAGGTTAAGTGCCACGGAATCTGACATCTCCCTCTGATTCACTACCCTTCATTAATTAACTTATAATTCTCTAACTCACTATTATTTATTTCATCGCTGTTTATAAATGTAATTTATCAAATCTATTCACTTCACTTCATAATTTTCTAATCAGCATAAGCCACGTTTCATTATATTCGAAGGGTTTTATTTTAAACAATTCAAGTAGAAAAGTTCTCAAAGTTAGTGAAGAGAAAATCGCAGTGTTGCTCAGTGTCACAATATATGCTACGAACAGAAGTAAGCAACTTTTTTTTTAAAGTTTTGTATATAATGATTTCCTTAGACGCGCTCTAAAGAAAAAGTTGGTTTTGTGAATACCAATTCTTCCTGTGGGTAACATATTACCAACCGTTATTGCAGAAGACAGAATTTTAAAATAAATTACGCCGAATTAATACTTAAAGTAACTTTCTATTTCTATAGTTAATTTAGGTGAAATTGGCATTTAATTCCTATTTCTTACATTATTCTTCTGTTTATGGAAATACAAAGTTTATTTTCATTTTATCTCTCAATGTGAGACACACAAATTAATTATTTCAATAAAAAGGACTGTTTAATTCATAGTCTACCTAGCGTGAGCATATGAGATTCGTTACGAGATCCTGAATATTTTAATTAGTTAAGTAGTTTCAAAATAGATCTCAATATCTGAGTAGTGACAGCTAATTAAGTGCTTAGTATATATTAAGTATAGTTCTCTTTAATATCTTTACTGAAATAATTCATCCATTACAAAGTTATTAGAAAGTGTTAGTGAAACAGTAAAAAGATAGCTTGTGACATTGGATTATTAAACGATTTTCTCTTCCCTAACCACGGAGACTTTACAGTTATTTGAATTGCTTAAAACTGCAATTTATTACTAACCAAAATGAAATATGATTAGGTTATTTAGATGAAGACAGAAGAGAAGGGAAGTGAACTAGAAATTCTAAGATATAAATGAAATATAATTCAACCAAATGAAGGGAGATATAGGATAACGACTTATTGATAGATATTTATAATTTGGATTGAAGAATCTTAATTGTTTATGTGAATTTAAGTGAATTATAGTTAAAGTAAGAATCAATTGCTTATAGGAAGTGATTTAATCAGACGAAAGAATAAGTAAGCTAAGAAGCTAAGAATAAGCTAATTGATCCAAATTTAGAATTTATAAGTAAAGTGAGATTCGAGAGAGAGAGTGATCTTATCTAGCCAACAGTGATTATTAATAAAGTATTTTAGTTTGTTTTTGCATGTCTTCAATTAGATTTTAGTAATTTTTGACTAATATTCTAGTTTAAGATATGGAGAAAGAACTGAGTATTGAAGAAATGACGTTATAAGGTGATTTAAATATTCAATTCTAATTAGCTATCCATTTTTTTTTAAAAAAAAAAAGCTGAACAGTTCTAAAGATATTTAAAAATATTTTTTTCTCTTATGAGTTATTGGATTAAAAAGAATAAAGGATTTTTTTAAGTAGCATTTTTTTTGCTATCAATGCATAGATGTATTGGATACATTTGGGAAAAAAAAAAAAAAAAAACCCTTTTTTTATTATTTACAAGTAGCTATCGAAAAGTATTCCCGATAATTCTTGATGTTACAATATAACTTAAAAAAATTCATGAATTCAGCCTGAAAAATGTAAATGAAGTTTAATTCAATTATCAAGTGTCTGTCAATGATAATTGGATACACATTGTATCTATTCCTTTTTGGATAGTTTTGAGATAGTTCTTTCAATTTGACATTGAACGAAGTTCTTACTTCCAAAATAATATATGCTCTAGTGCAAGTACAATTTATATTATAAGTAAATTTTCATTGCTTTATTAAAAAAATCAAATGCTGCATTTTTTAAATCTTTTTATTCTATACTAAAAAATAAAAACATGCGTGAAGTAAGTGATTTATGGACATTTATCGAATATATATAAATGGAGATCATTCACTTAAGATAATAATTATATGGCAATGATTTTAATACTAAAGGGAATAATACGGGATATTAATTTGAAATGGAATTGTTATATAAAATTTAAAAGATATGGAAACGCAAAGAAAATATCAGTTATGTGTAAAGAAAATTTTGAACTAAATCTTTGCTTTAAAATTTGATTTATAAATTATTAAAATTAGAAATTTTATGGTATTTGTGAGATTATGAGCTGCTTTCAAATTAATATAATTTGTTAGCAATCATTAACTTGCTGAGATGTAAAAACTTGTTAATTTTTCATAAATGAAGTATTATCAATACATTAAAATTAATAAACTTAGATGTCTATTAAAACTATACTCTTCATTTATATGAGATTTTTAGTTTTTAAGTTTAATTTATTTTTACCAAACTTATTTTAGCATTAATGATAATTGATGTTTCTCTAACTGTAAAACGATAACATTTAACTTTGTGTTTTCAAAATATATCCCATGAGAATTTAATGCCATATATTCTACACAATTATTTAATTTTTTTCTAATATTATATAAAAATATCTTAAAATTAAGTTTAATATTAATTTTAGTTTATTTTACATCCTAAAGACTATGGTAAATATTGCAAAAAAAGATAGCATAAAAAGGTTTCAATGATTTTATTACAAATATTATATGGACATACAAAATGATTCATTATCAGAGCAACAAACTTGAGAACGGGTAAGTGGCACAAAGATGATTTGGAATCTAATTATAAATGCCTTCTACATGTAGTAGACGGCGTTATACGGGAGCTCGACTGCACAGCGATCTCGCTTGAAACCAGAATTTGAGAGCCGGTTATTGTGGTAATAGGATGCGCGAATGTTCAAACGTTAAATTGGCTGACATGCACCTCAGGTATAGAATTGCGAATTATAACGGATGTACCACTGCGCTTGTATTACGAAAGTTTATCGAATATGTGTTCTCATCATACGATTTTTGCTCATCTGCGTAGTAGGTTACATAAGAATGGTTGCTCGAATAGTTTTCGATCAGTTCGCTACCTGATCTGAGATAATGAAGAAAATGTCCCATGTCTTTTAGAAAATAATCCAAACACAACTACTTCAGTGATAGCCCATCAATTGAATATTTCTCAACCCACCCAATGGAGGATGATATCAGCAAGTCAAGTGAGTCTATACCACTTACAGCGCATTAAGACATTACCTGGGAATTATCGACACTGAAGGCATTTTACAAATTAATTTCTTCGACAGAGAGTGGCAGACTCCGCATTTACAGCTTTCATTTTGTTCACAGTTCAGATTACTTTTAGAAGAGATGGAACCTTCAATCCCCATATTGCCAATTTGTGGGCTTTGGTAGACTCTCATAATAAGCGAAGACTTGGAGTTCATACATTTTTAATAAAATCTAAGAACTTCTAAGGACAAGTACAGAAATAGCTTACATGATGCAAAATCCTATAACAATTAAATTTTAAATAATAAAAAAGTACTTTGTCATTTAGAAACTTTGTATAAAATCAATTTGACACACATGAAAATTGACTTGTATAATGTCTTGAAATGTAACCTTGAAATCAGATAATATAAAAATACGTTGTGATAATTGTAATTAGTAAAATTGAATGTTTTTGCTACAGAAGTGTAAAGTTGTAAGAGTCAATCAATATGACCCTGCAACCAAATGATTTGTCCATAAAAATATAAAGTCAGAATCAGAGGAAACTGATAATAATTTATTTTATGACCTTTTGTCTGATTAAGTTCGGACTTAGTTTGTCATCAGTTCAGTAGTAATGAACTATTTCAATTTGATGCGTTATGCTAAATATTTTTCAAATTTGGGTTTCCATGTTTGATACCAGTTATCACGATTAAATATCGTAATTTTGACTAATATTTCTCCTGAATAAATGTACCCTGTTTACTTTCGTAATTTACTTATTTTTTAAGAGGATTGAATGTAATAGGGTTCATTACCTAAAAAGGGTAATTCATGCTCCAATTTAAAATAGCTGAATAGTTTTTATACAAAGTAGCATATATAAGTCTAAAGAAAAAAAGTTATTTATGCTGCTAACTTCTGAGATTATCACTTTGAATTGAACACTTAAAATGTAGAGAAATGTACAATTAGAAAAAAGTCAAAAGGACTTCCATTTATTTTTTCCTGTTGACATTTATCTTCCATAATATTACTTTTGACTAAAATTCAAAAATACAGTTTTCCTCAACAGAGAACCAAAATTATATTAACTTTAAGAAGCGCTTAACGCATTGCGCATTAGATGATTAATGTACTATTCTCGTGACTTCCCTGCTTTGAATGTTAAAAGAAATTTTTAGATTTATCAAACAAGAAACGAAAATCTCTCGAGTCTTCAGTTTATTTAAATTGTATTTGAAATGTTGAAGAAAAAATTCTGCATTGCTTACAACAAAGAAAAGAGTTATACTGTTATAAACGACACTTTGAACTGAAAAATCAAAAATACAAAAAGTTGAGGTAAATTGGAATTGACGTCACAGAGAAAGAGGAAAAGTCTGAAAGTCAAAATCTATATTTTAACCGTGTTTTCCTTCACTTCAATAAAGCTAAGACAATAATAAAAGACAAATTTTTTTCCTCTAGAGAATCTCTCATGATAAGTGCCGGAAATCGATTTTTTTCTGGATGCAACTCTCTATGATCGCTGGTTTAAATTAAATTCTAAAATACAATGTATAAATATAAATGCATGTTTTTTCTTGAGTATAAGCTTTAATAAAATAGGATGAAAGCACATTATTTGATTTTAATTCTTCCATGAGTAAAAATAAAAATAAATTTTAAAATTAGGAGCACCTAACTTCTGAGCTTCTTTCAATAATATTTTTAAAAGAAAATTTTCCCCGTATGACTTTAACATTCCTTTTAAAAATTCCAGGTGGCTCTTAAATAATATTTTACATATTACTTTTTTCTAAGATTTTGTATACATATATAATCTCAGAAAAAGTTACAGTTATCTCTGTCTGCTACATAAAGTGCACTTTTTTATTTTTAATATCCATTTAAAATAATGAAATCAAAGCAAAAATCTGAAATAACTATTATTATTCTGTATTACAAAAAATATTACTATTGTATTTCGTATATCAGTTGCATATATGTGAGAAATATTTTGTAGCGATGAAACAGATGGTTTGCATAACTGTGACCAGTACTTTTTATTATTTGGGTAACATTGTAATTTGTTTTTTTAAATAAAAACAATAGAGTAAAGATGATTAAAAATAGTTGAATATAAAAATTTACTTGTCAACTAGGAATTCAAAGATCTATATCGAACTAAACTTTCACTTATTAAGAATAACTAATTACGACGTAGGAATGAAATAAATAATTAAATATTTATTAATGCATAATGATTTTTAAGCAGTTGTAATTAACTCGGTAAATTTAAACAATTTAAATATCCCACTAATATAACAATTTAAGTTTTATTTTAGTTTTCATATATTTTAAATAATACATTTAATGAATCCAAGGATTCAATATGTTGAATATATAAATCAAAACATCCACACATTTACAAGTGAAAAAATTACACATGATAAGAGTTTGTAAATTTATAATTGATTATTTAATATTTAGAATTTTCATAAAAGGTATCATTTGGATACAGCTCCATATCAAAATAATTATCAAATAATTGTACTGAAATATTAATGAAATTTTCTTCTTTACCACCAAAAAAGCTATGTGATGCAATTTAAGAGGCTTAAAAAATTAGTTTTCCTCATCAGATTAATATGCATAATTTGAATAGTTTTTGTCAAATTAAAATTTTACTTCTTACAAAGTTAAATTTTATAAAAGGTACTGTCATTCTTTTTATATAAAGTTTAAAATGAATTTTGCACTAACATTACTGTTAGTAAAATATAATAATTAATCCCTTTTTTCATTCATTTGAAATACTTTTATCATTTTATTTACACAGATGAACAACAATAAAGAAAATCTGTACCATTTTTCAATGCAAAAATATAATAAATAATTCGATATAAAAACCAACGTTTTTAAAAACAACGTTTTTATATGGTGGCAAAGTTTATTAAAGAAAATTATTGAAATATTAGTTAAAACTGTTAGTTATTTTTAACTTTAAAATTTACTTAAAAAGAGACATTTGTGAGCGTATTAAAAAATTCATAATACTCATAAAATCAAAACATGCATTTCAAAGTTTGTAAGTCATTCTATTAAAAAAAAATGGGAACCAGAATTCAGAAAAAACAATTGTGACAAGACATAGCGCCAAATATTGGAAACTTTCTTTCTTGCGAATGATTACTGACTAAAAGTCAGCAACCCTAACTATCTCGGAGATAGTACAGGGGAGATAATATCTCCCCTTTGTGAGTACAAAAGTTTTAAGATACCTCATGTGGCGTAGGGAGTGTCCGGTGTTCCCAGAGAGGGAAAGAAATTTTTCCTCAATCCTAAAAGCGCCGTGGGGAAAGAATATTTTGACTTATTAAAATTATTGAAATATTAGTTAAAACTTGTCGTAAACGTCTAAATATTGCATTGTTAGGCGAGTACGAACGATTCCCAAAATTTCAAAGCTCTAGCTTGATGGGAAATTGGTTAAATTAACGATCGAAAATTTGATGACACACACACACACTCACACACACACCAAGTGAAATTCAGAAAAACGTTTTAAAAAAAAAATCGCCGTATATGATAAAGAGAATTCTTTAAACAATTATACCACCAACCTTAAGTTTTCCCTCCCCGCCACATGTTACACAAATTATCTAATATCTACGTATTCAGAAATAAGGCTTTGTTTATTTAATAGTAGTATTTTATATCACTAATATCTGAAATAAAAGTTATTAGTGGCTTGTTGCGTCTGAGCTACATAATTTCTCATATAGTTTTTACATATCGAAACATTCGCATGATTCTATAGTTTCATACTTCTTAAAAATAAAAAGTACATTCTTTCTTTTCAATTTGATTTATTTTCTTTGAACAATTTTTGTAGAAGAGTTACTGTTATGGGCAATTTTTGACAAAACTCAAAGTTCTACATCATAGTTAGGTGATGTCTACACTTTATTTGCAACATCACTACTCCTAACATCTACACCACGCAATAGGGAGTTTTTCAGACATTATAATATATTAAATGTACAGGAAACCTAATTATTCAACTCAATGATCTTCAAGGTAGCGAAGACTGAAATCCGTTGCTTATTACTTACTAGGCCACAGCATACCATCCGAGTTCTCTTGGCTTACACCTTCAATAACAATTAAAAATATATTAACATCACATCTAAAACACATCAGGAAGTAAAATGCATACATTATTTAATAAACTTAAATGTTTTTAAGGTTATACACATGCTTTTACGTATTCAAGATTCCCAATGGATGCATTATGAATCAAGTTAATGAAGTACCAAAAGATATGTAACATTAGTTTCCTATTTGCTCTAAATTTCTTTTGAATGGGTTGTTAATTATTATTAAAAGACTTTTCCCCCAAAATTATGTTTCTTCCGATTTCTGCTCAAATTTTATATTAAGAATGGAGAACAATGTTATATGGAATCCATAATCTCGTTTTGCATAGTAATATCTAATTGTATTCTGATATATTGAGCAATGTATTACTTCATAAGTTTCAGTCCGGAAAGTATGTCATCAAATAACATAAACTAGTCTTACTAGTATCTGCAGATGCATATTTAAAATTTACATTTTATGACTCGCAATGTGATTTGCTTTAAAATCAGCATTTGTTTCGAAAAAATTAGTGTTGCTTAGAATTTTTTTTCCTTTAACATATTTTCATACGCAAATCGCTTACCCACATTCATTCTCAACACTGTTTATATAAAACTGTAAAGAGGCAAAGTGAACTGCATTTTATCAGGAGAAAAGTTCATCAAAACAGCTGAGAGGAAGAATAACATTTTCACTTTTGTAATTTCTAACGAGAATTACCACCAGCTACTGTTATAGCTGTTAAGCTACTGTTATAGCTATAAATAGCTTTGAATACGTATATATAATCTTAGGATAAGTTTTATTGTGAGTTCTGTCGTTGCAACTTGCATAATTTTTCTATTTATTGTTTAAATTAATTACTATTTTTCTCTCTCGATAAGGCTCTCTTTCGCAAATACGTTACATCTAAATCTGAAAGTATTACAAATTCCTCTAGTTGAAAAAAAATAACTGTTTGTGTTTTATTGTTCTTAAATCTTTGCTAACACTACACTTCTATTTGAGTTCGGGAAATACATAAATTTAATAATTATTTCCATAATCTAACAAACACAATTACAAACCAGTCCTTATAGATTTTTATCTACATTTTATTGCTAATAAAATGTAAAATTGTATTCTAACCGAGAAAATGTTTTTAAAATATGCTATAATAAATATTTAAATTATCAAAGTAGTTAACCATATTTTTTAATTTAAAAAACTAGTTATAATTATCCTTGAAATTATTCGTGAATTTGTAGTTTTAATGTACATAGTTCATCCTATATGTAGGACAATATTATAAAACTCCAAACTATTAAGACTTTCAGCCTCTTAAAAATATGAGGAATAAGCTATCTGAATGAAAAGCTTTTTTTTCTGAAATATTAAAATAACTATTTTAAGTCAAATTCTCAGGCTCTCTAATGATATTATAAAAGTTACATTAGTAAATCTGTGTTCCTAGACATGAAGACTTATTTCATTCGTGCTTCCCATCTGTGCTTTTTTGGTGATTATATCTATTTCTTTTTAAAGGCAGTTTTAATCTCAGTACAAGTAAAAAAAATAGGTTTCACTTTAAATTAGATTACACCAGTATAAAGAGGTAACATAAGCTCTTTGAATGAGACATGTGAATACCACAAGAAATTTACAAAAGATGAATATAAAAAAAACTAAGAGAGAGAGAGAAGGAGAAATCTAATTTAACCAAAGAGCAAATTTCTGAAGTTGTAAATGTTCAGCTTGAACATTTCAGAGGTAAAACGACTCAAGCGTAAAATTCGACCTTTTTTGTTTGTTTTATTTCTATAACTACGTAGCCTGGCAATTTTTTACTGGTTACATAAAGGCGCATTTTTCTGCACTTTTCTTTTTGTTTTAATGATGCAGGAGAAAATAGGAAATTAAGTTTGCATCTGTGCGCAAATCTTTTAACATTTCATCATTTATAATGCATCTTTTTACATTAGAGTTCCAAAAAGTGATGAGAAAAAAAAAGCCTCTTCGATTAAAAAAAAAAAAAAAAAAAAAAAAACCGCTTTGAATTTTTTTTATTTTTATTTTTATGAAACAGGGTAGTTTTATGATAACTACCAACCTTATTACAAGACGAAAATTTTAGAAAAAAATGAAAACATAGCCAGAGTGAAAGCTTAATTTAATTATAGTTTCAGAATAGTAAAATTATTTTAATACATTCTCTGTTGCAGGCTTTTTTAAATAATTGAATTTTGAATTCTTACAATACAACTACGGTATGAACAATTAATAACGTAATTATTACGGTCCATTGTTGATAGCGATGAGTAAATGATGTCATTCTTTTTGGAAGTATTACAATTTTCTGATTAGAAAAAAATTCAGATTGGGTTTTTTTTTAATACTTATTTGTGCTTGACTCCTTTTTCTTTTAGTTAACTTTATTCTAGATTCATACAATTAAATATTGCTTTGGTAGCTCAAATTCTTCTAATTTCCACACAATATCAAGAGAACTGTTATATTTTAAATTTAAGAGTTCAACAGTTCGTATAGTTCCATGTGAAAATATTCTCCGAAAGCTATACTAGACCTTACAACCCATTAAGGGCCTTTCATTGTCCAATTCAAATATATGATAACGTTTTATAATATTTTCCTGTTCCATAACATTTATGAAGTTCGATGTAACTATACAGGAAATACTTGGAAATAGATTTGTTTACATGTGTGCTCAAATCCTTTAAACTCATCCAATAATAATATACCATTTCTCCTCAGAAAGTGTTTATGAAGAAAAAAATTTTTTAATATTTTTTCCTATGTTTTAACTATCCACATTTAAAGCATCATTCTTAAATTCTAAATTATTGAAAACAATATTTTTTCGATATTAATTTATATGCAATAATTTGAATTTACTGTGATTGTACTTCAATTAGCATCATAATTCTTCATATACTTTTATTCTTAAGAATTATATATATATATATATATATATATATATATATGTGTGTGTGTGTGTGTGCGTGTGTATAAAATCAAGTTGAAAAAAGCTATTTTCTTAACCTTTTCTTATCGAAATCAATCTAACAGTTTTACCCGCCACGGATTAATTTTCATTTCTTAAGATTCAATGCTTAAAGAAGGATTAATAATTAATGTATGCTACCTTTAATTCTTTTGTATGTTAATTTCATATTAGATATAGGTAACAAATTGTGGAATTTTAAGTCACTCTAAGTTTGGAACTTTCTAATATTCTTTAACTTTAAAATAGGGCTTAAGTCACTTTTCCTGGACTCTGTTCGGTAAACTATTTTGAAAGAGAAGTCCCGAAATTCTCTTTAGAATTCATCTGGTCTTTCTTCTCATCAAAACTCTGAAAAGAGGATGCAAATATGTCCAGTTACCAACATCTTGGAATTTAAGTTAATAGCGAAGCAACGAGGGAGGAGGATATCCAGAGATCTACAATTACCAAATGAGATGGAGTGTGCTTAATAATTGCGGGCATGCTGTGACGAGAATAGGCTAATTATCTTGAAGATAATGTAGTGACATAGGCCTTAATTACAATCTGGCTTTTATGTTGAATCTTCACATCATGATTTGCTGTGTAACTCTCTCTATGTGAAAGAATAAAACCCGTTTCAAAATTACGACTGTCAGAATAGTACTGCTGTGTCTTTTGAATTGTTCTAAAAGAAGCTTTTTAAAATGAAATGTAGCTTGATTAATGAGCGACATATCTCACTGCTTTATAAACTTTTTTGGATTTTGTAATGTAAGGAATCTATTTGAAGTTTGAGTTTTGTGTTTTTTAGTTGAAAGAGTGTTTAGCGAAAGCTTAGACTTATATGGAAGATAAGAGCTTATTTTTGACTTTTCGCTGGCATTTTATCTCAATGCATGCTTATTTAAATAAGAATTTCAGCAAATAGAGCATCAAAGGTTACCAGAAAATAGAGAATTAAAAGTTTAAGAAAGTTTTCCAGTTACAGAATTTAGGAGAAACTAAGCAACTGAGAAGAACGCTAAATTTGAAGCATAAGGATGCATAATTTCTTATACTTTAGTAAATAAAAATTTTCCCCAAAGACTCTATCGCGAAAGTCTTAAATCGTATGAATTTCATAGAAAATATTTTAAAAGTTTTGAAAATATTAATGCAATCAAATTAGGTTTAGTTTAAATTTATGGCATTCCGATTGATATTAATATTGATGTTTCCCGGTATGCCCTCAGTATATTAAAGCAACATAAATTAATGTTAATATTTACCCGCTTAAAATATTTTATTCCCTGCCTATTTAAGCGATTTTACTTGTTATATTAACTAACTTCTAACTGAAATATATTAGATTTTCTAAAACATTTTCTTTCTTATTCCTCAATATTATATTATTTTAAATATGTTATCATAGTCATTGATTTATGGTTTTTTAAGGCTACTGGGACTTCGTTGACAAAGTAAAATGAAATGATTTTATGTTAAATTTAATATAATTCTAATTTTTTTTAAAAAAATCAATGACAATGATATATAAACAATGATATGTCAGTATACTTATGTATCTGTTTATATGCAGAAAATCAGATTTATATACATAAATAACTGTGTATAAACAATTAATAATCAATATCCCTGTTAATATTTGTAAGTAGTGAATTTTTGAACTCATCTTACATAAAATTCACTGCGTTTCTAACTTTGAAAATGTATGCTCAACTCCATTAATTTTTATACAAATATTGTGTAATGCCTAAAATTTGAGCAAATTTATCAGAAACAAATTACGTTCACTGTACAAGAAATAGCCTCATTTTGTAAAATGTGTAATGTCAACACTACGGATAAGGTATTTTTGAGGTAAGTGCAGCAGAATTCTAATAAATCATTTTAAAAAGACGTAAACATAGAAACTATTTAGCGTGACCCTATAGTCCTAATTTTTAAAATTCAATTTTTAGTCTTATATTTGTTAAAGTATAATAATTAACATATCTAGGGAATAAGTGAAATACTCTCTAATTTTTCACAAGGAAATTAAAAAATGCAAAATGTGAAGCATTTGAGAAGGTGTCAGTTACCTTAAAAATATATTTCCAAGATATTGCAATTTTTTTAAGGAAGTCATTTAACTTTTTTAAGTAATATCGGAGCCACATTTATTTCATTTTTTATTCTTTAAAAGAGCTAATGAAAAAAAAAAGGCGTCATGTATAATTTTTCTTTTTCTTTTTAAATAACTTTCTCTCTACAAAATATGTATAAAATCTTTATTCATATTATTCTTACGGAAATGGGAGATCATCAATTCAGGTCTCTAAAGTATTGAGCTACTCATAAAAATGCAATGAATTTCGCAAAGATAACGAGTTAATGAAGTAGAAGTTGCAAAATGCGCTTCTGTGTGTAGATAATTTTTATTATGCTCATAAAGCAACTCAAGCATAAAGTTTTTAATTTATTCTAAAAAAGACCATCTCTACTTTTTAGGATACAATACACCGATATAGATATAACATAAACATATGTATCAATTTCATATTTTAAAATACTTGTCCATCACTAATTTACTTGATTTTTTATCTAATAAATCTGATTTATTACTCAAAATAGATCTGATTTATTTTCACTTTATTTTTGTACATTTTTGAATGTCTATAATATTATTCATATCCTATTTAAGTTCCTGTCAAATATAAAACAATTTTTAAAAACTATATTAATTTAGTTAATAGTTTAATATCATATTTTGTATAAAATGAAAAAAAAATCTATTAACGTAATTTTAAATGAAATTTTAAACATATTCAGAACTTATGCATTTTCAGATATGGTATGCTTCAAAATGTGGAGTAAGTGAAAGTTTTGAGCGGATATATAATTTTAAGTGGAATAACAGAACATGTTTAGATTTGAAATGTCAAAATAACGGAACAAAGTTACGTCATTAAACTCGCGAGGTTTGGGAGAAAAGCAGTTTAACAGTTTTATATTCTCTTAACTAGGTTTGAAAGTACTTTAAATGTGTAAAGTATAATAACCTGCGGAAATTGACGTAGTTTATTCATTTAACGTATGAAGTATGTTTAATCTGCATTATATTTGCATAATTATTTAAGTCTCTTTGTGTATAAAATTCAAAAGGCTTCAATCATTTTAATAATCGTCATTTCAAATTTTATGAGAATATACATTAACACCAAGAGAGTTTAAAGCGAAATATGTATATTATAAACAATGCACTAATAGTTGGAAAGAGAAATGTTATATAAATTTCATGATATAAATACGTACAGTTATGGATATCTCCCTATTCAAAAGTGTTTGGAATAATTGTTTTAATTTTAAGCCTTTTTTATGTGATCTACATGTTTTTGAATCTTTGCGGGAATTCATTGCCATCGATATTCAATGACTGACTAGTTTCTTAGAAACTCAGTTTGAAAGTCCTTACCAATATAACAATCTGCAATTATTATTTTTTACGTTCTTTTGGGACTTAAATACTTCAAATATATGTTTAAAAATGCTGTCTTTGAAATTTCCGCAAGATACATTATCTCATTAATATGAATTAAAATACGTATGAATTCGATAAAAAACCCACCTAAGGCTAATGAATTTCTCCAAAATTAAAAGAAGCGTACCTTTCAAGTGTATGAAAATATTATATTTTCAGAAATTATATATTATATTTTCAGAAAATAAATAGTTTGCTTATCAACCTTCTTATTTTATAAAGAATTACGTTTGCAAAGATAACCAAAAATTATCCTTGTTTAAGTTGACCTAATTTGGAAATTACCCCATATAAGCCTACTTTAAAAAAGATTTTATATATTTAAAGAAAACATCTCGTCAATTTTTCGGCAATGTTGGAAACCTTTCTAGTGAAAGTAAATTAAGCGATTTCGAGAATATAAGAGCATTAAACGTTCAAAAATAGGATTAAAAAATAATAGCCGTTTCACAGTCAGATGGTGTATCATTTTTTTTAAAAAAGTTAACTTGTTTTAAATTAATGCTACTTAGTAATCAATAACTAGGCAAATAAAAATTATTTTTTTACTGTAAGATATTAGCATATTTTTCGAGTAAGTACCATTTTGATATTCAGGAAAAACAATTGTAGTTTTTCTACTGTTTTGTACTGTAAGAAATCCTGTACCTAAATAAACTATTCAATATAATTATCTCCACTGTTGAGGCATGTATCATATCGTAAAACCAACTTCTGTATTCCATTCTCATAGAAGTCTGCCGCTTGAAGGGCTAACAACTTCAACACGATCTCTCGTTTTGAAATCATCATTATTATCATGGTGCTCACCACCTAAGGGTTTTTTCAAGTGAAGGAATAAGTGATAGTCACTGAGCATCAGGTCAGGGTTATACTGAGGGTAATATGTTATTCTCAGCCATATGAGATATTGAGATCTGGAGTTCGAGGAGCCGTCATCGCTCATCGTCATGAAGCAAAGCAATCCGTTCACAGAGTATGTCATGCCTTTTGTTTTAGATTGAGCGACGCAGTCTAGCTAAAGTGCCGAATATTTTTCTGAATTTATTGCATCACTCTAGAGGCAAATAGTCCTCAAACTATATCCCCTGCTATCTCGAAACACAGTGTACATCATTTTGCGCGCTGAAATTCTTTGCTTGAGCTTCACTTTTTTGGGTGATGTTGAATGCCTCTATTCTAGGGATCGCTGTTTTGTTTTAGGTGTCATGAGTCACATATCCACACACTTCATGAATCTATGAATGAGCTTCAGCATCTTTCAAGCCTTTTTCATGCAGAAAATAAATCATAGCGAATCGGTGGCATTTTTAATTGTGGGAGGCATTTTAATTGCTCCCAAACAAACGTAAATATGGACTAAAGCTTCCATGCTGGCGTCTATGATTATACAACAGATGTAGGTATCCAATGCACCTTCTTAGAATGGTGACAGAATTGCAGCTGCTATATTTGACGATGGTACTTAAAAAACACCATTAATGGTAATTATTGCATTAAAAAATGACATGCGCCATTGTTACAGTTCTTGATCAGACGTTCGAGGTTAAATGTTCAAGATGTTTATAACAAACATGTGAGAAAGATAAACAGAATAAATTTCCTCATAGCTAACTATTCAATTAAAATGTTTTTGAATAGAGAAAAAGAAGCAGATACAACGAAAATAATTATTTGAAAATGACTTCGAAATAATGATAAGTAAATCATTCACCGAAACTGAATTAATTACATGAGAAAAAAAAGCATGCCACACATTTTATCTCAGAAATCTTGTAAATAATTATAATTTAATTTTTTTCCCCTTGAAATCAAGAATAACTTTCTTTGTAATTCAAATTTTACTGTTGAAATTAACAGTAAGTATTAATTAATTTCCATCGCACTTGTAATGAATAGTTAAAATTTTTATACCTACTCGTATTATTTCTTAAAATTATTTGAAAAAAACTATTTTTTATCCCTTATTCAACCTTGTGAAATAAATACACTTTGATTGAACAATACTAGCATGTGAGAAACGAGAGTTATATTTTGTTCAATTATGTATGTGTATAATATAATTAAAAAAAACAATTTATCTTAATAAGTTTATCTTTTTCACCGTAAAGCATATATTCTTGCTTTTTCAATTATTCAATTATAACCAACAATCAAGTTTAACATGAAATCTAACCGAACGATACTGCTTGTGGTGAATATGGACATTTTTGATAAATTGCATTTTGGAATAAAATATGAGATTGCCGACAGTCATTGCAAAGCATTTAATGCTCATGCACAATGAAGCATCGAAACGTCCAGTGCGTAATTTGATTTGCAGTCTCCCAAAATGCATTTGCAATTCTTTTTACTGGGAGGTCCCTGATTCCGTAAGAGCTTTCAACTTCACATGTTGCAAATGAGGCAATCGCCGTTAAGCAAACTCCTCCCGCTAAGTGGTTCATTAATTACACCCTAGTATCCAAAGAAGGAGGGGATGGTTAATAGCCCTGTGACCTCTCTCTCTCTCTCTCCCTTGTCCCAGAAACAACGTAATTAAGCTCCCTCTTCTACGAAGCTTGGACCTGATTTAGCAGCTCCTACATGCCCAACAGTATCGATGGGGAGACAACGAATCATACGTCTGTAACTTAATAGCACTACATTGCCTCATCTCTGGTGAAGAATTGTATGCTAGAACCTTAAAAGAGCAAGTTGATTCGCATATATTGATTCATCAAAGGATGGCCTATTCTCATTGATAGTCATTAATCAAATTACTTTCAAACATGTGTGTGTATTGGAATATCAATAAACCTTATTTCATTAACTGAATGGGTAGAAAATTTTGATAAATCGAACCTTACTAACTGCTAATGTTACGTAGCTGTGTGTATCATTATAATTTCACTTTTCTATTTGCTGAAGGGAATGTAAGAGGAAATTATTGTAATATGGTTTGAAATTAGTTCATATTAAAGCTGGAAAGAGTAAAATATATACCCTTTAAAATACCGTATTAATAAATAGTAATAAATTTTAAGTATTTGATAAGTATTAGTTTTAATTTAGTATAAAGATATATTTTAACATAGCTGTAGCTATACAGTATTTAATTGCAGATTTTAATAATAAAATATGCATAATTAAAAGCATTGAAAAGGATAAGTGAAAATTTTTAATTTTACTTATAATGGTGGCTTTTTTGAATTTTTTTTTTTAAAAACAGCCATAAAACTGTTTTTAAAAGTCGAGAACATATTTAAATTACTTACATTTGCAGTTTGATCAAAGGTTAAAATTAACTTCATATTATGCGGTGTATATTTTTGTTCAATTGCATAATTGTAATATTTTAATATTATGCAACTGTAATGCGTTCAATCATGTCATCTCCTTCTTCTGAACTATTATTTAACAATTTGCAGTATTTTTCTATATGCATGATTCACCATTAGTACCACGAAAAATGGAGGAAATATTAACAATTTTTTTTCAGCTTCAGTTGTTTATAAGAGAAAAAAATTGTATATAAATACACTCTAAAATTCTTCAAAAATTACTACTGGGTATCAATAACCCACTAAATTAATAAATATTTATTATTCCATTCTTCTGATATATGAAGTGTTTTCAAGTACAATTTTCAAATCTATGAACAAGAGCAAGTTAGAAATGGATTTCAAATAAATGCAAGAAGGAAGCCACACACACGCACACATACACATACTGTGCAAACAGCCCTTAGTTTCTCATATACTCAGAAACTGTGTGTTTTTAGTTCATTAGAACAGAATCATACTATAATTACACAAAGGCTTGGCTTAAGTAAGATCTGGTAATTTTAAGTCACACTCAGATATAAAAGGAAGATGCTTGGTCTGAAGTATTATTCTTCGAGCTTTAATGACACTTTATAAGACCAATTAGAGTCCCAAATTGGTTTAAGATAACTGAGACTTTAAAATACTTCAAAATTTGAATTCTTTTTAAAATTTACTCTTAAAAATAGAGGAAAGCTTTGTTGAAACCACAGATGTATTATTTATGTGAATTTAATATAAATGGAAAACGTTCTAAAAGGAAATTTTAAAATTGAAAGCAAACATGTAGTGCCATGGAGCAATTATCTGTATTTTCGTCTAAATCAAAATGTGTGTTTTTTTGTAAAAAATTCTGGTACAATATCCTGAAAATCTATTCTATCCATAGCGATGATATTTTCTACATTATAAAATAACACTATTTAATATGCAGGGAAAATATTTTTTGGTTAAATAAGCACTTACAAATTTTAAGAATGACTCAACATTTGCATAAAAAATATAGGGAATTTGAATCACAATATTTAAATATTTTAGATTTTATTAAATTAATTTCTTAAAATTATTATTATGTTCAGTGTATAGAATATTAATAGTTCTTTTTAAAATTTTAAAGTTATAACTGCTGTACGTTCTGTGTAAGAGAAATTCCGAATGAGACGTACATGACATAAAACTGTAATTACAGCTATGGATTATTAAACGCTCATAGATGATCATTTATTTATGTTTTTAATTGTGATATTTTCTATGCATAAATAAATATATAAATTTACAGATACTTCAATGTTAAAATGTGAACTCAATTTCTTTAATTTAAAAAAGGGAGTATTACTTAAATTTGACATCAAATAAGCTCGTTTTTCCATGTAGAAAGCGGCGTTCAATTGCCTTACAGTCTGCATTCTTTGCATTCTTTTATAATTCCCTATATCAGGGAATATCACGCAAAGAAAACCACTAACTTATTTATTCTGAACATGTAAACTTCTCTTATTCTGAACAGTATTCTCGTCTTAAATCCATGCGTGAAGATAAAAACATATGAGGGGAGGGGACTATTTTTTTTCACATTTTAAATGTATCAATGCTCAGAAAAATTGACACTTCTTGTTAGTATTTGAAGTTATAATAATAATAGTGTATATATTTTTTAAGAAATCGCAAAACAAATATTACTATTAAAAATAAGTACTATAATTTAATTTTATTTTGAGCAATCACTAAAATATATTGTGAAAAATAGACACAAGGAATTCAGAGGTTTAATATGAAAGCCACAAGTTTGAAATCAATATTTAAAAAAAAGGATTTAATCTATTGCATTAAACATTCTCGATAAATATCAAGATGATCTTTATTTTAATGAAACTCCCTCCTTTGAAATATTATCAATCAACCTATGACGCAATATATACACTTTAACTAATTATATTTTAGATAGAGTTTTGCTATGTTTTGATATTAATACCATTAGAAAGAACACCTCATATATGTCGAATAAACGTATCCTTACTAACACTAAAATGGTAGGCACAGATTCGAAAGAGAAGAGAAACTACGTCTAATGAAGAATAATAAGAACGAAAAGAGGTGAAAAACGAGTCAGTTTCCCAAGGGTGTAACTTCTGTGTTTACTATGAGCGGCGAATCCTATGGGAACTGGAAGATCATTCGGATACCTCGGGAGCATGAATCTCGACCTTACCTGCAAAAGGTGAACCCTTCAGGGGAATGTTAATTGGAATTGGGTTCGATCATTTTATTCGAAACGGGGTAAAGTAATTAATCATCTCTTTAATTCGTTCTAAATAATAAAATTTAAGGGAAGAATTTAATTGAGATTATGTAAAGGTATACCTGTTTATATACAAACTTACAACTATTTTGCATTGAATAAAAGGAATTTAAATTATTCATTTTAGTGCTTTAATACTCTTAAACAAATTTAGCGTACAGTCGCACAGCGATGTAATAATTACTAGATTAAAATGAAAAACTAATCTGAACAACATATAATACATTAAGGAATTCCATTTCTTATAATTTTACTATGAATAGCATCTCCTTAAAGGTTATTTAATCATTTAGCTTCATTTTAACAAAATTATTTTTTTGTTTATATTACAATTGTTATTTATTAGTTTTATTTTATTAATTTTCACACACCTTCACATAAATGATTAAAGATAATAAGAGTTGATATAAATGTCTTTTCTATAGACATGAAGACAGATTGATTATTAATGTCATGTTTATGAGCATTACGAATGTTATTGGAGTCGAAACTCGTAATTTTGTTACTAGGTCAAGTAACAACGATCTGAAATGATATCCCAATTTCCAAACTTCCGCACTATCCCAGCGTTAAGATATTAAGTTCGAAAGTTTTAACGTACAGCCGCCACGCTACACGAAAAGTCATTAGTGACATAAAATGCATTTTTGAAAAGAAACAGGAAGTATGCTTGAAAAAAAAAAAGAAGTGCTTCCATTTTTGGAAATTAAAAAAATGACAAAAAAAGCTTCTATGAAGATGAAAAAATAAAATAAAATAAACGATTTGCTGGTAACTATGATTTCGCAACACTACTAATTGATGAATTAAAAGGTTATTCATAAAAATAAAAATAAAAAAGACTATTAAAATACAGTTAATTAATACTGAATTTAATCTATGTAGTTTGAAGTAATATTTGCAATGGTGGCATTAGCTCTTAGTCACCATTTTATTTGTAACAAATTGTTCTTTATTGGATATTAAAATACTCTAAACTTTTTACTTACAACTTTTCAACTGTAAATATATCATTTCCATTCAATGAAACTATATGCTTGAAGTCACTTTATTTCATACACAGAAGTGAAACGAGATTTAGACGATTATTTGCTTAAATAATTATTTATTTAAGCGATTTTTTTATAGTAAGTCAATTCAGGACATAAGTCATACTTAAATTTCGTAAAAACAAAATCTGAAAAAAAAACTTATTTTGATGCATTAGAATATAAAAACATTTTCCACTCTTTGAGACAAAAAAAAAAAACTCGAATAAGAACATCGTGAATGGTTGAAATTTTCAATAGCAAACAAAATACAAAATTGTTTCTTTTAAAAATGAAACTTCAGACGTTCGAAAGAACAATTTGTATGTTTACTTTCTGTACCCTTAAAATTTTCCCTCGTTTCTTTGATGGTAAGCACATTTAAAATATCAGAAATGTGTAACTTTAAATAAAATCGACTGAGAAAACATAGTTTTATGCTTTAATAGGAAAAATCAGGTCAAAAAAGGAAGGCGAAAATTTTTAAATCGAACGCATTTATAAGAATTGGGAAGAGGACCTTTAAAACATAATTTCACTCGTCTTTAAAACCTTAAAACTGTCGTCTTTACTTTTCGATGGAGGCATAAAAAACGTGGTGACAACACTGAAACCCATTTACATCTGATTTATAATCGTGTCTTACTTACTTTTGAAAGGAAATTCTCTCTCTCCCTCATTTTCTTTTTTTCTCTTTTTCCTCTCCCTCTTTCCTTTTTCTTCCCACCATTGGCAGCAAAATATGTGATTTGGATAGACGGAGTGGCGACTGTGCGCAGACAAAAATGACGCCAAAATTGGCGGGGTCGTAAACAGAATACTTCGAGCACTGAAATCATTTGAAATTGTATCCATTCCTTTTTTTTTTTTTTTTTTTTACCAAACTGCAAGTTTTACTTCTTTTATTCAGAAAAAGAAAGAAATGTCTAAAAACTATTTGAAGTAATTTATGTTTGCAAAATATTTTTAAGATTCAGTTTACTCTTACTTTATAGCTTAAAAGGGCTGTAAAAAACTTAATTTAATAATATTCCAATTACAATGTTAAAACACTTTCTATGAAATTTGTATTAAGGGCATTAAATTAATTATTTGAAATTATAGTACAATCTGGTGGAAAATTTAAAATCGTACATTGATAAATTATAAATACGAGCATATATATATATATATATAAAGGAATTCAAAAATGGAAATAAAGTAATTTTAAAATGATGTATCTGGCTTTGAATAAAAATACATACATAAACATATCTTATGGATCCAAACCCTCTCTCACAGAAAATTACAACAAAAGGGTTAATTCAAAGTAAATTAAATAAGATACATACAGTTTATAAAATTACATTCACAAAAAAGGAATACCATTTTTATCAATTCAATAATAATTCTAACTTAACTTTAAGAAATTATTGCTATGGAAATATTAATTTTTATCTCTAAAATATGCAAAAAATGTATAAAATCTTATAAACAATAAATAAGATTATTCTACCTTATTCTGTAAAAACTTTGTCTAATCCTAAACTAATTTTTCAAAATGGTGGTCATCAATACCACACCTTAGATTACTATATAATATGTCTTGATCTAATACACATAGATCACTAATACTTCTTAAAAATATACGGAATATTAAAATTATTAAGTATTCAAAATAAATTTTCCCATTGAAATTATAAATGCAAATTTACAATTGATGAAAAAACAAAAAAAAAAAAAAAAAAAAAAAAATCAGATATAAAAGTATTATATAACTACTATCGCCATCTATTGACGGGAACGTATGTTATTTTGGTAATATTTTTTTAAAACAAAAATTTTTAACTCTAGATCGTCTGATATTTTTAACTACCTTTATTGGACATTAGCGATCATTCAAATCTCTATAAGAAATTGAGATTAAATGTTTTATTTTTTCTGCAGATTTTCCATTAAAAAGTTAAAGTAAATTATTTAAAACGCTTGTAATATAGTGAATAATTTTGTTGCAAAAAATAAAATACTTTAGCTTTCAGAAAGAAAAAAGAAATGTTTTCTTATTGATTACTTATTCCTCACTGTTATCCAAAATAACACATGATTGGCAGCAAAAGTGTTTAATATACAATTCTTGCGACATTTTCCACAAATGGATTTAACACTGGGGGAACACACTTCTTTGATTTTGTTTCATCAAGCATCGAATATGTTTATTACTCGCGGTCTTAAAAGATCTAAGAAGGCATGTAGAACGTTTCTTTGACTAATAAAATGACAAAATCTTCGCTAATAAGTTTCAAATTAAAAGATCTTCAAAAAATTGGAGAAGAGTTATAAACTTTATGTAAAATCCAGAAATTTATAGTTGCAATATCTAGAATAATGTAAAATGTGTAAAGTGGCTTCTTGAAGTCGATTGCAATTCATACAATTGATTCATTGAATCGAGTACATCTAAAAACACTTTGTGAAGTTGTAAACATTTACCGTTTCTAGGAGTTTTTAGAAATTATCACTATCTCAAAACGTAGTCATCTTTATTTCACTGATAAACAAAAACAATTTTTTATTCATTACGCAAAACTTTTGATAAGAAGATTTTGGGATCTGTTCCTTTGCAAATCGCAGGCAGCTCTCTTCGATTTAGACATATTGTGCCAATTATAGAAGCTCTTTTTGCAAACAAAAAGTTATCAAGTTTCCGAGATATAAAACCATTGACTATTATGACATTTCTTCTCTTGAGAAACAAATTATTTTTTTCAAAACTACCTATTCACCAAGCTGAATAGTTCGGTACCACTCTCTTCAGCCTGTCGTAGAAACATTAGACTGTTCAAAAAGTCATTGGCCTCAACAACCACAGTCAGCCACTCTTAATCCAAATTTATCAAGCTTTTTCATCAAGTACAGCATAAATTTGCAACGAATATTACAAGACAATCGATGTAAGTTAAATTCGTCAATTTTTTCTTCCAATGAGTCCGAGCTTCATTCAGGAATTTTGAAATTTAGAAGGAATTAGGAAATCTAAATCTGTATTTTCATCATCACTCCAATTTCATTCAGTTGATTAAAAATAGTTGAACACGTTTCAATATTTAGTACTTTTGAACAAGATATTGAACAAACAGCTATAAAACACGTGCAATTATCAGTGCTTAAAGTATTTCTCCTGACCCATATTTAACTACAATGGTTCTGAAAACAATGTTGGAATGAAACAAAAGAAGAGGTTACTTCAAATGAATTTCGCTCAAATATCAATGGTGGTCTTTTTGACCGCTTCAGTGGCTCCAGGTAGAACATTAATTTATATATTATACTATATTTTAAAAGAATTTGTGATGCATTTGAAATCCTCAAAATTATTTTATAAGTAATTACATTCACTGAGCTGATGTAGAGTGTTATAAGCAATCGCTTCTCAAAGCAGATTTGTAGTCAAAATGACTCTTTCTGCCTTTCTAGTGTTAAAGGAATTAATCCGAAAATCTTAATTTTAAAGTGAAATATCAATAGAATGTATTTAACAGAATTTAAATATAGGAGCTAATAATTAATCATTAAGATATTTATCAAGCTGTAAATTTATATATATATATATATATATATATACATACATTACATATGCACATATATAATATGCATATACATATACTCTTAAGCAAAATTAAGAGAATTTTCAAATTATGTCTATTTTTTAAAAATTAACTGAACAAATGATTCTAATTATGATCGCAAAGAATTATGCGAATATTCAGAGTTGAATATAGAAACGTACACGTGCGTGTCTGAGGAACTGTGACTGTGGAGTTTATATAAGCGCACGAAAGTTTGTCGGGAGACTTGGGCTCTCATACTCCTCAAAGAGATTTACCGTGTTTTGCGCAAGAGTTGGGTAAATTTTATAAGGTATCAGGTAAAATGTGTAGCCACGAACGTATATTTAACGGAATGAGATAAAGAATTGTCGGTTAATTGAAGTCAACTAATCAAAAGAGCAGAGGGCTACAAAGCTCCATGTAACGTCCAGTGTCTTCTGCAAATTGTGAAACCAATTTCAGGACACTGGACCCATATATATAAGATCTGGATAAAGTCCATCAAGATCCACAATGAAGAATGAGTATTGTTGTTTGGTACTTTCAGCCCGATGACACGAGATTAATACGGTTTCACAGCTCTCATATGAGCTGAATGCTGCTTCTGGAACCCACGTTTCAAGATTTACAAATGCCTCAGGCTTCCTAGTAGAGGGCTGTATGACAGAAAACCCTTTGCTTGTTTCCTGCTCCTTACTGTATTCAAGAGAGCGTGCTTAGGATGGTGCAAACAACATGTGTCATGGGTCAAACTTCAGTGGAACTCCGTGCGTTTTATGGATGAGTCGAGATTCCCCCGGATTCTAATTCTCGGCGTACTTGTATCTATAGAGAGACTAGGACATAATACCCTTTCACCCTCAACAAAAGAATGGATCATTGCGGTGTTGGAAGTGTAATGGTTTGGGCAGGAATTATATTGGACGATTGTTCACTCTTGCATGTGTTTCACAATGGCTGCCTGGCGCTGGTATGAGGTATCGAGAGGAGATCTTAGAGCCCTATATTCAATTTTTCAAGGGCACAGTTGGCCCTAGGTTCCTGTTAATCAACGAGAATACTTCTCTGCATAGGGCTCAACTAATTGATGATTACTTGGCAAGTGAGAATATTTTCTACATGGAATGGCCAGCCAGATCTCATAAACCTGTTCACTGCGTCTGGGAATCTCTCGAAAATGCAATGATATCTCTTCATCCTCCCCGAGAACAATCCAGGAATTAAGAACTGCCTTGCCTCAGGAGTGGGATAGAATACCACAGAGACTCCTCAACTGCTTTTATGTAGTATGCTGCCACTATGTGCGACCTGCCTGTTTGTGAGAGAAGACCATACTCCATGTTAGACTCATTTTAAGTTCGATATCTTAACATGGATATTGAATATCTCTGCTCTTTACACTTTGCTGATATTCATGAGAACATAAAAAGACTTTTTAAAGGTACATCTCTTTCTCTCATATAAATGTATATTCATACCAAATATCATTAAAATCAATCAACTTACTTTTCAGAAATTCGACTTGATATGTAAATTCTCTTGATGTTTTACAATTATTGTTTTGTAGTTATTACATTTCTGTTGAAATATTCCTTGGATTTCTTACACTCATGGTCCCTTTTTGTTAATACGACATTCTTTTTACAAAACGCATAATTTAAGTTTTCTAAAAGCTGATTGAATTAATTGTATATTAGATAATAAAATATATAAAAAAGAGTGCATCGAATTCTATCAATTTTTCTGCAAAAATATTGATTAAACTTCATATCAATTGTGACAAATACTTAATTTATGAAACTAGTATGCATTGAAAGTAGTTAACTCAAGTATATATTTATAGAATAAAGAAATTTATAATGAATGATATTTTATTAATATCATACAAATAGTTAAATTCAAGTATGTATGGTTAATGGAATTAAAATAAAATGGAATGTTTAAACTCTAATCTAGAAACTCTGAAATTATATTAAGTTTCCTCTTCAAAGCGAAAGAATATTATCTGTTATCTGAAAATTCCATTACATTGTTGTCTGTATATTCTATTATTATGATTCCTGCCTATGTTAAAAGTATATTTAATCATTCTAAAATTCTTAATGAAAGTTTTGTTCTCGAAGTATTTACCGAATTATGAAAGTCATTAAGCTGAATTGCATACATGCAAAATGTGGTGAGCTATTTATGGATCATAGTGACAAAGGCAGCAACGTTGTAAAAGCTCTTCAAAAATTTATTATTTATTTAATTGAAAGATATGTTACATATTTTGTTTGAAAATAACTATATTTCTATATTTTCATAAGTACTTATCATGTAAGAAAAGAAGAAAAAAAATGCTGATTGTGCAATTCAATCATTTATTTTATGAAATAACATCAATTTCGTAAATTTAAGGCATACTGAGTTTCAAAACAAAAATAATTAAATACTTTGTACTTTGGATGAATTTATAGAATATTTCTGGACGAAAATAAATGAGTATTTTAGTCACTAGAATTCATTGACACAAAGCTTCTATTTTTATTATAATTCCTTTTTTAAAAAAAACCACATTAATTTACCTTTCGTCCAGCTACGAGAAGTGAATCGTTGTTTTCTCAAAGTAATATATTATTTCAATGAATAACAAAAAAGTGAATTAAATTGAATTAAACTATTTATCTAACTGACAATGTGGTAAAACATACATCTTTTTGCGTTGCATATAAAGCAATCTGTGCATAAGAATAAATTTGTTCATCTCGCATTCATATTAAACTACACATCTCGTATTAAAAATCTAATTTGTGTTAAGCACATTCTGTATTAAAAAAGGAATCAACCTTGCTTTGATAGCTAGCACATAGTAAAAAGATTAAATATAGCATTACAGAGGGGTTGTTGAATTCATTGAATTCATAATGTCTCCTTGTATTTTAAGTAATGTAATTAAAATGGAAGATGAAGCTTTAATTACATATATACAAGTTAAAAAAAGGTTAATTCGAACACAAAAAATAGCATTTTTGAATCTGTATAAAGCATTAAATAATATTAGAAAATAAAAGTTTTTTTTTTTTTTTTTTATAATTATTTTTAGGAAGAAATATTTAAAACATGCTGGTGAAAGAGGAAATATTAGATCTAACACAAAATGGAAAAATAGATAAAATAAAATGAATGCATAAATACAAAAAAATGGGAAAATTATAAAAAATATTTTTCACTATATATTTTAAAAGTAAATAAAAACGTACTATTTTTTATATATTAGTTGGTATTTAAACTTAAATAACCTCAGGTTTGTTATCAATCATATCAAGTGATTTAGTTCAATTTAAAATAGGTATTACTAAGATAATTAAGGCTATATTTGAAACTAAATTAGTTTTTTTTTGTTAGATAGAGTTTACTTTATCATAAATAATTTATGCTCATTTTGCAACAAAATCAGCCGGATGAAATAAATTTTGTGTTCAGTTAAATTATTTTATACTGTTAATAAAACTAATGTAGATAGAACTTTTATCTAGCCGGTACAAAGTCTTGTAGTCTAACCTAGCACCACGCACCTCTCAAAGCTTAACCTAAGTTAATCAGATAAGATATTCAAAAATTCAATTACTTAACTCAACTCCTGAAAACTTTTATTTCCTCTGAAAACCGTCTTTGCAAGAAAAAGGTCACAAACTGCGAGTGTAATTTTGACCAACCCCTAAATCTGAGCACCGACGCTGAAAGAAACGGAACAAAAGACTGGAAAATGTTTCAACATAAATCAGATGTTTCTCAAGCTTGTTATTTTTCTTTTACCCTATTTAAAACCAATCTATACCAGAGAAAGAGAAACAAGAGAAACTCACAAGTGAAAATAAGAATTTAAATCACTATCAAGAATCCGAAAGTGTAATGTATCTAGTAGAAGGTAAAATGAAAAAAAAAATTACAAGGCAAAGAACATTCAGGATAAGAATTTTTTTTTCTCTTCACTGGTTTATTTATTTCACTGAAGTCATGGCTGCAACTCCGAACTTTATATTACTACCCGTACCACGCCAGGCCTTGTGAATAATGCAAAAACCATTGCTATTATGAAAGTCGGACAATCCGATCCGTGTTGGGCTCTCCGACTTTGCCTTCCTTTAAGATATTCTTTCTATTGAGTCATCCACCATATTGTACCACACCTCATTGATTCAAAAAGGAAATAAAACAGAAAAAGAAAATTTTTATTCCTGAGTTTCTTTATATATATGCGTGGAAAGATATCCTACCGAATATTTATTCAGGATATGCTTGAAAACGAAAAGCATTGTTCGGCTTTATCATTCGCGGTGGATTTGTTAAAAAGAAGAAGGAACATAGTCTTTCTTCAGCAAAGCATAAATATTTTAAGATGAACATAATTTCTTCTTCTTTTGCAATACCCGTTTCCCATTGACTCGTTTGAAGTTCAAGCTTGAAAATTGACTCAGCTATTGATTTGTATATCTTTCAGCTATGTTTCGTTTGGGAAAAAGAACAAGTGGCTTTTATTGTACATTAATACTTATAAGGAGGAAAGCCTTAGTAAGTTTTAACTGAAAATGTAGGCGAATACTTAAGTTTTAAAGTACATAGGATTAAATTTTTAACTGTGTATATTTTTAAGACATTTATGAGAATTTCAATATGTAAGCAGAAATGTTCAAAAGAACAAATTTTCTCTTACTCACTTGTTTATAGATGCATGAAAATAATACAAATATTGATCAATGGGTACGACCTACAACAAATAACTAAGTTAATTTACCTCTTCTTAACGAAGCAAACGAAATTAAAAGTATTTTTAATTATCTGTAATATTTTATTATTTTTACTGTATAACTCATTTTACAAATCTTAATCGTAATCTCGAATCTTCGGCAATCTTATTACTCCAAGTGTTTTGTTATCTATGTCGAAAATATTAGTTCATTAAGCACACACATATATATATATATATATATATATATATATTCAGGAAGTGAAAATCAAACTTTTCATATGTATCAATATGATTGTAACAGTTCGAAGAAAACATAAACAGCATAAATGTTTCTAAGAAACTCTTACTTTTTATCACAAACATTCAATGGATGGTTTTTTTTTTATAAATAAAATATCCACTTTTAATTGTGTTTCTAAAATTCACTGAATTCGTGTTCTTGATGTATAATCATTGATAATTGTAATTATAGAGTTATCGGCGTCTTTTTTTTTATGATGGACTTTACAAGTCTCATTACAAAATCTTTAAATTTTATTTATAAGAGTTAATATTTATTAACTTCTCTCTTAGAAGCAACGCGAGGGCTTATCGGTGATGAACTTCGTAATTTTGAATCTCGTTCAAAGGACGATTGCGACGCATGAGCTGGCACTTCATTCTCCAAACTTCCACACCAGGGCAACTTGGACCTCGGAATCGGGACCTTGACCAGATGTACCATACATCAGCTCCGATATTCAGTGGATCTTTAGTTGCATCAGAGCCCGCACTCAAATTTTGACATAAAAACGCTGATTGCGAGTCCCCAACCATGACCATTAGGTTACCTCGGCCATATCTTATTTATAACTTATTATATTATTTATTACCTATCTTTGTCTAAAATTCAACCTGTTCTTTCTAATTGAATACAATTTCAATCTATCTCTCATACTTATCGAAATGCTTGGATATAATTAAGATTAACCCTAAAATCTTTTTTCCCCTTTAATTTTGAAAAACTTAAACAGCTACAATTTGGGCTGATAAATTAGGAAATTATCAGAGATTAAGTCAGATTACCAAATTCAATGAAAGCATAAAATTATTTGAAACAGACATTTGACTAAAATATTAAATTTGGGGAAATATCGCTTTAAATTTTAAATACGTATACTAAACTATGCGTGAAAAACTTTTGCCCAACAGACACGGCTCCTCCAAATTCACAATCATTCAAATATTTGTTAGTAAATATTACCATTTAATTACTAAAAATTGAGTAATAACAAGGGCAAGAAGGAGGAACTTTTTTTTTATCATTCACATCGATTTTCTAATACTTATTTTAAAGCGTTATGCCAAAGCTCCACGCAGCTCATTTTCCGTATAATATTAATAGCACATAATCGTTTGAAAATTAATTTACCTACTTCCACAGTGTGGATTAAATGAACTAATGATGCTCTTTTTTCTGCCAATTAAAAGCATTCATCCCCCCCACCCCCAATTTCATAAAACAGTCCTTATATTTAAAAGAGGTGAATAAATCAAAAGTATTTAAATTTTCATCGCAATAGAGGAAGTGCGTACATTCCAGTCTTATCATTTAAAATAACTAAGTCCCCCTTTCGGACACAAAATTTAATATAACTCAAAATACAAAAAAGAAATTGTAACCATAATAAAATTTTACTATTTCAGAGGTTAGTGTAGGTAACATAGGCGTTGATCCGCGTATAGTAGATACTTTATTTCAAAAACATTCCGAGTGGTTAAGAAGTAAACTATTAAAAGCGTGCATTCTGGAGGTCATTTGTAAAATTAGACTCCAGAAGTATGTCAAAACATAAAAATTCAGCTTGAAAGCTGTCGCTGGGAAAAATAAAATATAATTTCATATCATTTGCTATAATATATAATTCCTGCATGAATCTATCCCCTTTTTGTTGAGCAAAGATGATTTGTTGGATAGTTGAGAAGTTGTTCTTATTTAACATTATTTTTACTTCTACTCGAAGAGTACTGGTGATGGATGTCGTAATTCTGAACCACAGCCAAGAGACAAGGATGACAATCAAATAACTTTTTAGCTTCTTAGCTTCCACACTGTACCATAAGAGAGATAGCAAGGTTTCTCTTCGATTATCCAAAACCTTACAATAACGATTCTTAAAGAAGCATATCATCTACTAAGGAGAACAATATTACAAGAAATTTCTGCAATCGCCTAATTTACTCACTTATATTAATCTAGTCAGAGAGAAAAGGTTCAAAATGCTGACTGAATGCCATACACAGGTTCAAGCTCATTTAAGTATCTATGTATAGTTAGAAAAAAAAAATAGCCATATTTTTTAGAACACTAATGCAAACAAATAAATTAATTTAGTTTTAAGAGAAGTACGTTCATAATGATGCTTACTAGTAAATCTCAATTTTAATATCGTAGACTCAATTTTAAATGGAATTTATTAAAAGAGAATGAAAAACCAAACTGTTTGAAGGAAAATAATTTAAATTATTCAACTCTAAAATCGCAAATGACTTTTGTTCTATATCTGGTTTTACTGATTGGAAAAGTGTTTTGGGGGCTCTTAAACATTTTGGGTTTTTATCACCCAACTGGCTAGAAAAAATATTGGGTGAGACTGAATATCAAAATCTACCAGAAAAAAAAATCTAGAAGTAAAAATTAGTAAGAAAATTCAGAAAACTTTTAAAAGTTCGACTAACAATACATTATAAATTAAGCAAATTATATGAAAGATTTAAGGAAGAGTACTTATTGTCTTATTTAAATCGCTTTAGTTATTGTAATACAGTACTTTATTGACTTAATACTAGGTTTGAGCTATTGAAATCATTTTCAAAGAAGTAAAAATAATTTTCTCTGTTTTAAATCGCAGTATTTATGTATAGAATTGCACTTAAAAATTTAAGAAAAATAGGCCTGTTTAATTTTGGCAGCTGTCGTGGTGAAGTTTAGGGAGAGAGGTGGACACCAGTTTCAGTTGTCAAATCTGGTGAGAGACAAACAGTTATTAAATTTTGAGGGAGAGATTGTAACAGGCTAGATGCTCGTATCGATTAAGCCGAGAGAGAGCTTTCTGGTTGGCCGACAAGAGAGATTTTTATCGACAAGGGGCGGTGCTGCGAACATTGAAAGATTTGGATAGGAAATCCGGATTTTGGAAAAATTTAATAAAGTAGAATTTACTGAGGGCTATGTAATTGTACATTATTTCTGCAGAGGGAATATTTTATTATGCTTTAAAAAGCTCTATTTGAGGAATTATCTATTTTATAGAAGAATTTAACAGAGTTTTTCATGAAAAATTTAAAGAAGGGTAAATATATATATATAATTTTATGTATATATAACACATGAATCAATAAGTTCCGAGACTAACCCAGAGATGGCTCTCGTAGTAAACCAGTAACCAAGTCTTTCTAGAGTACTAACCTTTGCTTGAAACGTGTCAAAATTTTAAGTCGATCGGACCAGAAACAGCTGAGTTATCGAGGTTGGAGTAAAGTCGTTTTGTAGTTTGTTTAAAAAATGGAAAAAAACGAGTTTCGTGTTCTGATAAAACATTGTTTGTTAATGGGTAAAAACACCGTGCAAGCGAAACAATGGATTGAAAAATGTTACCCGGACTCTTGTCCATCAAAAGCAACGATTTGTCGGTGGTTTGCCGAGTTTAAACGTGGTCGTACCGACACAAATGACGCGGAACGCTCGGGTAGACCTGTGGAAGCCGTTACACCGGAAGATGTGAGTGAAGTGACAAAAATTATAATGAAAGATCGTAAAGTGAAGCTCCGTGAGATTGCTGAGATGACACAGATATCATATGGAAGTGTATTTACTGAAAAAGGTTTTTTGAAGTCAAGTGAAAAAGGTTTTTTTCCAAGTGGGTGCCGCGATTGCTTTCGATGGAACAAAAACAGCAACGAGTCGATGATTCAGAAAGCTGTTTATCGCTATTTACTCGCAACAAAAAAGATTTCTTGCGAAAAAAAAAAAAAAAAAGATTTGGAAAAGCGTTGGAACGATTGTATCACCCTAAAAGATGATTAACAAAAGGCGTTATGTTGATGAATAAAAAAAAAATTTGCAAAAAAAATGTTGTTTTCAATGTTAGTCTCGGGAGTTATTGATTGATGTGTTATTGACTTGCTGGTGCGTTTGAAGGAGGAAATCGCAAAAAAACAACCGCACACTCTCGGGACTTATTGATCCATGCGTTATATATTAACCCCTTAATATATATATATATATATAATTGATTTCCCTATGTCGCTGTTGTACGTGTACCATCGTGATTTAATATTTGTCTTTGCATTACATTTTGTCATTACTCTAGTGTTTCAATTGTAGAATCTACGCTTTGAGATCATATTGAAAAGTATTGGTGGTATTATCGGAGTATAGATAAGCAATTTATTACGTCTACTTAAAGTAGATTTACACAAGATAAGAGGATAAAAGTCATAAGAAATGGTTTTGAACTGTTCTTTAATTAGTGTGATATGTTGCTTAAAAGTCTATGATTTTCCTTCATCTGTTTTAATTGCTTCTATTTTGATACTGATTCGGGATATATCCAAAGTATTAGAAGGAAACTAAGATACTTTGGATTTCATAGCCTTACAAATAATATCTTACGATTTATAGAAACTGACAGAGCAACTGTAGGAAGAATAGATATGAAAAAAAAAAATAATAATAAATAACAAGCAATAGTTAAGTATACGAAATATATGTATATTTCAAGTGCTTAGTAATAAATAATAATAATAAATAATATAATGGATATAAATTTGACTTCTGTAATATGACTTCTGTATTTGAGTTATTACTTCGCTTATAGTATTGTATATTGATATCATTTTCTTCATTCTTCTACACCTCACATCGAGATTGCATGTTATTTGTGTGCGTCGTGGAAGCACTTTTACAGCTTACATTTTCATATAGTGGATAGAGAAGTATTCTGTCTTCACATGGTAAACAGATAATTTATATATAATCTAAAATTATGAACTAATTTTCCTGCCCTTTTAAACTGTAGCTTTCACCTTAACCTTGCAACTTCAGCAGAATTACGAGGATCCTGTTCTGATGTTTTAAGCTCACGTTAACTGTTGTGTTTGCTCTATTATTCAGTTTTACTCTCATATGTAATCTTCTTGCTGTGCCTTAGCTTGAGCAGCATTGCCCTGTTTGTTCTATGTCTTGAATTCAATACGAATAAGATGTTCACGACATTACCAAAGAAGTAACTTGAGAAGTGAATCCTTTTTTTCCCTATAACTACACCTTTTTTTCCATCCAAACGGAGTTAGGAAGTATGCTGATATTTATATATATATATATATATATATATATATATATTGTTTTTCAAATTAATGTTAATATAATTGAAATGGAATATATATGTATTTTCTGAAAGTAAAAGATAATAAAATTTCAATTAATGGATATGATAAAAAGAATATACTTTCCTTTAAAATACATGAATTACCTTTATGGGAAGAGTTCCTTAAGCCTAAATATTTTAGTAACATAATTTATAATCATATTTTATGTAATTTTAGACATGTGATTAAAATACAGGATATTTACATTAACTTGGATTCGTTTATGAAAATTTTGCGAAAGTAGCGTATTATTAAGAGTAATTTAAAACATTATAATATTATAGATTATAGTTTTTCGGGAAAATTTTAAATATTTTTCCTCTTTTATTTAAATTTTCCTTTAAGTTTCTTGGCTAATTTTTTTTTTTTTTTTTTTTTTTTTTTTCAATTTTTTTTCGCATTTGTGCAATTTCGCTCTGCTAGAGGACACTGCAATTTATTTCCGAAATAAGTTTGTTTCATTTAAGCATGGGGAGGAAAAGGCTTCACAATGACAAATTCTGGCTTCAAGCTGCCCCAAACCTGATAATTTTGACAATTGGTATAGTCTTCTAAACAAAAGTAAGCCTCATCGTAAAAAATGATAATTCCATAGTTGAAACCAGTTTTGAACAGTTCGTATATGATGTTGGTGAACTCCAGTCACTTTTCAACATCATCTGACCCAAAAGCTTGTTGTAGTTAAATTTGTAAGGGAAAATGTCAAAATCTTCTACGGACTATTCTTCATGCTGCGAATGGACTAATTTTAAGTTATTGAGCGAAGTCTCGAGTTGATGTCGATGACTTTTCCTCTATTATTGTTTTGTAGAGCCGAATGTTAAGGGCATTATTGCTGTCTTTTATTTCGTCTCCATGCCCACTTAGTCATTTAGCACTGAATCTGTTTGTTCAAACTTAGCAATTAATACTCTTCATATAATTGAAATTGGTTGCACATATTTTTAAAATCGCTAATCCTCTTTCAGAGAGTTTTGATAGGTCTTTGATCTTAAAGACAATACATTTTGACTAAAAATTTCGGATTCAGACACTTCGCGACCTCATGGTCGACGTTGTTGCCGTTGAGTCCTGTAGATATCTAAAGATCTTTCACTTAGAGGGATTGATGTACGTAAAATCTGTCGGGCTTCGAAGTCTCAAATTGGTGGGGTGTGGATGTTCGGAAAGTAGGATACCAGGACAGAAGGTTGACAGCTATACGTGTATTAACCAAGATTCAAAATTATGAGGGTCTTAGCCAATAGCACTCGTTTTCCTTCTTAAGAGCAACGTTAATTTACAATCAAACAAACAATCAAAACATATTTGGGATACTTATCCGTCATCTTTTTACGAAGTGGAATTACGAAGTGTAAAATTTTGGTTTTATTATTAATATCTTTAGGAACATTAAAACTTTTACTATCATATTTTGTTTTATTATAAATTAAAATTTTTGCTTCTTTCTATTGCCTTGTTTTTTTTTTTTTTTAATCTCTTTACATAATAGAAAATTATCTTTTTACGAAACTGAATTACATCATGTTTACATAACTACTACTTTGGAATTAATGTGTCTTTCCTTCTTGGATTCTATACTTCATTTAGTTATTTTCCCCACTTTCAAATAGCATATTTTAATTTTTTTTTTTATTATTTTATTTATGGAGATTTCTATTGGTATATCTCCAATGCCAATTCCAAAGAAGGAAATTTGATATATCATAAAACTAGTTTTAGCCCTCTTTTCAGTCATATGCCTGAAATTGCATTTTGATTCGATGGGTGTATAGTTTTCTTCTAATTTTCTTTGATAGGCACTTTTTGTGAATGGACTTTGTCTGCCTTTTAGTGACAGAATATTTGTGAAACTTACTTTTTTTATATTTGCCTTATTTATATTCTTTTTTATATTTGCATTTTATATTCTTTTTTATATTTGTATTTTATATTCTTATATAATGCATGCCATATTTATGCATCTTTGCCTTTTTCTATGAATTTTTGAAAATTATTTTCAGGTCTTATTTGGCATTGTTGAAAATTGCAGCTATTTGAACATTTTACAAATACTAGAATTCATATGTAGTTATAATTATTTCTGTGATTAAATGTTTTCTCTTTTTACCTTTTTTTTAATAATTTTTTTTTATTTTTATTAAATTACTATCGTTGTATCAATTTTTCTGTATTTTATTTTATCATTTTATCATACTTATCTAGCTTTTGAACAAAATTTTTGTATGACTTCTTATGAATCTTTTAGTTATTCTAGATTTTTATGTTTATTTTTGTGCTAGATTTTAGATTTTCGTTTGTAGTATAATGTTTTCGAATTAGTATATTATATATATATATATATATATATATATATATATATATATATATATATTAAATTTTGCAATTATTCTGTTTATAAATACTGGTAATTTTCTTAATCTTTTCAGGTCTTACATTTTTTAGAATTATGGCTTAAAAAATATATATATTTTATAGAACAGAAAAAAGACAATTTCTTTGAATTTGTCTTAGGTGGCTATTAAGACACTTTTGGTTATATTATTGGTTATTACACTAATTGTGTATTTTTATAGTTTGTGGGTCTTGCGTTAGGTTTTTTTCAGTCTGTCTTGGTTGTGGATTTTAAAGAAACTTGATAGTCTTTTCTTGGTTTTGTTAAGGATAACGCACTTAATAGTTCGGATTGTCTATTAGGTTTATTTTGGTGTTTCTTTCTAATATTCTTGTCTTTTGGGTATTATCATTAGATTTTGCTATATCTTTAGATTTTAGATGGATTTGGTTACAAATAGTTTTGATTATATAGATATTGAGGTTGGCAATAATCTTGGGTATTCTCATTCTTTTATTACTACAGTAATGGATAATAATAGCAATTATGTTTTCTATAATGTTTGTCAGACTTACAAGAAATATAAAACATGCGTTTTTTGGAACAAGTAATATAACAACCTAGATACTTTTGATAAAATTTCAAGTGAAAATTTTAATGCTATGAATATTTATGATTATACAAAGAATGATGAAACAAATTACAATGTTAACATTAATAGTAATTATAATTTTCAACTAATTTATAAGAAATGTGATAAAGTAAAGGATGTAAAACTTGCAGCATGATAAATAATGAACAATATAATCGTAAATCCAATTTTTTTTTTTTTTTTTTTGTAAAACATTTCATTCCATTTAATTATTAAATTGTAAATAATATTTTAATGTAAACATCCAGGACAAACGACAAATTATATAAACGTTAGAATGAATCAAGGCATGTATGATACAAAAACAATAATAGTTTAAAAATAGTCATAAAATTATGATGTGTCATTTCTAATTATTTGCTTAAATTTAAAAATGTTAATATTTCAACTATCAAAGTAGAACCTATCTCTAAAACACGATTAAAGTAGGAAATCGATTTTACAAGGCTAAACAATATTCTTTATTCTTATAGTTTGTATATACTGTGCAATAATAGAAGTATTTTAAAGCTTACAAAACAGGAAGATAAGAAAGACATTTTTTGCAAGTATTGAAAAGGTAATAAAAATAAAGAGGTTAAGAATAAAATTTAACGAGTAACAGGTGTATAAAAAAGCCTAAATAAATTTGAAATTATATTAAATATTTTTGAATTAAATAACAGTTTTAAAAATAATTGTAATGTTAAAAATAATACTTTACCTATAGTTTAAAAAAAATAATCTTTTTAGAGACTTCCTGGATAATGATTACAAAATAGACAGCCAATCTTTACATATTATTTAACATATTACAATCTAACGTATATGTAAGAAATCAAAGATTATAAAATTAAATTGATAGTATAGAATATTGTATTTTAAGTCTTCTTTTTCAAATGATTATTTTAACCAGATTATTTTTGCAATTTTATTTTTTGTTAAACAAATGAATTTATTTCCAATTAAAAATGTTACATTTAAAAATGTCTTAAATATAATAAAAAAGCAAGTAGATATGTTTTTAGTAAAGTATATAAGATTATATATACTTTACTAAAAACATATCTATCTTATATACTTTAATCTTATATAAAGTATATAAGATTAAATATATGAAGAATGAAATAAAATGTAATTGTACAGAATACAAATATTTTATTAACAAGGATCATAAACGAGTCGTTACTTGTGATTTGTGAATAAAGAAGTCTAGGATATTGAGAGATATTATGAATAAGGTTAAAAGTTTTCGGATAAATATATCAAATAGTAGATATTTCATTAAAGGAAGAATTTTTTAAGAGCTCAATAATTTTATTAATCATATTGCTAATAAATTTAGTTTACCAGTTGAAGGATTTAATGAGTATAATACTATTTTTTTAAATATATTAATGATATAAATTTTAAAATTAAATAGAGGATTAAAGTACAAGATATTAAAAAAAATTCATAAAGACCTACATTAAATTACAGGAACTGTCAATAATAGTTGCAATACTTATATCATACAAAAGTGGGTAAATTATTAACGAATTATTATAAAGTACAATAAATAATTTTAATAAAACATAATCTCGATTAAAATAGTTTAGATATAAATAAGAAAATAAAAGATAAATGTATATTTGCTAATCATAGTAGTGATTTTGAAGACCCTTTCATTAGATAGATGTAGATGATCTAGTTAAGGTAATGTTAATTATTTATAAAGATTATTATATGAATGAATTCATTGCTAATGATAAATTATTTAAGCTTTAATTAATATTGTACTTGGAGAAAATTGAACTAATTATGCAGATAAAAAATTAAAACAATTTACGTGTATTCCACAAGGACTGGCAAGTAATAGTTTAGATAATATCTACTTTCACTTTTATGAAAATAATTATATTGATAGAGAAAAGTTTGTTATTTATAGATATATTGATGATTTACTTTTCTGGAATTACAATTAACTTTTTAAAGATAAAACTAATCTATAATTTTATCTTATATATATAAATCTAAATCAAGCTAACAACTTTAAATATAAAGCAAAATATATAGAAATATAGTTGAAATTTATAGAGAATTGAATTTCTAGCAATACTTAAGACGAGAGGGACAGTTTTAAAATTAGTATATCACTTATTGCATTAAAGCAAATTACCCTAAATATTTTATTAGTAACATTTAAAAACGATTGAATTGAAAATTACACATACACAAACACACACAAACACCCACACCCACATACACGCACACGCATATATATATATATATATATATATATATATATATATATATATATATATCTGGGTGAGAGTGATGATAAATAAATTTATCATCTTTCTTTGTATTTCAATTTCTTCGTGCAAAACCTTTACTTCTCCTTTTAAATGTACTGAATTCGTATATCAAGGTAGCGTGCGTAAGACTACATTGAGAACCCCTCTTTCACTGTCAATTAAACACAATTTTTTGGAGATTTTCCCTTTTTCATGTCACCTATATATTACAGCCTGCAATATTTAACGCTCTCTTTCTTCTCTTATCTCTGGCTAGATAGTTATAAGAACTCAATATCTTATATGGATAAAATAACTGTTCTTTTCCTCAGAATTAAATTAAATTGATTGATTGTTTTTGCTGAGTTTAAAATCAACATGAGGTCTGTCGGTGACAAACCTTAGAATTTTAAACCTCAATCAAGTGACGAGGCAGACACCTGAACTGGCACCTCCGTCTTCAATTTTCCACGCCACAGTTTCGGGAGGACTCGAAACCTCGACAGATTTATCGTCTATCATCCCAGCTATTCGGTGAATCTTTAATGGTATCAGGACTAGGATATTCAAAAATATTTAACTTGTTTTTAACGATTTCAGATACGCTCATGATTAAAATGTGCCTCAAAAGAATTTAATTAAAGACTGTGATACGCATTTTATATAAAAATGTTATTTAACTTTCCTACTGTTCTGGAAAATTAAGGACATATTAATATAACCTGAAACGATTTGAATAAAGATTAAAAACTCAAGATTTTGTTTCTAAACTTTTCTTTCAAAATTTTATTATGTATTCAGAATAATTATCACGTGTGAGGGAAAATTGCAAAACTGTTTCACAACTAAGCAGCATTTCTAAAGAAGAAAACAAAAATATTGTAATGAGTATTGAATATAATTTTATTTTAATGCAAAAAATATAGGATAAAAATATAATGCAAATGAAGATTCTACAAAACTGAAATTAATAAGCAAACATATTGTTTGCTTTGAATCCGCGATAATATATTTTAAATAAAACATAATGACATAATGGAGGTTTGAAAGGAAACCTGAATATTTCAAGGTGGTATTTTTTTTCTTCTTCTTTTGAATTCGGATTACTTCGAATATTCTTTATAGTTTTCACCATAAATTCTGTAATATTAGTCTTAAGAAAAGAAAATCATTTTTGAAAGCTTGGACATTTTACTTTTAGATGAATCTCATTTTTAAACTTCTCAATTTTCATCTTTGATATCAATTAGTTATTTTCTTGCAAAATTAGAATTATGACTGAGGTGAGGAAATGTAAGTAATACCAATTTTGTAATTTTATATCCTATGTTTTCCATACCACTCAGCAAAAATCAATTTGCATGAACATTTCATCTGCCACTTATCTTTAAAAATTCAATTTAACTTTTCCTCTTACTATCATTATCTTAGTATAATTTCGAAGTAACAGAACGTAGATAAATATATGAGATTTAATTTAAAAGGGTATGGAGCAAGATAATTTTTTTTGTTTTCAAAGGTTAGCACGAAATAATATAACAAAATTGTTTCGAAAAGTACCTGTTTTTGACAACAGATGGTAAAGTAAGTTGATGTTACCGTTATGTGCTGCGGTATGTTAAAGAGTGGTAAAATTAAATTGGTCTCTAACTGATTGGATAATTTTCATTTGATATCAAATGGCTGCGCAATCAATATCAGAGAGTTATATTTATGGGCTTCTTATAAAAGGAGGTCATTGGAAAATACTACACTGATTAACCCCATTCCTAATGTCTTTCCCATTCTAAACATGGGTATTTTTTGAACCACCCTCTCACTCTCTATAAATTTACAATCTGTATTATACAAAGCATCTCGGAATCATTAATCTATATGATAGTTTCTGAAAGATGTAATTTCAGGTTAAATCTTGTATGTTACGAATTCTTAAGATTGAAAACTTCAATAATTTTCTATACTTCAATGGGAAATGCTAATAAGAACATTTCCTTTAGAATAGTTTCTTTTACTTCCTTAACATCTTATTCAGTGAAATCTTAATATTTCAGAAACGGCAGATGCATCTTTAACCCTTAACTTTTGAGGTGGATTTGGATAAACGCCACGAAAATTTAATTTCTTTGAGCAGTCGCACTCTAGTCTCCTAGGAGTGACGAAACGTAGATAGCTGTCTAGCAGTTCCTTGGCAACCAACCAAATACTCAGACAAATAGCTCCAGATAAGTGTCTTTGATTTATTTAACTATTTTTGAAGAGCAGGGTTTGTCAAATCCTTCTACACAAATTATGTAAATTCTTTAATGGGTTTTATTCCTAATATTTATGTTGCAATTTCTCCCTTCACAGTAAATGCTAAAATATTCAATAAAGTACAGAAGAGTATTACAAGAAGAGTACAACTGAAAACATTTCATTTAAGATTGCTGTAGAATTCTCTAATGCTGAATTATAAGAGTGCAAAGCAAAAAATTTCAGTATATTTCAAGGAAATTTATAATATTCAATAAGAAATTTCATAATATTCAAGGAGAAACTCTTTCTTAGCAGTTTCAATTGTATTATGAAATTCGCACTTTTTCATCTTAAGTTTGGTGGCCAGGATTTTCCAAGTGGTCATGGTCGTGGACTCGCAGCTGGTGGTTTTCGTCGAGTCGTAGTTTCGAGACCTGATGCCCCTAAAGACTCGCCGTGAAACTGGATCAGATGCAAAAAAATCTATCGAAGCTCAAAGTCCTCCCGTTGATGTGGAGTGGAAGTTAGGAGAGAGGGGTTCCAGTTCAGTTGTCATCCTCATTATCATTATTATCATCATAAATGTTGTAATTAACCAATTTCTGATGGAAATTTTTAAAACAATTTGGACATAAAGCTGGTTTATCTTTGTAACCCTTGCGTCTAAACGACGTTTCTATCCTCGTATTTTCCCCCCAACATTCTTTACAAAGTAATAAATCTGTTTTTTTTTTATAAGCTGCAAGACCGCTGAGATTTTTTAAATGAAGTTTTGAAAATCCGAAAGATTCGATTGATTGATGTTTTGGCCAGAAGGATCTAATTATTTATTAACTGAGGGGCCCATAATTCTTGGACGACTTCTATCCTCTACTTTTAATTACTAAATTCTTACCAATTTTTATTTCGGCAGGGACTTGAATCAAACATTATATTTATTAGGCTATGCCTGAAACTTAAAAATGATATCATACGTTTTCTTTTCTTTTTCCATCCCCTTTCTGGTGTAGTTTCTTATATATGAAGAATAAATTCCAAACACATAGGTCCAACAAATGAAAAATTACATTTTAATACCATCAAATAGTTTTACGTGGTGAAGAGTAATAAGTGGCATAGCCAAAATATTCCTTCTTTGAATCCCTTTTTAGCATTGATAAGTATCCTGCTAAGATAGTTTATTTGTATTTTCACATATTTAAACATAAAATTGTAACTGCTCGACTGTCACTTCACTGCTCGACCGTCGTTTATTTATTCAGGGATATAATCATGGCATTTTGTACCATCATTATTTACGAACGGAATAAACATTTGACTGCAATAACCGTATTGTCTGTGAATTTGTTATTTTTGTCTTGTAGCTTTGGAAAATCATAAATCTTTTTGTAAAATGATTGAAAAAAATTCAAATGCAAACTTAAACTAGAGTATACATATACTAGAATATGCAAGTTTTCGTCACTCGCATTGTCGCAAATGCATTAACAATGTACTCCATTTCAAAGGCGACAGGCAGTTTTACATAAATAAATTCAGTATTTGGGAAAATAGCTCTAAATTTAATGGATGTAAAGGCAAAAAAATGTAATCTGTGACAGAAAAAAAACTTTAAAAGAAACTACAAACGAATCAATAGGAACAATAGGAAGGAAGTTATGAGAGAAAAAATACTACTGAAAGAAAATCAATGGGAAAGAGATTTCAAATAAAAATGTGAACACAAAGTTAAGTAATAAAAAAGCTTTGTATGTTACAAAAAACTAATTAATCGTGTCTAGAAAAAACCGGAAGAAATAAATCAAATGATTTGGGAGTATGTTAATCAAAGGAACAATGTAAAAACTTTTCAAAATAAAAAAGGGCAAATTTAAAAACGTTACTCTTTTAAAGCCCAAAGGAAGATAACAATGTCAGATAATCATTTGTAAGTAGATATTTTTTGTTGAAAGTACGCTTTTCCATATTTCATGTGTCGAATTTTCCCATTAAAATACACATCTGTTTTTATCATTATTAATTTTAGTAATTGCTTCTAGTTAGTTACATTTTAAACACTAATCATATATTATACATCTATTACAGAAACTGTCACAAAATATTTATATAGTATAATCAGCAAAAAATTATGCAGCATCATGGGTGTTTAATATTATTTCCATGACATGGGAATTCATACAACTGTTGTTCAATATATAAATACAAAATAGCAATATATGCCACAGAATCATATTATTGTCATATCTCCCTTTTAAATTATTTTGCAATATATAAGTACTAATAAACCTTTAATATTCCTAATATTTTTCTGGTACATTTAATTGAAGTTTCAAAACTGCGTGTGTATACTTTTAAAATTTTCTAATACATTTCTTTTTCATAAAATTTATGTGAATGTAGGAATTATTAACTACTGTTCACATGAAATCCTTTTAGTTAATGTGTTTAACAGGAGATTTAACTTTACGTGCGGCCAAAATATTTTTATTTTACTCGATAACCGATTAATTAGACACAATTAAAATAAATTTTAAACTTATGCATTTCTTAATATAAGATGTAATTTCCTATTTCTTCCATTTACTAATGCTGTATTAGTCTAATTGTGAATAATTTCTTTGTGTTGAGAAATATTAAAGTGGAAATTTCAGAAATGTATTCACCGAAAAATTTTCAACACTATAATCAATCATATTTGAGTTTTCAGTTTGAAAAAATAAAAAAAAAATATTTCAAAAAATAAATATTTTTCTTTTTTTTTAATGACTGATTTTCTTTCTTTCTTCTTTTACTACAGAAAAGAACTGTAGCCACAGTAGCCGAACGGTATTCGTCACGAACTCGCTGCCGGCATTGTTTTTCGAATCGTGGGTTCGAGCTCTGATGCCACTAAAGGCAGGGCCGTTTCATGTTAAATTTGTCAAGACTTTAAGTCCTCCGAAGTGACTTGGAACTTTGGAAAGGCAAATTTCAGCCCAAGTGCCGTCCTCGTTACTTGATCGAGGTTCAAAATAATGAGAGCCATCACCAGTAGTCCTTGATTTGTTTCTGAGTGCAACGTTAATAAACAATCAATCAATTGAGATGAAGTATTTTAAAATGCTGTCAACAAGCAAAATTTAATATTTTTATTTAATACTCACTCAAATTATATTCTGAACTGGAATTTTGCTCTAAATCTACATCAGACTTCATCTGAATAGTATCAAGTCGTATACAGACCAAGTGATTATGGTTGCCTAAGCATTCGTCTCAAACTTAAATATAATTTTACCACAATTTTTGTAAATGATTTTTCTCTAAAATGGAAACAAAATATCTGTTTAAATGCAAAGAAAAAAGTTTCCTTACAAAAGATACTTTCTAGATTTTATATTGATAGATCGTTTATTAACATCACTCTTAAAATCCACACGATGGCTAATGGCGACGCACCTCGTCAATTTGAACCTATGCCCAGTGACGAGAATGACACCTGAACTGACATTTCGCTCTCCAAATTCCACTCTACATCAGTGGAACTTCAAAAATTTAACGTGCGTCAACCCCACGGAGCGGAGGGTCTTTTGTGATATCAGAACTCTAATCAACGACTCGACAGAAACAATGCCGGTCTTGAGTTCGTAGCTATGGCCACTAGGCTACTACATCTTTATGCTTTCTAGAAGAATTTATAAGTAAATTCGATAAACTAGTTTATGAACAATATCCTGAGTTACATTAAGCAAGAGATTATGTTACAAATTAACTTCATTACTATGATTCCAGTCGGTTATTACACGGAAAATTAAATGAAAACAAAATAGAATTAATCGAATATTTTAAAAGGAATGTTTACAGGAGACCGAGTTCACAATTTCTGAAGGAATTACTTGAATGACGACATCGCCTCTATCGTTTTGCCGCGAACACTCTGAATGATGTGAGGTATTGGGATCATCATTTGTAACCATTTTCTTTCAAAGTAAGTGATTAATTTCTTTAATGATTGATGATCCCAGAAGAATTACAGAGCTATAATCAATAAGTACACTTAAAATAGTGTAATTTAGGGGATTAATATGGAACGACCGAATCAATAAACTTCAGTTCAGCATTATAAGAAGAAGTGTTTGCTAATGTTCCATCAGTCCTCTGTTTATAGTTTCTTTAACGAATGCATTAAAAGTCCAGGTTTATCTGATAAACTAGTCTTTCATCATTAGAAAAGGGAATGAGGTGGCTCAGCAAAAACGAACACAAATAAAAGCGCTTGATAACTGACACGACAGAGAATACCTTTTCAGCTGGGTTGACTTAGGCATCAAAAAAATGTCAGAACTAGTTATTTACGGATCAAAAGATCAAGGGTTCGAATCATCATCGTACCTCAACGCCAACTGACCGTCGGTCTCAGAGCGAGCACAAAGCCACCGAAGTGGTGAACAAGGACTGGGACAATAGATGGAAGAACAACATAGAGCTATTGGTTACATATACCCTTCACGGAAACTTGCTTATGTGTGTCTAACTAAAACACCCATTCATGAATCACTGTTGGAGATATACCAACCACGGCGAGTGTGGAGGACATATATATCAATTGCAGTAATGGCTGATAAAATAATCGTCTCTTAATATCAGCCTGAAAGTATCCTGATTATTTGATTATTTCGTATCATCATCATGATACCAGATATGGAGTATGCGGTGCTCTCTTCAGCAAAAATGAACAGGAATAAAAACCTTGATAAATGATGTGATAGTGAGTTTATTTTCGGCTCAGTTGTCTACGGGGTTCTAAATATGCATTCGACAAGATTTCGTCCGGACCGAAATTTGGGTATTTCAAGTCAACCCCCATCACCCAAAGCCAACCTACTTCTAACTCACGAGGAGAAAAAAAAATCCGCCAAAGTGGCGCAAAAAACTTCAGAACCCTGAAGGATTAAGCTTACATTCAAGAAGCCTATAATCCCCTTTAAAGCTAATTTTTTTGTTCTAAAAATTATATGAAAAATCTATTCCTTCATTTCAGTGATTATAGATATGAAAAAAAATCTGTATTAATTTATATATGTACATTATATTCAAACATTACAAGCAATTTCTTATATTAATTGGAATAATTTGTCTATTTGTATCTTGTTTTCATGTTTGATTTAGAAAAAACACATGATTTGTTTTACAGCGCAAGGTGTTTTTATTGCATTACGAATGTAGATATCTCAAGACAAATACTGATTTAATGTTGTATTCAATACCATAATAAAACTACTAATATGTGTGTTTGAGCCCATTTTTAATAACTCAAAAATTAAGAATGTCTGTAATCAAGATTTTTTATTTGAAAATGCTGGAATAAAGTGATAGAAGAGATACTTTTTTAATAAGAAACTATGGTTAGCCTTAAAAGTCAGTTCATAATTATTTTATTAACATTACAAGTAAGATACTTATTGTTTTTGGATCAAAATACTTTATCTAATATTATATGAATTTCTAGAATCCAACCATTATAAAATTTTGTTATTTAAAAGTATGTTCCATAATTTTATTGAGAAAAACAAAGAGCTTTATCAAATTAAATATATACAAATTAACACCTTACTTTCTGAGATTCATTGGTTAAGAACAGATATGCTTCCACTTCGTTGTAATTTTAAAAAAAATGAAAAAAGGAATAAAATGAAACTTCGTCTTTAGTGTTAGCTTGATTTTTAATAAAATTCAAATATTTATAAATGGTTTTTTTTATTCTAGATGAGTTGCGCGTTAAAGAATTTAACATATAACTTTTATTTAAGGTATTTTTATCTATTTTTTGCAGTATTGTTATTCATAATTTATACAAATGTATAAAGATAATAATGTTTCATTAGAAAATAATGGTAAACATTATCTAAAATAAAAATATATCTTTTGATTCTAAATATTGTTCTCTTCTTTTGTTTTTAAGTAGAGGCAGAGATATATCAGATCAATGTATGAGAATAATAACACTCAGATTTATCACAAACTATTTAAAATATTTTTCGTTATTTCCAACCTTAATTGAATTTTTTACTATATGTAAATTGTAATTTTTCCAAAAAACTAACAGAAATATCTTACAGGCCAAAATAATTCTTTTCAAACTAATACCTTGAAACCATTAAGCAGAAACGCATTCTCCCGAGTAAAGTTCCGAAAACTTTTCATTCCAAAGCATTCCCTGCAGATATCCGGGCATAACAAAGATCAATAAAAAAATTCATAGCTTCTTCGTGTAAATTAAAACATCGGGAAAAATAGCGTGAAAATTTATGAAGTCATTTTATTTTTGATTATTCAGAACGCGCGAAAGATAACGATTGTGTATTCCGTTCGAGACGTATTTGTCTCTCTTCAGAATTCGGATTTTATTTTCTCCCCTGGGATATTAGGGGTGTCATCTTAAATTTTGAGGAAAGGATTTTCTTTCTACATTCGAAGCAAAATGCTAGCTCTTAGAATTTCATTTGCTACACGTCTGAAGCATTCATAAAGGCTGACTTGATTGCTTTGTAATGTTTTCTGGCGCATTTCTTTATCCCTTATTCATTTACATGAGACTTGCTTTGAAGTAAATCCTTAAGAGTAACTTTTCACACTAGTTGTGTGAAGTGATGAAGAAATGTTTGACAAAACTAGTGGAAATACCACAATGATTATTCAAAGGATTAAATGTAGCGTGAATACTATTTCCTTCACATTTTTTTTTCCTTTCCTTTTTGAATACTACTTTTAACCTTTTTTTCAGTTGATGATAAGTAAAGAGGGAAAGAGTAAGAAGTAAAAAAGTTTTTTGAGATCAATGCAGAGTTTGACTGAACTTTTTTGTTTTAGAATACTTGAGTTTTATGTGTGTGCAAGTGTAAAATACTTGTATTAAAAATTCCTATTACTTTTCTCTTATTTTAGTATTTTTACTGTTATGTTGGGCACTTCTTTTATTCCTCTCGCAGTAACCGTTTTTTTTAAAAAAATTCCTTTAACTGAAAAGTTTCGCTGAATTATGAGTATGTCAAAACGCTAAACATCAAAATTTAATTCCTCAACTAATTTTTTTTTAGTATGTCGCTTTCTTAAAAATACTTTTGGAAACTATTTTGCGAATCATCTTTGTTTTCTTGATCCACAAAATAAAATTGGTCTGCATATTTACATCATCATTACTTCATACACCGCGAGTGAAAATTTTAGATAATATTGTACTTCATAGTGAAATTTTACATAAATCACTCACTGGTATGGAAACGCAAAAGGTGTTTTAGAATATTTAAGGATATAATTCTTTTTGATAAAATTATTTGAATCACTGAACTATTTAATATAAAACCAAAAGATTGATAATAAAGATTTATTCTTTTTTTGTATAATAAATTCTTAAAATGAAAATTTGCAAGTGATATCACAAACAGGAAGCATAAACGTCAATGCTTAAACATCAAAATCTTAGCGTTTAAATCAGGATGGTGAAAGTTAGACAGATTACTTTTGACGAGGTTGCTGAATTATGAGTATTAAAATCGGAAGGAAAGTCTATTTCCTATATTGCATCAAATCTGTTTAGATAGAAATGTTGTATTTATCGAATGATATCAAGATGAAAAATATGAAGCAAAAAATCCAGCATTGGAAGACCGAGAAAGGCTAATTGAAGGGAAAACAGAAAAATGTGATGGATGGCGGCTTTACAAAAAAAGTCCGTTCGACGAGTGCAATTGGCTATCACGTCTCGACAAATAAATTCTTAGAAGCGTAAAATAATGTAAAACGCTAGTTTATTGGAAACTGCAAAATAATGTTACTTTCAAACTTTCTCTTTCATATTTGAGAATCTCAAAAATTGGAGTGATTGCGTATTCCTATATTCTGTAGCGACAAAATATTCGATTATCTTTAGTGATGAAAAAGATATAGAATCTTGATGGTACCAATAGCTGGGTTAATTACTGGCACTATCTGCGAAACGTGCCCCCTCATTTATTCAACCCGCAGATAGGAGTTGATGGAGTCACAGTTTGGGTTTAATTTGCTTTCAATTGACATGTACACTTACAGTTCCTCAAGGGTAGCCAAATAACATATCGCAATATGAACACATTACAGGACGGTTTTAGACCTTTTGTTGAAATATCAGCCTGTCAACAGTGGCAATTTCGGTAGAACAACGGCTCCCTCCATATGTCCAACGCAATGAAACATTGGTTTCAATCCCACAATGTATATATGCCTTGCATTCCAAATCTTAATCCTATGGAAAATATCTGGAGAACTTCATCAAAAGTATGCTAATTTTAAGCAGTTCTCTAATGCCAAAGAATTTAAATCTGCTTCAAAAAGGCATTTTATAACCTTGGCATTGACGTCATGCAACAGTTAATACTTTCAATGAAAAAGCGCACTTTTGAGACCAAAAGCAGAAATTACAGGGTTACTTCTTACAAAACTGCTCTTATTTTCTTTAAATTTTGGATTTATCTAAGCGTTTGGGACAATGGGTTCAAAACTAACTATGTGTAGGTTAATATAAATATTCTGCGTTTCTTTCATGCAGTTATTTTATCATATTATGAATATATATTTCATCTATTACATATAAATTTCATTTATCAAATTGGTTTTAATTACTTCTCAAATTGGTTTTAATTACTTATCAAATTTGTTTTAATTACTTATCAAATTGGTTTTAATTACTTATCAAATTGGTTTTAATTACTTATCAAAAATAATTCTTATTTTAGAAATTATAAATAAAAGGAATAATTAAAATTAGTTCAACTTAAGTTAAACCAGGGTATTTGAATTCTCTATATTCAAATTCCCTCTTTTTTAAATATTGCTCATTTTTGGAAGAGCTGTTTGAGTAACAATGCATGTATCGTTACATCTTACTGTATACAGAAAAACTACATAAATATTCTCTAAGCGCAATATTTTGAATTTATTTTCTACATTTTATCTAAGTACATACTAGTTCAACAAGGGCATCATTAATAGAAAGCGATCCTGTTGAAAACATGTGAGATATTAGAAGTCCGCCAATCTTGGCGACAAAATATCTTCGCTGTGATATTTTGTTGCCCTCTGTAGTTAACAAATCTTACTTAGAGTTCTAGAATACATGAAGTTACTCATCTAGAATTTCTTAATTTATATTGTTAGACACTGGTGTAGGAAGCATAATTTACTTTACAGACGTAGGTGAATTATAACTAAACCAGTTCAGCTGAATTAAAGTTGTATCTATTTCAAATAAGAAGGTACATGCATTCCACATGGTTTAATTTATACATTCTTTCTAATGTGATACCTTGAATATTTTACAGGAAATAAAATATTTTACAAATCTTAGTAGGAAAATTGATATCAGCTCATTTATCTTTTAATAAAGTTAATTACCAGAACTTTTTGCAGAGTTTGGAGTGTAGCTTTAAGATGTTTTATTTCCTACTTCAAAGATTCACAATTATTTATTTAATCAGGTTTAGGTTACAAAAATTACTCTTCTTACTGTAAATAGAGCTACCATTTCTTGAGTAGTAAAAACTGAATAGCATTTTAGAATTGTTTTTTTAACGAAAATTATAGTTTTTTTTCTAATTTAAAAGTAGGATATTGTAGAAAATGAGAAACTACATTCTGTATATTCTCAATAAAAATGATAAAATTCTGTTCCGATACAGAATAAAGGTTATACGACAAAGACAAAAGAGGACTTAGAGAGAGATTTACTGGCTACTGGGTTTGACATTGATGCTTTCTCTGTACAGCTTCTTGAAAGAGGAATGCAAGAAAGTCAATAAAAAAGGAATTCTTGGCATCTACCATAAAGAAAAACGGTTGGCATGCGCTTAAAAGAATAAATCTTGCATGTCTGAATTTTAGAAAGAAAAATTGTTCCCAATGTTAAATCACGTTTTATTGTTCACATTTAAATATCAATGCATTCAGAAGATACAATTGGGAGAAGTGACTACTAAAAATCTCATGTGACTAAATTATACTTCAAAAAAAGTTTTGAAATTGTACTGACAAAATTCTGGAGTCATAATATTAGTATAATAACTTCAATTGTTTATTTAATTTATAATTTTTGTGAATTATAGATGGAACATTACACTTTGAATGATTGAAAATACAAATTGCGTTATTTTTTAGATCATTTCAAATGACACAGGAGCATTTGGCCATCACCTTATTAATAATCTGTCGCACTTTCAACACATTTAAAGAATTCTTGTCAAAGAAAAATAATGTTCTTTATTAAGACTTTCTCTTCATATTTTATAAATTCTTCATTTTTTATATTCATCTAATAAGTTACTTAATTTTAAGTAATATAAGAATAAAGTATCAACATTTTCAAAAAAAGTGCTTTTAAACAGCTTTAGTAACTTCTATTCTAGATACATTATATATATGTGTCGGATAAGTGTAAGGTCTTTAGAGTCGTATTTTGGTTTTTGTATTAACAATAATATATTTTTAATTTTATGAAGAGTCACATCATAATTAGACGTTCGTTAAATGTATCAATTCAAATTTAATTTATTTCGCATGAATACATACTACAGAAAGATGTAAGTGTTATGTAAATTATATATATATATAAGAAAATATAATTAAGAGAAAAAATACAAAATAATAATTTCAAAATTTTAATGATAAATGTACAAAAATAAAAATTATAATATTCATAGATGACCATTCATGGAATATCTAAGATATGGCAAAAAATTTGTTATAATCCTTCGCATCTGTAACTATTATTGATATGTATGATCATCCACAAAACTGCACAAATATTCCGCTCACATGTATGAAGTGTTCCCAAATCAATCTATCTAGTCTAGTCTATAGACTCTTCTATTTTATAAATCTTATCTATTGCCTATCTTCTACCTAACGAGTAAAAATGTATCTACTTTTATAATTTGAGGTGTAGATGGCAAGATCTAAGTAAATTTGTTATAGTGTTCTTTTTATTCGAGTGAAATATATTTTAAGAGGGAAAAATGCCATACACATAATACTTTAATTATAAATAATCCTAATTAAGAATGAACTACTTTTTGCCATTGCTTAAATATACTTACCTCACACAATTAAACACTGATTGCGACTAAGATAAACTTGTTTTTGTATGTTTCAACGATGCCGCAGGAAAAAGTATAGTTACATAGCAAAACAGCTAAGCATGGGGAATAACAGAATCTCTGGGATGTATTCAGGATTCCGTTTCAATAAGATTATCTAATGCTTAAAAATACGCAAAGTTCCTTCAAGGAAATTCAAACAAAGGAGATGAAAGGCATACTCGTATAACAATGTTTGCATCAAATTCTGTAATGCCCACCATCGAAATAAAACACTGCCAGTTAAATGTAAGTAAAAGACAATATAATTTGGGCAATACATTTATGTATATCAATCGCAAAACTAATCTCAAATCTGCCAAAATGATGCATTTTGAAAATTAACTATAATGCTCAAAATCTGCAGACTGGAGTTTTCCAGAAGAAATATGAACATAGACTGAATACGGTACGCATTTTAATCATAATTCATTCTTTACATGACAATTGAAATGATATGTGGATAGTGAGATATCTTTTTTTTTCCAGATTATATTAAGTGTCAAAATAAAATTCAATCTGGATGATCCAGATAGATTCAAACTCTACTAAATAGATATACTGAAAGAGGAAAATCTTTTTTCCGTATGAAATTTACGAGGGGGAAGTATTATGGTTTGGGCAGCATTCTGTAGACGCGGAATACTTCTAATCACTTTCATTACTTAAAAAATGGATAGAAGCAAATCCCTTAATATACTAGAGACAAATTTGTCGTTGTTTATAATACGATTTCGTTGTGTGAAACGTATTTTTCACTTAGACAGTGCCAGCATACATAACAGTTCTATCAAGCGCCAATGGCAATCTAACAAAAAATTGCCAGTATTGGATTGACCGGCTTGCTTTCTTGATATTAACGCAGTAAAGGACTTTTGGAGAATAATTGTGTGACAAATTTATAAACATAATTGAGAGTTTCATTCTATAGATGAATTTAAAATGAAATCATGAGTACCTGGTCCAATAATGATCGGATTATTATAAACAAACTGATATGAAGTATGAGTAATCACATTTTTCAATTAATTAATAGAAGTGGAAGTGTAACTAACTATTAGTGAGCATCTGTTTGTTGTTTTTCAGAAAAAATTCTCGGGTTTTGCCCCCTCCCTCCCTTTTTTTAGTGATGATATAATTACGAGTGCCACACCATCAGCATATACTTTTGACAAGTTTGTACTTTTTAAGCAAAATGTATATTTTGATATTTCTTTCAGTTATATTTACATAGCAATTGAACATTACATAACATCTAATCACAAAATAAATGTGTAAATATTTTATTTAAAGACAAAATCCTTATAACTTCAATAGTAGGTATATCTATGACAAAATCTGAATCATGCAGAATCTATTTAGTCCTTCCTATCTTCTGATGATTTCTAGTTAGTTTACTTATAAAGAAAACGAGAAAATATAATTTTTTTCCGTTCCTGCTTATTTTTTATAAATTTTAAGGATACAAATAAGCTGGTTTAGATGAAGTAGAACCAGAATAGGAAAATGTATAGATTGACTGATGTAATAAAACAAGAGTAAACTACTAAATAATTTAAAATATTTGATAATTTTTCTCTTATAGTGCCATTTTGAATAATGTTATTCATTAAAATTTATTTTTTCCAGTTAAAATAATTTTGGAGAGTTAATAGCTATTCAATGCATAAATCGATTGCATTATTATATATTTCTTCCCCCGGGTTGGATCTGAACGATTTCTAGGTTTAATATTGTAGGTTTAGTGATGGGTCTTGTCAAATAATCCGTCAAAAAAAAAAGAACCAGTTATCTTCGGTTTTGTTCTGCTATTGTAAGAAATATTGCTTGAAATTATTTGTACAATCTTATTTATTCCTCTTAAAAGTTTAATAAATTTACAATATATTACTTCTGTAACACCTCCTTGTCATTCACTTCCTTAGGGAAAATATCTCTCTGTCATTCGCTTCCTTAATCATTAAATAAGAGTCTGAGTAATGGAAATTCACTCAATTCAATGAAGAGACGTTAGTTTAAATTTAAAACAGATTATTAATATTTTTCAAATCACGAATGTTCATGCAGAATCATACTCCCTCTCAGTTTATTAATCATCAAATCGTCTGAATTATAATTTGGAATTCATAAAGGATATAATAAAATCAAAGTTTAATCTTACCAGCTCACTTGGGGTCGAGTAAGTAATATCATAAATACTGAAGGTTCGGTCGGGGGAAATCTTACTTCTACCTATATGAACACAATCCACAAAGTATCCTTAATCAAAGTCTAATGATAATCACCAGTTAAAATACAATTTTTATACTACTCTAGTGACTACGGTAGACTAGTGATCATGGTCGCGGGAAGCAGCCGGAACAGGGGAGTGGTGTGAAAATTCGCAGATGGTGCCAACTGAGGTATAGTCCTCGTCACTTGACCGAGGTTTAAAATTACAAGGGACGTCGCCAATAACTATCGTCTTGCTTCTAATATGACATTAATATAACTAATCAATCTATCAATCTATCCATTGATAACTCCCTTATTCAATTGTTCGTAGCTCATATTTGTATCTCTTAAATTACACATATTATTTAATTACACATATAAATAAAAACATATTTAAAAAGATTCATAAGAATAAGCGATTTAACTGTTTTATCTCTGCATTGTTATCTATGCATAAAAATTAATCATTCTAGCAAAAAAAATTATTTCTATAATTTAAAATAAAAACTAATCAGATAATATGTTATTTTAATGCATATAAAAAGTCAAAAGAGTTGTCAGGGGAAATCAAACTCAAATAAATGTGCTTATTTTTTTTAAAAAAAATAAGTATTATACACAAAAGAAACAATAAGTTTTAAAGGAATTTAATATATTCTCGGGATTATTATAAGAAATTTGTCTGCTTTATTCATTCATTGAAGAAAAAAAAACCTATGAAGAACATTTTATATAGATAGTTTAATGTATTGGTGGGAATTTAAACTTTATAAAAACAATCAATTAAAAGAAAACATTCTCTGCATTGTTAGTATTGAATTAATAACCATAAATTAATGCGCATAAAAAGTAGAACTGCCCAACAACTCAGATTCTCTGAATAAAGCGTTTGACATAAAAACATTAACACAATTGTATAAATAAATCATTTAACGATATAAGTTTGCATATCAATTAAAAAATTAACATCAATTACATATATGCATTTCTTTTATGGAATATAATAATTATTTATCTGCTACTTTAATTAAATAATGTTTCAAAGCTATAGGCTTGTTTTATACGATATGAAACAAAATACGAAAATATGAAACTCTAAAAGTCAAATTCATGAAATAGTAGCATTTGTGGAAAAATTATTGCATCATTTTCTAAAATAAAAAATCCCAAAAAACTGGAATCCAACAATGTATCAGTACCAGAAGGAATATTTGGTTTCACTTTGCCTGAATAAATGAGAAAAAGGAAAGAAACAATTCGAAGGCTATTAACAACGAAACTCGTAATTATGAGCCACGATCAAGTTACAAAGACGACATCCGAGATTCAGAGTGAAGGAGAAAAATGAATCCCTGTAGAATATATGTACTGATTGTGATGCGCAGAAATTAAATTAAGGCACAGCTCAGTAAAAAATAAATTGGAGGTAAACAAAATCAGAGTTGGAAAAAGAAAATGTTTCTGTGGAAAGATAAGACTTGGTATTCCAGGTGTTTCAAAAGAACAAGTAGTTCTTTTGTCACAAGTCCAAAGCTAAATTTTCAGAGTAACTAAGGATTGAGATGGACTTGTATGGAATCATTTTAAAATTTGAGATTAAAATAGAAAATAATGTAGCGTTTAGTTAGCACACATTTATTTGTCCTATTTGACAGATAATTGTTAAGTATTGAATAAAGTATCAGCGAAAATGATCAATGTTACTGGTGGCTAAAGAGCTGCACGCGATCCACGTGTGGGTCTCATAGACAAGTGAAGCGGATCTCATGTGAATAAAATCTGTGCATGAAATATGGTAATACAAAACAACACAATGTCCAAAAGTAATTTATTTATTTTATTTCTTTTTACAATGTTATAAGTATACTTAAACTGATCAATTTGCAAAGCAGTTGATTTACATAATCTCTTATTAGTTAAGGAACAATAATGTTATTTAAAAACATAAAAAAAAATACTGTACTGATTCTATCAAAAAATTTTATAAGGAAAATCTTTAAAAGTTAGATTTTTACTTGTGATGTCTTACAAATGTTGACCATCACAGTAGTTAGGCCCAGAAAATTTGGTTGATGATTTATTAGGGAATAATTGTGGGGAAATCTTGGGGAAAAAATCTTAATTGCGTCTCCTTCTATAGTTAATTTTTACTAGCCCCTCCCCCCCCCCAAAACCTAAATCCATGACTACGTGATCAAAAAATCTCTATGGAAAAGTTAATGACATTGTACCATTTTTTTTACTAAAAAGAAATTCTCGTTGTATACTCTACAATTACGGTTAGTATGACAGTGGCTAAAGCAATAATCACGTTATCGAAAGAACTTTCTTCGATGAAAATTCACAAAACAGTATCATGTTTGGGGATAATGAAGTGTTATCTAAGGAATATTTAAAATTTCTATTTGGCAAGACTGAATAAACAGCAGTTTCCAATATTCCTTTTGTGAAATGCGTTTTCCAAAGCCAGTGTAGCTTGCCCCCTCCCCCATGATATATGGTACATAAAATAATTTGAATTATTAAATGTGATTAAGAATTTTTGTGTCTATGTGTAAAAGCTTATAAAAAATATGGAATACATAAAAAATGAAGCTAAACTACGATATGAAACCAACACATTTATGGCGTTAAGATAATACAAATGGATTAAGACATTCTAAATGGTTTCCTACGTAAAATGATTATTGCTTAGAAACTATGAATGCATGAAGCAGGATAAAGAATAATGCAATCACAATACATTGAATGCATTACTGAAATACATCATGCCTTAAACCCATTCCTTCTAATAACTATCATTAGTAAGGGATCTGTATGTTTGAAGCTTTCTCTCTATAATACCGAAATAAACTAATACTATGCGAATGGGCTATTATTGTAACGGCGTTTTTAATCAATTGTTCTTGCTTATAGCTCGGTTATGGTTATATTCTATTATTATCTAAATAAAGAGTAATATATAAATGTTATTACTATTTCATATCAGTAAAAGACAACATTTCTTTGTTCCTTTGTATTCAAAATCCGAATTTATAATAAATTTTACAAAGGAAGAAAAATATTATCATTTCCTCATTTAAAATTGTATTATTCTTCATATTCACGGAATAATGATATTTAGCATACAGCGAAAATATAAATCATATTTCTCTATACAAAATATTTCACAATAATTCTATTTTATTGACGTGCTTAACAAATACAAAAGGAAGATAAATATAGCAAGAGACATTCTCTAAAACAGATAATTCAATGTTAGGTTGTTCTTTGCATAAATATTTTATATATTTTATTCAATTATGTTTAGCTTTCTATAAGTTCCTACCTGGCTTCTCATATTTCGTAGAATTGTTCTCATAACTCTTCCCGAAAAGTGAACTGTGAGTGGCAAAACAAAAAGAGAACCTTCCTTTGTTATTGGTCTCAAATTTTCTTTTGTCTTTGGCGTTTTCTTGAACATATCAATTAATATCATATATCAATACAAATGCCAATATCAATCCAATGCTGCAAACAACAAGTGAACAGAATAAAGTTTATGTTGATACGTGAAAGTGATACTGTTAGTGCCGTTAGTTACCTGACGCAAGTCGATATTGGCTGTCGGCAACGATAACGTGTTTCGTCCGACAAATATGCCGACAAAAACAGAATTGTTCTCGATGTGAACATTCTTTATCTTTCTTTCCGGTAGTCAGTAATCCCATTTATTAATAAAAATGTATCAAATATTCATTTGGTATGAATTTTTGCACATCATATAATAATATACTAATAAAGAAGGCATAAAATTCTAGGTATATATATATATATATATGTATGTATGTATATATTCTTACTACTATATCAAACAAATCAAAATCATTTAAGTATATATATCGTTTTAAATACACTGTTTGTGGAGTTAACAGAAATTTTCAGTAAATATAAGTAAAAAAATTACCATGCGTTATTGAAGGCTTCTACATGCGCATTACGAAAATAAATTCCTGAAATATTTTTCCTAATTTTGATCTTGGTATGAGTACATAATAAATGGAAGTACTTTTAAAAAATAACCGAACAAGCTTTCATCACGAATATGTTTCTGCTAAGAGCTGTACATATTTGATGTATGTTTGTTATGTGAATAAAGTTGGTGCGTGTGGCAAGATATAATAGTTTCACATGGCTGAAAAAATTAGTTAGGTTTTGTGTATTTTTTAAATTTAGCTGTATTTAATATTTTAAGATTTATCATTAATCCATGAGTTTTTTTTGTGTTAATTTCATTAATTTTACTATAATATTAAAGTTAAATGCTTTGTTAAGAGAGCCTACTTATATCAAAGATTTATTTTATTTTTAAACTCGTGTTATATATAAAATGCAAATCTAAATATTATGATTTTACAAGATAAAGGAACAAGGAACTTTTTCCATAATATTTTGTTCCTTAAAAATATTTTAATATACATATTGCTGGCCATTGAAAGTGTAACACCAGGAAGGAATTATCTGAAAACGTCAAAATCATATGAAAGGAAGAACAGGTTAGGATAAAATGTATTTCAGTGAATTTAAGCGACGCGGGAGGGAGAAACGATATCTGAAGCACTCCATAAAAGAAAACTTGTGTAGGAGATTTCTCTTTCGGAATTCGTTTTGAAAGGTCTGATTAAAATCAGAATATAGTGTTATGCCTCGAATAATAAGAAGAAATCCTTACCAGGAGTGTCGGAATTCAATAGAGGCAGGATCGTTGTCTATCGAGAGTGTGGATTATCGTTTCGTGATATTGCCCGTCGCTCTGATCGAAATTCAACCACTATCATGCGAATATGGAATCATTGGGCTGCTGAGAACCATACTGAATGGTATGCAGGATCTCACACCCTCCCATGACTAATGCCCGAGAGGACAAATATATTTTGAGGTCGGCCCTGCAAAGCCATACAACCATATCATCAACTCACGCATCAACGCCTTATTTGGTGATCGCATCAACTCAAGCTATTTTCCTTTTCCGTGGCCTCCACGAGCCTCAATCTGACTTCTATAGATTTCTGATTTTGTAGACATATCAAATCCAGAGTTAACATGTGCAACTCGCAAACTTTGTCTGATTTAAAAGATTGTATAAAGTGTGAGATTGCAAACATCCCTCATACCATGTTAGGTTCAGCTTTATTGTCCCCCGTCACTCGTACGTAATGCGTATTTCCTTCTAATGGCCCTCATGTGGAAAATGTTTGATCTAAATCAATGTATTCTTTTGTCCGATATGTGTTGTCTTCAGTGATTGGTGCCTGATCTATGTCATATGCAGTATTCCTCCATTCGCCGTGAAGAACTTTTTTTTATATGTGCATAACATGTGCGGTTTAGGGAACATCATTAAGTTCCGTTCCAACGCTATTTAAGGTTTTCACATGCTCTAAATATTTTACGACATGGAAAAGAAGGCGTTGCCACTCGAAGATTTCGAGTTTCTGTTACTATAACCGTAACTGTCAGCACCACTGTGTTGCCATTAACAGAATCTTGAGCTCATACCTCCAAATAACTATACTTGAAATCTCATCTCGATCGATTAAGCGGAACGGAAACTAGAAGTGCAGATGTTGGCAGAGTTTTCTTTGACCACCCTGCATATATATACATTTCTTAAATAGCACATTGAAGGTATGAGCATTATGCCATCGTTAGAACAAGAATTTCAAGGACTACAATTGCTCAAAGACATCATCATCAGAGAGAGCTGTGTTATAAAAAAAATACGTTGTTTGCTTTCCGGTCCCTAAAGTACACAAAAAAGCACTTAGCATGGTGCAGACAACATGTGCCTTGGACCAGACTTTAATGGGACACCGTACTTTATTCAGAGGAGTTAGAATTCAGTCTGAATACTGATTCTAGGCATACCTGTTTCTGGAAAGATCTTGGGCCCCGACATCCTTCTAAAGTCATCAGAGAAAAGATCATTACAGTGGTGGAGTTGGCATTGTGTTGGACGTTCCCTCGTCCTATATGTTTCACAAAAAGCTCCCTGATTGCTATGAAGTATAGAAAGGATATTTTAGAGACTTACGTTCGTCTTTTCAGACGAACTTAAGTCTCTAAAGACTTTTCTTTACGTTCGTTCGTTGTTCCTAGATTATTGTTGATGGGCGACAATGCTAGTCCGCATAGGGCTCAGTTGGTCGTCGATTACCTGGAAAGTGAGGATACTCGTATTGCCACACGTATTGAATAGTCAGATATCCTGAACTTAACCCTATGGAGAGCGTCTTGGATGTTCTTGAAAAAACAATTGTGTCTCACCATCCCACTCCGAAAACCAATCCAAAACTGAAAACTGCATTGCTGCAGGAATGGAATCGGGAGTCACAGGAATTTCTCAACGGAGAAGTCAAAGCTCATCAGAATGCTAGAAAAGTTTTTAAAAAATTAAAAAAAAAATTTAAAAAAAATTTCTTAAAAAAATTTTACTATAAAAATTCTTATTATGACAAGACATAATTTAATTTTTATTAATTTTAAAATTGAGACAGGTGACTTTCACTATAACTTAAGTATTCGTAAATTATTTATTTTTAAACTGATTGTAAAAATACCATTCAAATATTTTGTATAAAGCTCCATTTTGATTTTCTCAAATGTTTGAAAGTATACGAGGGTGGTCTGAGAAGCTTCAGACCTAACAAATATACAAGACATTATTTCCTTTAAATTCATTTTTATTTTTCTACATATTCTTCTTGTAAGTGTACTCACTTCTCCCTACGACGCTCCCATATCTTTAACTCGTCCAGATAGTACTCGGTAACTTTCTCAGCAAAATAATTGTTTACGAAGGTGATGACCTCCTCATTCGACGAATATATGTTTACTCCGAGCTCAATTTTTAAATTACGAAACAAAAAGAAGTCGATTCCGGCTAGATCTGGTGAGTAAGGAGGGGAGTCAAGCAGTTCAAATCGTAATTCGAGGATTTTTGCCTTGTCAACCTCTGCGGTGTGTGTCTATGCATTGTCTTGGTGAAACAGAACATTTTTGCTCTCAGGTTGTCAAGTATGCGACACTGAACGGGCAGATAGCTTTCTCATAACTAAACCTTGATTCAAAATGAGACAAACACGTTCTTTGGACATATTAATAGACTCTACTCTCTCTCTCTTTCATTCGATGGTCATCTAGCTTTAACTTAAGAGATGTTATCGTCAGTAATAGAGGTTTTGAACGTCCAGAATGTTCATGCTTTCTCAAGCTGGTACGGCCACGTTTAAATTCAGCTGCTTAAAATTTCACGGTAGTAAGTAATGGTGCAGAGTCTCCGTATACAGCTTCTAGCTCATCTTTGATTTACATTGGCGTATTGCCCTTCAAAAACAAATATTTAATAACAGCTCTATATTCGAAGTTTTCCCTTTTTTAAAATAAATAAATAAACATTCAAATTTACACAATCAAACGATTGTCAAACAACAACAGCACGTCCAAAATGGCTGAAGTTTTCATGAGTATTTGCCAAAATATGCGTAACTACATTTCAGCTTTTGTTGACGAGTGTTACCATCTTCAAGTTAAGGTCAGAAATTTTTCAGACTAATCTCGCGTATTTGTTTTTATATCTTCGTTTCTTTGCTTCTCAAAACATATTTAATAACACCAGAAATCGTTCAAATGTTGATAATAATCGTTCTCTACAGTTAAATATTATCATCACATGTAAATTAAATTAATTCACATAACGTTTCACTAGATATGTACAGTAGATTTCAGACTACTAACTTTGCAAATCTGAATCAATTTCAGGTGATGTGAAAAGAATACCTAATTGATTTCGTACCCTCCAAACATTCATATCAAATAGCATAAACATTTTTCTTCAGGGTGTGTATTTACATAAGGATTTGAAAGTTTTGTTAAGTTTTAAAAAAACAACTTTTGCTATTTTACTTATTAATCTTTAATGAAACGGAGTGCTGAACAATATTTCCACTTTTATAAGCTCTTCCAAATATATTATACGACTTAAGAACACTAAATGTTAATATATTTCTTGTTGGTCTACAGTGCATTGGGTGTATAAACATGACTCTGTCTATTTTAATAGATTGCGTTAGTTTCACTGCTTACCTGCTGATAAATCGAGAAAATTATATTTGAAACGAGTGACAACAATCTTTAAAAAGAAGTGTTATCTCTGATTAATATTTCATACATATATTTATTAGGTTATAAAACGTGTCGAATTTTGTGTCAAGCTAACAGCAATTGCTGGAAGTTATGTTACATTATTTCATTGCAAAAAAACTCATTCAGAAATACATCAGTTGCCGTTAGACATTTATGGTGAATGTGCATCAACGAATGCAACTTGTATAGGGTGGCTTATGTGATTTAAAAATGATGACTTCAGTAGACATGAGAAAGAGCAAGATGAACAATAAAAAAACAAGGATACAGATTTGGAACCAATACTTGATGAAGATCATTGAAATTGGCTGCTGTATTAAACGTTATCCAACGATACATTTCGCAACGTGCACATGCATATGGTCTGATTTAGAAGCAAGGAAATTGAGCAATCAATGGTAAATTATTTCCATCAATCATAAGGAAACCATCAACAGTTTTAAAATCACTTTGCTGAGATATGGTTGAATTTAAACAACCAGACTTTTTCTTCACGGGATTCGTTAGTTGCTCAAAAGGTAGAAAAATGTTGTAGTTTCTGGGGGTAAATGATTTGAGTCATTCAATAGTTAATTTTATAACAAACTAGTGCCATTTATAACTTAAAAAAGATAGAGTCATATACTTGTACATCTAAAATATAAATTTATCAATTCATCCAATATAAGCATCGCTCATTCCACCTCAATGAACGCATTTTTATAGTTTTGACTGCTTTAGTGTCCATAAGCAGTAATAAAATTGGCTGAAACATCTCTACCACCTTTATTTAATGTATGGTAAACATTTACATTTGTTTTTTTTATGAGCAGTAGAATATTATCAACACGATCTGTTTAAATTACTTGACTGACCCAATTTTTCGAAGTTTGTATTAATATTTCATATTTTTATACGTTTTAGAAAAATTATATATTCAAACTTTTGTTTCAAGTGATTATGCAGATTCAGTTTTACATAATTTCTTACTCAGTTTAATATATTTCTTATACCAAACAAATTCTTACTTTAACGTTGTAATATTTTGATACTTTTGTTTAACCATTTAAATTTCTCAATGTTTTTTTTTTTTTTTTTTACTTTTCAAGCGCTTTCTGAGTTTGAATATAATTATTACAAATTACCACTATATTCAGAGCTCAATTATTACCACTGCATTCAGAGTTTCAATTTTTAAATCAATTACCATTTCACTCTAAACATTTTTTTATGTAATAAAAAAAAAACTATTTACAAATCTTTCTTTATAAAACATTACTTTTCTACTACATTTATAAAAAAGAAATAAAAGAATGAAATGTATCGTGTTAAGCAGCAAAAGAAAAAGGTAGTTCAACTGAATGTTCAAAAGGAATTAATAATGATCTCAATCCTTTTTGTAAATTATTTTCTTAAATAAAAGAATCACTTCATATTAGATTTAAAGGAGTTAAAATTCGATCATTCTAAGTTTCCATCTAGAATTGATAAGATACTGAGGAAGATTATGACTCAAATCTAACCAAGTAAAATTTAAAGAAAATACCAGAATAGGTCAGTAATCAGCAGTAAACTTTGAATAATGAACAGTTCATCACAAATGTTATTATTATTAAACGCTGAGGAAAATGAAATAACGTATCAATTTTACGTTCTTCTCAGTCGGGTGAGCCAAATCCCGAGTTAAACATTTTCCCTTTGATTTCTATAATATTTTAATTTTTTTATGTGTTTGTATGTCTTTTTATTAACGTTTGCGTATTTTCGCTGGGTTCTATGGCAACAGTGTCTTGTAATTTCTATGCAATTTCATCTTTCTTTCCGATATGTACCGTAAATTCTTGACTAGAATATGCACTTTTTTTCCACATTTTTGTCCATAAAAATGAAGGTGCGTATTATACTCATGTAAAAATTTTAAAAAAGTTTTTAAACCTCGAACAACGAATCTGCAGCAGATGTAAGAGATTGTAACACGCGTGCTGCGTAGGTGTTCTTTTACACAAACGGGAACTCACAGTACATGTCACATATAATTATGACTTGGACTCTGACACGGCTCCAATAATTATGACTTGGACTCTGACACGGCTCCAATAATTATGACTTGGACGCAACAACAATAGATTAGCTGTGTTCTAGTGAAAGAGTTAAGCCTAATTATTTAAAAGTATTGTTTGTTTTGTGTTAAAATTTAAGTTTTTTTCTATCGAATTTTACTTTTTCGTTTCTTTTTACTAAAAATTTCAATTATGGAAATAAATACTTGTGTAATTTCTAAATAAAATATTGAAAAGTTTTGGATGAGTATTATATTCGAATTTTTATTTCATCCGAAAATTTAGTGTCAAATCAAGCTTGCGTCTTATGGTCAAGATTTTACAGTAAATGTTAGCATACATTACAATGAGATCCAATTATGAATAAAGTTTTTTTTAAGCAGAATAATGACTGGCCTTTGTTTTATTTGTTTATACTGTATGTTTTGAAAAGATTCAAGCCTCTTATCTATTCAAAATATATTAACAAAGAGAGAGAGAAACAATGTTTCTTTTAATGTCTTTTGCATGGTTGTTTTTTGTCTGTAAATCCATTGCGTAAACCCAAAGTTCTGTCATCAAATCGTTGAAGAATATTTCTATCTCAATTGATTTTTCATTTAATTGCTAAAATTTCTCAATACTCTATATATTGGAAGGGAGAAGCAGACCTTAGTTTAATTCAGTATTTTTTTTTCATCCCATTAACGTTCCACTTATTTTGACTTAAGATATTAATGGGTATTTTTTTATATGAGTTCAATGCTTCACAATCAAGCATTGAATTAATGCTTCACAATCAAGCATTGAATTAATGCTTCACAATCAAGAACAATTCAATATACAAATTCAAACACCTTTGTCAAAATGAAAGAATTTGGAGTATAAATTTCGATTACATGGAAAACTTTGAATAATATTTTCATTATTAAATTAAGGTTTTGTTTATTTTTAAGGTGCGTATTTAGAGGAATAAGTAACAACCCCAAAATGTGCACGTTTGCGCTAATGAAATTATGATAAAATGAGTATTATTCTCGCACATGGAATAAAAAGTCTGTCGATAGAAAATACAGAATTGAAAGCATGCAAAGGGCATTAAGGTAAAGGTCAGATTGTGTCATACCTAAAAACCAAAGAAACCACTCATATTTAAAAGCTAAAGAAAACAAGAGGAAGCTTAATTGCATTCTGAGTATAAATGAATTATATATTACATTAGGAAAAGTTATTTATTTTTTATTTTTATTAAAATTTATGTTTCATTAGAAGACTTCGGTCAAATTTAATATGAGCGTTAAACAGTTCAGATAGTTTATATATTTTGCATGCTATGTAAAATTATTCACGTTTTGAAGATAAAAGAAATTAGATTACTGCTTAGAAAATAATATAAAAATTTTACATACTAAATTAAGGTGTGTGAAATAAGAATTTTTACATTTAAAATGTTTTTAGAAATTCTTTTAAAGAAATATCTTCAAAATAATAATATACTTTTGTTCAAAAACCTTTCCCTTTAATCTTGTGTATCCTTTCAAACCTTATCAATATCAATCTTATCAATTATTTTAAAAAGTAGTTTAACTAATGAAATTGATTTTTTAAAAGAGAGAAAATAAAAACAATTTCATTAGTTAAACTACTTTTTAAAAGAAAGTAACACTTAACATAATGATGAAACATATAAAGAAATTAAAGGAGAGCCACCTAGTATAAAAGTTTAAGTAGTTTAGCCAATCTATATTTATATTATTATGAACAAAATTATATAAACTGAAGCAGTTTTATGATTTATTGACATATATATATATGACTTAATCATCTTAATTATAACAATAAGTCTGCAAATAAATCTAATTTTTCTTTTTAATCTAAATATTGAAATTTAATTTAAATAAATAATAAGGACAATCAAACAGAATTTTTAGACGTAAAACTGTAAACTACAGATAAAAAAAAAAGTACAGCAATATTTATGATAAAATCAATTCTTTTCGTTTTCAAATAATTAAACTTCCATTCTGAAGCAATAATTTGTATCTATGGAAATGTAATTATAAATTATAAATACCGCAGTAATTACTTATTTGCAGGAATGTCAGACAAAATTAGAAATTTTAAAAAACTGCTTGAGAATTGCTGGGTATATAATTATGTACTTAATTTTAAATAGCACGTTTACAGTTTCATAAATAAGATAAAATTTAATTATTGGTTAATGCGCTGAAACTCGTTTACACACGACGTTAATTATTTATTTTAAAAACTTAAATTTTATTATAAGCTTTCTTAAAAATTAATTTATTTAAAAATATTTTATTTAATAAAATAATTTACTTTTCTATTAATAGAGGGCGATTCTAAATCCTTAATATTCTATATATGATTTATTAAAAATGCTTTTTAATAATTTTAAATATAATTATACTTTCCTAGTTGGAAAAAATGGAATTATAGATTACTTGTATGCATTTTACCCAAAATACATGAGTAATTTTATTGGCGATAATAATGATCATCATTTTGAGAAATTACATTAAAATGAGACGCTTTTTGAAAGTAAGTTTTAATTTTTACTTATTAAATTTATATATAAATTTATTTTTTTATTTTTTAAATTTATTTATGTGTGTGTGTGTGTTTGGGTTATATATGTTTGAATAATTTTGAAATCGCGAATATTTATATAATGTATAGTAACACACTACATTTAATGTGTAAAGTATTCCGTACTCTTTCAAATCTTCTATGGGAGATTTAAGAAATAAATATCTTCTGATAGAATCACACCATAATTGTTTATTTGAGAAGACAATATTGCATAAAAGTTACACTTGATCGACACTGAACCGTGAAACTTTAAAGTTATAATAACATATTGAAATGTAAAATTCAAAACAACTAAATAGAAACTATCCAAACAATGCCTTAATTTATTGTTAAGGCGATTTAATCAACAATTTAAAAATAAATAATTTGCTCAAAAAATGGTTTTCGCTATTATATTGCAATTAATCGTTACTCAAACACTAGACATTAAAGGTAAGCAAAATATTTCTAGTCGTATAAGAATTCATATTTAAAGTTTTATCGCAACGAACTAGAACATTGTTTTAAAGACTTTAAAATTATTAGCCTTTATCGCTTGCTCTAAAGTGAAGTTCTGTTCTTTCGAGCTCGCTATGAGCATTCTCAAAAGAATCCAATTGTTACGGCATTGGTAACCTATTTCAGTTTCTAGGAGTTTATGGATAAGCTCTGTTGTATCCCTAGGCTCTTAAGTATCTAGGTCACATTAATCCTCTTTACAGTATCTAATGATTCACTATTATTTTTCTAACTTTACTGTTGTTTGAAATTTTGAGAACTATAATAGAACTACAATATCAAGAGACTTAGAGGCAGTTTTCTTCCTCCGCTTGGAAGTGAGGTGGAAGGCTTTGTAGGTTTTGTAAATACATTCCGATACTAATGCTATTTCACAGGTTTTGACCGTAATAAACTGAGGCCACTTTACGATGATTGCATCTGAAGTTCGATTACGATGCAGGTCTGACGACAAGAGAAGAAAAACTTTAGCCAGTAGCTTTAACACTAATCCAAGCTTGTCTAAAATTCTATAGGATTCTTCTTTCGTCTCACCAACAACGAACTTCAAGTACTTTCGGAAATCGATGTAGATTGGTTTCCTAAATCTTCTCCCTTTCAAAGGATCATTAAGACTGAAAAACTAAACAAGGGGAAGAAATGTATGGAATTTAAAGAAAGTAACGCACCTTTCTTAAGTCTGTGTTATTTTTTAATACAATTTTATCTCTTAATTGTATAAGTACATAGATAATTAGTGCATCATTTTTAATAAAATGTACAATTATGTCTAAAGTGTAAATACATAAATAATTAGTACATCATTTTTAATAAAATATACAATTATGTCTAAAGTGTAAATACATAAATAATTAGTACGCGATTTTTATAAAATATCGATGGAAAACCTAGTCTTGGTTAAAACTAATGTAATTTGAGACACTATTTGAAAATTTGTATTTTGTGATTAAGAAGTATTCCGTTCTTAAGTATTTCATATTCATACTTTTGGATATGAAACTGGATTTTAATAATAGAAGTAGGGACATGAATGTAAATGAATAATTTAACAAGCCTTTTGAATCCAAGCTATTCAAATAATATATATATATATATATAAATTTGATTTCTACCCTTTATTACGTGAGAATATAGAGATACTATAATGATGAAATACGAGTACATGCAAATGAATAATGAAAGGAAGTTATATGAATTTGACTCTTTATATGTAACATCTACCAATTATCAGTGACATATAAATGCAAAGAGGCCCAATTTTCGATTTCAACCAGGATTTATACAGCTGCAGTTGAATAAAAGAGCACTCAAATATTCAACAGATATCCAGTTTTTGTTTCCAAGTTGATGATTTAAATTGGTTGTGTACAAATGTATTCCTTATGTCTAATACTCGTAGTGTTATGAAAGTCTATATTAGCATTTTCAATTGTTACGGTTCTTAGTTATTCTTTTTGAAATGATATTGAGATGTCAAGAGAAATGCACATTAGTCTATCTGAGTCGCTACTCTTAAAAGAATTATTTTTAAAAAATATCCTTCTTGTAATGAAACCACTTTTAATTATCTCTTCTTAAAAACATTTAGATGGTGTATAAACATATAGAGAAAAACAATCGTATATGAAGTTGTTTTTTTTATTTGATGTGGTTTCTGTTATATCGTTAGTTTAAAAATCTCGAGTCAAACATATGAAGTTCCCCACTTTCCTAATTATTAATTATCATTAAGATATAATAAAGTTTATAGGGGGTTTGATAGAAATAATAAAAGGAAACTTAGGTTTGAAATATTTTATCATTAACTTTAAGAGATATAAACCTGATAAAACAAATCATTATATACGGATTCCACTTCAAGTCGAGCAATCATTTCAAAGACATAAAATACTTTAAAAATTTATTTTAAGAAAAAGTTTTTATTTGCTTATTTGCTTTCGTATAAATATGTCTAGGATGTCATAAATATATCTAAATTTTGTTTTACCTAACATAATATAAATGCATTCTTAAATCATAAAAGTTTTTAAAAATATGGATGCTTCCTTCGGAAAGTAGATGCTTACCATTTTAATGATGTAATAGAATATTTTTGAACAAATAAAAATATACTATTCAACTGAAGTGGGGAAAGACTTTATTTTTCTATTCATGAATGTGTGAGAAAGTTCAATTTTCTAAACAGATAAGATCGTTGTATATTTTTAACATATATACTTGCATTCACGTTTCTGAATGATATCAAATATATATTTATGGGTTATCATAAGAACTTGTACAGTTTGGTTTCACGCATAGTAATATATTTCTTGAATTTATTTGTTAAAAAATGATCCAAAGATCTCAAAAAACTCACAAATGTTCTCTTCTTGTAAATATTTTTTTAAAACTGCATTTTTCTTAGAATTAAATTTAAAGGTATTTTCATACTCTCTTATATCTTGTGTGGATTCATTATTTACGAAATAAAGTCACAAAAAATAAGCGTTTTGTCATATTATTTCAACTTTAAGTGAAACTGCTTAATCATTGGTAAGATAAATTGGGTATTTTTGATTAAAAGTTTCTTAAAGTGATTTTTTTAAAATTTAAAATCAGGCACACGTTATCTATCCTCTGAAATGTTACGTTAAAATAGATGTTTAAACTAGCTTACAAAATTAAAACATATATAAAAATCGGAAATAATCACATGAAAAATATATCAATTCCTCTATTTTAGTAGTTTTGAATTAGAAAAATTAATGCGAATATAAGCTTAAATAATATATACATATATATCAATTTGTTATATTTATTGTATTCACTTGTTAAATATTTTAAATTAATTATTCATATCGGTCTTCATCTGTTAATGATAGATCATACGTAAATGACAGCCGTAAACTTAGTAATTGTTTCTTGTAAGACATTTTCGTTGTTTGATTGTTTAAGATAATGGTCTCGTTACATCAAGATAATGAACTGATTTCAAAACAATGACACATACTAGTCTAAAGATGCGACTAGTAATTAATTATCCTAACTTCAATACCACACAGCACAGAATGTTGGAATTAAAGGTTAATTATATTTATCGTACACAGTGACTTTCACAATTATATGTTGAAGAAATATAAGTAAATATGTATGAGTACTGGATAAGATGTAATTATTGGCTACTGTTAAAACTTTTTAGACGCTACTAAATCATAAAATACATTAACATGCAACCTTTTTTTTTTTTTTTAAAAAAAAAATAAACAGCATTTATTTGATACAAACAACATTTATTATAACAACGTATTTTTTTTAACATTTTTCGCTGTAATGTATTCCAAAGCGGACAATAATTCTTGTATTAGGGATGTACTAGCATTTTAAATCAAATTAATCTATGGAATCCATTTCAAGAAAATAATAATACGTTTTGTTACGATTCTGCGTGAGGTGGAAATTTAAATAAGTATTCTGGCCTGTTTAAGCAAAGTAATCCTATAGTGCCATTTCTTAAGTTCACACTGACGTCATTGTAATACCAGCGATATGAAATGCAATAGAAATATATTTTCGTAAATTTATTTATTTTAAAATGTGCATTGTAAGTCAAAAACTAAATTTTATGCAATATATTACAATTCGTTTGTTTTAATTTCCTTCATTTCTTTAAGAAATGCATAAACGAAAGAATTTTTCTTTATACTTAGATTGTATGTAAAAAAAGGCCTACAATACTTGTAGAATTTTTTAAGTTTTAATTTTTGAGTTTTTTTTAATCAGTGTTGAAAATTTAGTTTTTATTCATCTATAAAAGCATTACATAAATAAAATTTGAAGGGAGAAATATTTTACAATTGATATGCAAATTAATTCATCTGTTCTTACACGACTAAACGGAAGAAAAACTAAGGATCGACGCCTTTAAGTACCCTTTTGACGCCAAATCAGTGACGAAAATAGTCTCGCAATAAATTCCACAAATAGAAACTTGTTCTTTGTGAATTCAAGCAAAAAGTCACTTAAACTGTTTTAGCACCGTGGACCATAATCTTCTCTTTAATATAAATGACCGTATATCACGATTCCTAGCGTGTCAGTGAGTCATTCAGACTTACCAATAAGGTGACACAAATGAAATTAGATTTCCTCTTTTATTTTAAGCAGCTTTATGCAATGGTCAGGAGACTTTCATTTTCTTATACCAGTCTACTAAATAGTATTACTTGAGTATCTTTTACTCTTTTTGTGTAAATGAGACAGGTATTCGTTAATTAGAGATTTCAGCCAGGTATGGGAAACGAGTCAATCGTGAAAGAATTTTAATCTGGTTGGACCGTTAATCGTTCCTTTTTAGGTTTTAACTTCAAGAAAATTAATACAGCTGAAGGATACGCGATTATAAAATGTATTTTGTTTAAAAAGATATGCGTGAGCTATTCTGAATTAAGAAAACTTTATAATTTGAAATATTTTTAACAGTATGACTTGCTAAATCAGTTTTTAAAAAGTATTAGACAAACTAACCTAAGGTTAGAAACAAAAGAAGTATTCCATTAATTAGATGAATTGCTTGAAATACATTGAAATCACCTCATGAAATTAATACCCACTCGTCATCTAACCAAATATGAATATACACGTAATAAAAACAGTATATGTTTAAATTTTAATAGAAATGTTTTCTATTTTTCTTAAAATTTAGTCAATCTTTATTTTCTTCAGTAGATGATTCCATTCAATCCTTTTCTAAAAAAGCATTTTAACTTTAAATAACAATCCTACAGTTTAAGACTTGATGACTATAGTGAAATCAAATAAAATATTTATTTATCTAAAATTAAATACAATGGATGTAAATGTGAGTATATATATATATACAGACATATATATATAATTATATATATATATTTACATGAATCCGCAAAAATAGAATTTTTAGGTTAGGTTTCTTATATTTAAGAGAAAATAACTAATATTTTCGGAAAAAGCTATTTCACTCGAAAGTTAAAAAGAAGATACTACAAAATATGTAAAATTACACCTAAATGATAATATTTAAGTTATTTTTTTACTGTTGAATATATGTATATGATACACTCTATAACAAAAAAAGACTGCTCACCAATACGGAACTGTGCGATGGAGACAAAAATTGACGGATAGGAAAAAATTGTACAGAATATAAAATGATTAAAGTTACAGAAAAATTAAATGATTTATTTCAGAGTTACATAATTACAAAGACACGAGCTCAATAAGATGTTGACCCCTCCCCCTCTAGCCTGGATGCAAGTTACCAATGACATGGCATAGAGTGATAAAGCTCCCTGATGGTCTCCTGTGGTATTTCTTGCCAATTTTGCTCCAATTGTTGGCGAAGTCATCAACATTCCCTGGTAGATGCAGTCCCCTTCCCATCATATCCCAGACATGATCGATTGGAGAGATATCTGGCTGGCCAAGGAAGTGTTTGACAAGCTATAAGACATTTCACAGCAACACTAACCGCATGTGGTCTGGAATTATATCTCTGAAAAATAAGGCCAGTGTAATGAAAAAGGAACGGTAGCAAAACAGGTCTCAGAATGTCGTCGATGGACAGCTGTGCTGTACGTGTACTTCTAATGACAACCAAAGGGGTCTGGCTATCAAGGGAAATGGTACCTCATATCCTAAATCCTGGTTGAGGGCCTGTGGGGTGTGCAATAGTGAAAACAGGATCGGTACGCTGCCCTGGGTGTCTCCAGACACATCTTCGATGATCGTCAGAACACAGTTGGAAGCGGGATTCGTCGCTAAACACTATACGTCCTCAGTCAGCATCATTCCAACCTGATCGAGTCAAGCACCATTACAATTTGGCTCAACAGTGCGTATGCATGAGTGGCTCGTTGAGCGTCGATTTCACTCTATCAGCCATCTGTGAATGGTCATGGGGGACACTCGTGTACGGGTTGCACTTCTGAGGGTTGATAACGATGAATCAGGCACTGTGACAGCTGATCCGGCAATCACTCTGTCCTTCGTATCTATCTACTGTGCCCCTAGTTGGACCGCTACCATCATGACGCTGAAATCTGCCATTGTCCATCCATTCTTACCAACGTCTTTTAATCGTCGCATCGCTTCCTCGCCATAATTAGACGAGCCATTCTCCGATTTGCCCAATCTGACTCTTTCATTCCAAAGATACGACCTCTTTCAAACTCTGATAGTTGCTCATAATGAGCTCGAATCCTGTGGAGACATTTTTTCAGTCGTTGAAAGGTATCCTAAATCACAATGAATCAAAAAATTTGACCATCCGATTGAGATTCACTTCTTATATACACCAGCTGAATGCGTAGTTCCGATGTGTTGTAGCTCCCACTTTCCATTCACTGGACAACAAATTTTAATTATTTGCATGTTCGGTTCATATGTCTTTGTATTCGAAATTTCATTACAATTAGACAACTCCATGCTGCGTCGTATTTTTTTTTTTTTTTTTTTTTTTGTAGAGTGTAATACGGAATAATTTCATTCTAGAGATAGAGATGCTATACTTAAATTGACTTAAAATTTAGAATTAATTTTTGCTACAGTTTTCAACATACCTACTATTTTAAAGTAAAATATGAAATTTTAAAAATATTTCCGCTCTTATTATTTCTAGAATAAACGATTATAGAATTGTATATTGAATATTTCTATATATATATAAATATATATATAAAACATATCCAGTATTGCTACAAATATATAGAAAAAAAGTATGGAAATACATATTCAATATCACAGTCTCTAGTCAAAGCTAGAGAAATTCGTTTTCAAAATGACTACGTCTATGCATAAAATACGAATCAAACATGATCGTAATGTGTTGTCTCTTTTTTTTAAAATAAAAGAAGAAAAAGTTCATGGAGCTGTTTTAACTGAAACAATGCGTTAGTGAATGGAAAAAGAATACGTGTACAAGTGTTCCTGTTAACATCACTCGAAAGTCAAAAAACATTGACAGTTGAATAAACTCAGCAAAACATAATACCTACGAATAAAAAAGTATTTCGACAAATAGGCTGCAGCAGGAGGCTTATGCCACGTTGACAATTGTGGGTGACATAGATGTCAAAAAAGTTTCACTAGGGATGGTTTCAATCCAAGAGGTTTCTTTCTAGGTTTGAAGTTTGTCGTTTGAGACTAGGACGGTCTAAGCACGTTTCCTTTTGGATCAGGCAATGACATTTTCTCTAGGAAGCTCTTGTCTGGCCCTGGACTTTGTGCTATTTCAAAAACCATTTGAAGAACAATTCAAGTGATTCATCTCTCAGGGAATTTTTCAAATAGGAAAAACATTTTCTCTTGTGAATCACAGTAAAATAGAAACGGAGGTTTTATCTGAATGAGAGTATTAGTGCTTGAACTTATAAAGTATCGTTTGGCAACTCATTTTGAATATTCTTTAATACAATTTAATAAATCATGATTAAGACTATTCAAAGCTAATCGAGCAAGATTATATATACTCTTATTAAAGAAAATAGTTTTCTTAATTTTGAATAGTTTATTTTCTTATTTTTACTATTTAGTTTAATACCCATTATACAAGTTGTGTTTTTAAATTAATTCTAATCAAATCTTCATCAGACCTAAAATTAGATATTTAAATTGGTATAAATAGTAATTAATCATGTTTCATTTCATGTGGATATATATAAATATTGTTTTGTTCATAGTATTATAAGTTCACCGATTATTTTTAAAAAGAAAGTAGGAGAAGAAAGAAAAACAGAGAAGAAAAAAAAATGACAAAAAGTTATTTATCATTTTTTTTATTATTATTAACGCCGCACTAGAAGCAACACAAGAGCTATTGGCGACGGACCTCATAATTTTGAGCCACGGTCAAGTGACGAGGACGACAGCTGAGCTGGCACCCCTTCTCCTAACATCCACACCACTCCAACGGGAGGACTTTGGGCAACGACAGATTTAACGTGCATCAGCCCCGGCTACACGGCGGGTCTTTGGCGGCCATGCATCGAACCCGCGACTGAACGAAAGCCCTCGGCCTCTAGTCCACGACCTTGACAATCAGGCTACCGCGGCCCAAGTTATTTATCAAAGATACTATAGTGTTAACTTATTATAATAGCGATAACTTTTAAATTTACATATTAGTAAATAATAGTTGATAAATTACTTTGTAAAAGTATATATTACATGTTAGTTGATAATCTGATTCAGTCATGCACTTTTTGCAACAACGCTGAGTAGCGATTTTGTGACTTCCATAAGCAAATACACAAGGTCGTAACAAATGACAGATTTCATTATTCAACGCCGCAAATTTATCACAGTCCAGCGGTATAAGATTATGTCCGTCATAAGCCTATGAACATAGGACACAGTTCCATACATTTTTTGATATTGTTCTTTTAATTACTAAAACCAAAACTTATATAATTGTATATATCCAATTCTGAATATATTCATAATTATCTCTCTTGTGCACTAGTAATTATTTTAATGTTAAGCACCTCATAAACATCACAAAAACACGTTTCTGCTTATTTAAAGGGGTCAATAAAACATAGTTTATATATTTTAGGATTTTTGCTTAACATTTTTATTTTTTTATAAAAACTAAAACAGCATGCTTTATATTCATACAAAGATTACTTTCATAACTTGTTGTTTATTTTGCAATTTTTCCGATAAAAATATTAATAGAAACACTTGATGAAAAATACTGATTATAACTATATAAACATAATCTCAGTAAAATGTGAACTGTGTTTATTTTCTTGCTAACAAAACTATTTTTAATCTAAACTTCGGGCTGTATCTGCAAGGAGAAACCATACAACTTTTCGTGACGTAATCAAAATGGCCAGTCGGATATCATCGATTATCGGAAAAATAAAGATTTTTGCTGATGACTCAGTATCGAAGTAAAAATACACAAAACTCCCGAATTTATCGATTAAGTTGGTAGTATTTATCATAAGACAAAAAAAATATATTTTACACTATCACAGAACTAAATCTCTGCTTAACAACGAATTCGAAAACGAGATACTTTCATAACAAGCACATTTAACTGAAGCAAGTCCTTAGGGCATGCCGTACCATGGGATCAAAGTCTTGGAAACCATGTGATTAAGAATCGGCAAATGTAAAAGGTATACTGAACGGGGAGTGGCGGAAAGTTTGGGAACAGCTTTTGGTACATTCTCGTCTGGACAATCATTAATCAACTCTGCGGTTGCTTTAATGAATTTTCCAGGTTTTCCGGTAACAAGACGGTTCCTGCTCATTCATAGAGATGAGGCAACCTGACTCGCCAGGCAAGAGACCATTGTCAACAAGTGGAGACCGGTCGAGAGAAGAGGGAAAGTGGTGTTCATAAAAGATATCCATATAAAAAAGGAGGCTATAAATAAATAAATGAACTGAAAAAGCAAATAAATGTAGAAATTCTTGAAGCCGGAAATGAAGGTGGGTGAGCTGTTATCAGCTCCCGGGTTGAGATTGGATGTCAGATGAAGTCGTGGGGTGAAAAATGAGGGGAATAGTTTTAAAAGTTTTTTTTTTTTTTGTTCTGATTTTTTTATTTGTACTTCTCCCTACTTATTTGAAGTAGCGGGAGGAAGCTGTGAAATAATTTTATTCTTAGATGGAAATTTCACACCCGATTTTCAGGAGGAAATGATTAAGTGCTGTCATAAAGATTTAAGAAAGGTGCAATAAAACGAATGATCGAGGTCTAATATTTGCGTTTCGAGAAGAAGGAAAGCTTCATATCAGTTGCTGTGCTCTAAGATAATATGCTCTGAATATTTTAATAATTATTAATATAAAATTATATGAAATAGAAATAAATGGTTAACATCAGTTTGAAAAAAAAACACCGATATTCTTCAAACATAAATGAAATATCACAATTATGTAATAGATAGTAATTTTTCAAAAAAAAAATCTGATTTGTAAAAGTAGTGTTCTGTTTCCTACATTAACTTGAATTGCGTAGATTATTTTGCTAAAAAATATTTTAAAAAATGCTTTAAAATGGTACATGGAAAGTTTTCTTTTAATTGATGTATAGTGTTTTAAACTCATTTCCTTGAAAATCAAAAAAAAAAAGTAACTAGCAATCTTTTGCATATTCCCCGCTTCATAAATTAAATGTTTTGTTATTTTTTAAAACAATCTTTATCGATAGTATAGAATTGATATATGTCGATTTACTACCAAAGAAATACAAATTAATTAATCTATTATCTATCATGCGCATTAATCTTATTTCAACTTATTTAAAAATAAGTTGAAATAAGATTAAAAAAAATTAACACGTGAGTGTATAATGAAAGATGCAATAAGATAATCGTGAGAGTACTACAGTATTGTTTGATACACTTTTCTTAAAAACTTATAAGAAATATTTATAAGATTTCCTTTGTGCATTAGTTTTCTTTGCAGTAATTTAACGGCCACTTTTATTTTGTTTAAACCTGCAGTACTTAAACTAATATTTATTCAGTGTAATTTCAAACAATACATATCGTTTAAATACTATATGAAATGTTAACGATCAAATTCAAAAATTTTCAACGCCTCATTTCTTTTATATATTATAATTATTTTTTAAAAAGAAACTCTTCATCTGTGTTAAGAACAAGATAACTCAAACTTATTTTGCTTATACAGGAAAAATAACATTTTTTTAGTTTATTATTCGTGTGTATTTTTCAATGATTTCCATTATTTTAAAGAAATTAATTCCTATGCTACAGATGCTAAATGAAATGTATGGCTAGTAAGTCGTAATGAAATATATTAAAACAAGAAATGCAAATAAAATTTACAAATTCTATTCCCTAGTAACATAGAAATTCTAAACCGAATCAACAACTGTCTCCTGATACTTTATACAAGAAGTTTATCAAAATCAAATCTATTCCTGTTTTCTGAAATCAGACCCCACTAGTTTCATCCGAAACACATCGTTAGAGTTCATGATCTGCCTACAATTCTTTCCGGTTTGTTTACGACATAAGCCAGTGGGCGAGAAATAAGACAGGGAACTCTATATAGATAATGATGCTTTGTTCGAACACTCTAGAGAAAGATTAGAACTCTGAATAAGGATAAAAGTTATTTTTCTTGTATTATTTGTTTCTATAGATGGGTACAGAGTATATATATTTTTTATCTTACCTTATGCAACAGGTCAGAGGAAGAGGCATTGCTTCAAACATGAATATATAGCTAGATAACTAAATCACGCTTCTCCTTTCGCCTTCACTTTCTGGCTCTTATCTAGGAAATGAATTCATATGCAATGATAAGACTCTATCTGGTTATCTAAAAACAAGGCTTGAGGGATGCTGGTGTGTAATTCATGCATATATATATGTATGTATATATATATATATATATACTTTATACTAGAGGTACTAGATATATACTTTATATTAGAGGTACTAGATATATACTTTATACTAAAGATATTTTTTATTTCAAGGAGTCTTGTCGAGACACTACTCAAAGCGTATTTATACTAACAGATGAAACAGTCTGAAGTGATAGTTATCATACATGATAAATATTACAAAAAATGTTTTAAATGTTATGACGATGTATTTGAATTTTTGGAATAATGAACTCAATTACGAAACAAATAGTATGAATGTGTAATGTATTGTATAAAATGTTTTAGCAATTATACTAGTTACACACATTTTAAAATATTCAATTTCTTAGAAACTCACAATGCAGTAATGTATTCAAAAAATGAGTGTTCTTTTTCCACAAAAAATCCGTTGTTTAGAGGAGCTGATACACGTTAAATCTATTTGGGTCAAATTCCTTACGTTCACTTGGCTTGGTGTGAGTATATAGAATAGGATACCAGCTTAGGTGTAGACTATATCATGGCTCAAAATTACGAGGCGAATTGGCTGCGTTTAGCGCACCTAAGGTGGAGCAGATATGCAAGCAGTCAGAAAACGTTCAATGAAATCTAAACTAAGAAATTTTAGAATCACTATAATCTAGAAGATTTTAACTTTTCAGCATAATATTAATCTTTTTTTCAGGGTAAGTTAATTTTTAAACATTTTTAAGAATTTAGATAAAGATAAACCATATTTAAATTATTTGTGGCCTTAAACATCTTAGAATTTATTTTCATTATTTTTATTCGTTCATCTTCTTTTTTTTTTAAATTAGGTAAAATAATAAATGCTGGCGCTTGTCAGTATTTAAAACAAAAGCACAATAAACATTTGGGTTTTAATTTTGTAAGTACTTTACCCTTTATTGTTAAAAACAACGATTAAATAACACACATTTTACAAAATCGCAAAAACTTATTCTTATAATTCGTGTTGAGCGCGTATATAATTCATTACGCGATTCTAAATGTGATTGATTCCATAAAGTAAAATACTTTGACTACTTTAAAAGTACTAAATATACAAAGAAAAAGCATTTTAAAGCTAAATTCTTTTTTCATCCTTCCAGAAAATTTAAGAACCGCTCTGGGAAACTCAAAAAATCTTCCGTTGAAACTATCGAGGTAAACAAAAACAATCTACAATAGCATTTGGGGGTGAAGAAATGTTTCTCGTCAAACGATCTTTTCTCGAAAGTTGAATAATAATAAGTTTACACTCCCACCTTGTGCTTCGTGCTGTTTGACCTGGTTTTTATGCGTGTGTTAAACTTTTTATTTCTGTTACTTTTTGCTGATATCAGCGAAATCAAATAGTTGCATAGCTTTCTGTCCGTGCATTATAAATTATTAAATTCCATTCGGGGCCGAGTCAAAAGCTTGAAATTCTACTTTTTTTGTTCTTCTGCTTCCAAATTTTCTATTTCTTACTGATGGGAAGCAATTCCCTGCATCTGCGGACTCCCAGTACGTCCGGGAATATTAAATAAGCGGAACATTGATTCCCGGGTAAAAATATTCGTAGACGCGGTTAAATTCCAATTCCTTTTGCATCGAAATTTTTTTCTTCTTTTCTGTATTTTTTCTTCTTTTTTTTCTATTTTTTATTTTAAGAATTGCGAGGGTGCGATCTATTGGAAGGCGAAAATCAGTCGATTTTCTTTTACCTTTCCCGTTGACTTTACACTAGGAGGAAATTGTCGTTCTACATTAAAATACGAAGAATCTTTTTTCGTTAACATTCCTGTCCACGCATTTCGTTACCATTTCTGATTTTACTCTTCTACGAAGGAAAGTACTCGCCTTCCAATGGAAAACTTTGGTTTTTAGAAATATCAGTGAAACACGGCGTAGGAACACTTCTCTCTATCGACTGCTTTTTTTCTCCTTTTTTTTTGCTCTTTTTGTTATTTTTTTTAAAAAAAATTCTAATAGTATGAGAAGCTTTACCCAATAAATTGTACGGAATAAGAGAATGCCCTTTTTTTTCTTCTTTTTATACTTAGGAGTTTCACTGAAACTTTGTAGATGTTTGTAAACATACTTATTGAAATTTAAAATATAGCTTCTTTTTTCCCAATAACAAGGCAGCACAAGAATTTTATGCAGCAGTTTATTTTTTCTCTCAAACCATATCTAGTAGCCAGCTTATACAGAATTCTTGACAAGGGGAATTTTTTTTTCTTTACTTCTTTTGATGTCAGATTACAAACCTGTCAAAAGAATCATTAGAATGAATTTGAATATTTGGTTTAAGTTCGAAAAATAATAGATGAATGAAAATTTTCAGAATTATTTACATCAAAATTGCAAAGTAGACTAGTTTTCAGAGAAAAAAAATGTTTTTCCCATTAAAATAATTACTTTCAGAGCTTACCTGTGGGGTTGATTCTGAAATAAATATTTATAAAAACAAATTTCAAACACGTTGAATCTAATATGAAAAGAGGAACTTTGACTTCTAAGAATATTATTATTATTTAAATAGCAATATACAATATATTTTACAACAAACAAGTTCAAAATCTTAAAGAATATTATATAATCTATATTAGTAAGTACTAATTTAATTACTAACCTCATTGATTTAAATTTAATGATCGGAAATAAGAGGAAAGAAAAACTCAGCACATATTTTTTTAAGAATACATCAATTACCTAGATGTTATTAAAATGACAATTTATGCCTTGGAAGTAAATTAACGATAACATGTTATTTACTCCTAAATACCTTATTAGTAGCCAATTTAACAGTGAACATACATTTCAAACAAATACATAGAACACTTAAGTAACAGGCAATAACAACAAAAATATTTTAACGCTAAAACAAAGTTGAAACAAAAAAACTACATTGTATAACTTCGTTATTTTTGAAGTAAGGGATTTTATAAGTAATATATGATGCTTAGAATTCTATGAAGCTAATAATAATTCAACATTAACTGTATTTATTTAGTGGTATGTGTTTATAGTGTAACATTACGGTTTACAAATTTATTTTTGTTGTATTTATGTGAGGGATTATAGTTTGGAAGGACTTTATTCGTACGTTTGAATCGGTTTGCTTATGGAAACCTTTCTTAGTGTATATTAGAATTCGATAAATTTCACGCATATATATTAAGTAACCCAATTGTAAAAAAAGATGTACAATTCCATGGTACATAACAATTAAGCATAAATAAGTATATTTTGCTTAATTAGATAATTTAGCTTGCGACCAGGATTTTAACATCATAAGGAAACATTCTCATTGCAATAATGTTGATAATTTCCATTATTGAAGTTAAAAATTGTTTTTCGTAAAAAGTTAATACATTCTCTGAATCTTAAGAAATATGCAATCATTTTGATATAAATTAAAATCTTAAAAATCATAATAATTGTACTTATTTGATTCACAAATTTATTTTTTTCAATAATTAGTTTAATGATAGTGTAAAATAACTAATAATACTATTCTGAGGTAAGCAACTTCAATTGTACCAACCAAAACACATTTTCAGTGATAATATTAAAATCACTGTTGCCGAAAGCTTATTATAAGCAAAATATTATCCAAAAGAAGATATTCTACACACTGATAGTTATTTATTTTGAATAGTCGTATAAGTGTTTAGAGAATTGTATTTTGTAAGGTATTCTTTTGGTTAGGGTTATCCATTTATTTTTGTTGTTAGTTTTTTTTTTAAACCCTAAATTTTATCTATAGATATGTGTATTCAAGGTAGAGCATGAAGGTCATAATTTACGAGAAACAGTGTTATTTTTATGATGCTACTATTAATGTTAAAAATTAAGTTCTTATTTTATAATGGATTCAAATTTTTTCAACTAGATTGAGTGAAGGTTGATAGCAAGATTTAAATTAGATAATACCCCATAATATACTGCTGTTTGTAGAAAATGCAACACCATGAAAGAATCATCAGAATCAAATGAAATTTAATGCAGAAACGACTTGTACTGATACAAATAAATGATGAAATTTTCAAAACAAAAGAAACAAATTAAGCGTCCGAAATCAGTATTTGGTGCAGCCACCATGCGCTGCAATAAGTGCTGCTATACGACGTGGCATGGAGTCAAACAGATGTTGAATATCTGCTTGAGGAAGAGAATTCCATATCGCTTGTATGCGCAACCAAAGTTCGTCTTTGGAAACTGCAGGACGCGGATCACGAGCGAGACGCCGACCAACCATATCCCACACGTGCTCAATAGGCGACATATCCGGTGAATAAGCAGGCCAAGGAAGAAGTTGCATGCGTTGTGCTGAACAGAAGTCTCGAACAGTCCGCGCAACATGTCGGCGTGCATTATCCTGCTGAAAGATAGCTCCAGGGATGCCTTGAAGGAAAGGAACGACTTCGGGCTGTAGCACTTCACGGACGTACCTGTTGCTATTGAGATTACCCTCAATTCGTATCAAATTGGATCGTCCATGATACGAAATCGCACCCCAGACCATAACTCCGGGTGTTCGACCACTATGTCGTTCAATAATACACTCAGGAAGGCAGCGTTGACCGGCATAACGTCTAACACGAACACGGTCATCATGGGTCCACAAATTGAAGCGTGATTCATCTGAAAAGACAACTTGGTGCCAATCAGCTCGCCTGTCTCTGTGCTCAAGAGCCCACTGCCGACGCAGCCGTCGATGATTCGCCGTGAGGGGAATCCTGTATAAAGGCACCCTTGCACGCAATCCACGGCGCAGCAGACGACGACGAATTGACGAAGCCGACAATTGTACACCTGTAGCAGTAGACCAACGTGCTGCCAGCTGCCTGGAGGAAGCTGTGCGATCATTCACCGCCATGCGGAGCAGGTGTCGATCATCGCGCTCTGACGTCACCTTCTGTCGTCCAGTGCCTGTTTTTCGAGTTGTTCGGTGCTCGTCGGTCCACTGCTTCCAAACTCGCATCACTGTGGAACTGTTCCGCTGCATACGAGCTGCTATTGCGCGATAGGAAAATCCTCCTTCTCGAAGGCCGATTATCCTCCCTCGTTCAAACTCCGTAAGTTGCTTGAATTTCTTATTCTTCCGTCGTGGAGGCATACTCAGGTCTCACTAAACGTTTGCCACTAACAAATAATCATAGACTTTTTTCAACGTCCCGCTACAGCACTTTATTTATACGCTTTCAGCATCAATTCAGAGGGCGCTGAGCGCGCCGCGCACGCGCGATGGCTCTGAAACTTTATTAATTTGCATAATATCCTATAATTGACATTTGCTGCGAATTTCATTTGATTCTGATGATTCCTTCATGGTGTTGCATTTTCTACAAACAGCAGTTTAGATATAACTAAAAGTAGAACAAAACTTAATCTTTCTTAATTAGAAAGGGCTTTGGATCACGAACGGATAATGAAAATGTAGAAATTCCACGTAATTATTTTGCTTAACAATTTTTCAACGCTATTTTTCATACACGTAGTTTACTTGGCGTCAAGAGGACTTATCACAAATAAATTAATAATTTAACTGTTCATATTATCTACTCATATTAGAAGAAAATGTTCCCGAAATACTTTCACTCTTTTATCACTAAATATTTTGATTTAGGATAGAAATAAGTTGACAAAATTGTGATAGGATCAAAAGGCTTAAAAAATGAAGATGCCTCTTTTGGACCCCAGGAGCTAAAGATTTTGTGACATTGACAAACATTTTCAAAAGTTATCGATCGAACCCAATCTTTGTATAGAAAGAGAGCAAAGGAAAACAATTATGAGGTAGGTAAATCGCAATTCATTCAATTTCATTCTTATGTGACTGGAATGGAACATTTGAACCAAATAATTTTTAAGGCTCAATAAAGGGACATGAGTAAATAATTTAAATAATCTTATTCAAATAAGCTTGTTTAACTGTATGTATAAGATGTGTTCTGTTACATTTGTTCCAATATATAATCGCATATTTTGCTTATATATTTTTGGAGGATATAAATTGAAATTTGCAAACTTTATATGTTAACGCTTGAATTTGTCAGCTGAGGAAAATAGGAAACTACATAACAAGTATTAAAAAGATCTTTTTCTTAGCTTTTTTACATTTAATCAAAGCTTTATTTAGAATACATATGATTATTCCGTTAATTAAGTTCATCAATTGACTAAATTAAATTTTAGAAGGCCTATATGTTTTCATATTTTGATTTTTTGTCATATATTAACTAATAGTAATACTAAAGTAAATATGGTGTACGCTTACTAGTAGATATGGTGTACTATAGTACAATTAATGTAGATATACAATGTATTCCAATTTATTAAAACTAATTTCTGCATAATTAATTAATTCTCACTTATGTAAAAATTATACATTTTTTGTAGAATCACTTAAATTTGTTATTCGCTGTCAAATTCGCTGAATTTCACTGTCAACAATGTCTGTTTAAGTCATGAGTTTGGTTCCAGGTACGATGACAAATTTTTGCATGAAGTAATCGGGAGCTGCTGTACACGTTAAGTTCACAAAACTTTAAAGTCCTCACACAGCTTAAAAAATAAAAAATGTAGGATACCAACTCAGGTGTCTTCTTCATTAGACCATGACTTGAAATTACAATAACTTTTGCTAATAACCCCTGTATAGTTCCAGGACAAAATTAATTCAAACTGATACTCAAAACTCAAATTTTAGGATCTTTTAAGCTATATTTTTAATGTCACATTCTCATATAAGTAATTTTATGCTCACTTGAAATAAAATACTTTTAACTTATACGAGAAATAGTAGAAATATATACTTATCATGATGTAGTAATAAAGAAAAAGAACAAAAGAATAAAGCAGTAAAAACTAACATATTTTCCATGAAGATGTAAGCATCAGAAAATTCTCAGTCATTTTCATTAACATTATTGAAATATTTCTATTAATTTAAATTTCTTGTGAAATGTTTTTATTTATAAAGTCATTGATAATAGTTGAAGTATTTAATGGTATTACTAAATGTGTTTTCACCATTTATGTCAATAAAAATTTGTAAATACCACATTGTTTGAGGTAGTATACAATTTTTTTCAAAAATATCACCATACAAATTCTGTTTTTAAGGGTAACACAGTGATTTAAATAGAAAAATATACTTCATCGGAAGACTTCAATGAATACCTGAATCAATGTTATACTTTTAATCGTTCTTCGTTGTGCAAAAATATCATTTTACAAATACGTAGAAAATTAATATTTAGAAACCATTGAAATATTTATTTATTACAGGGAAGAAGGCCACATACTTTTCTACCATTCTATTCCTTTTATTCAATTTAATGATACGTAGACTATTTAGGGTAACCAATTAGAGTATTATTCCGAAATAAAATACAAACATAAATTAAATTGGTTTCGAAAATTGAACACTCTCAAAGAGATTTTTGGATCATTGTCATTGGTTTGATGTAATGCTCTCACGCAATCAATAAATATTTTTATATATATTAGAACAAAAAATTTAAGCTATCTTAGAACTGAAATACTTTTAGCATCAAAACTCTAACCAAGCAAAGTTAATTATTGTTTATCTACGGCCGCTTTTTCTTGGTTAATTTCTATTGAGCTGATGAACAAAATGTCATATATATTTGCATTTAAATCTCACTGATCCATTTTGAATTTTTTTGTGTGCTTCTTTGATTTAAAAATCAGATTCCTTAAATTTTGAAATAGATTTTAGTGTATATAGACAACTCTTTATAAAAAAAAAGTTATTTTAATAAAATAAAAGGATTTTTTATGAAATAAGTAAAATATATTATTATCTACCGCATTTATTGGTTGATTCATTCAACCAAGTATACCGATCTCATCGAATAAGGGTTTGGAGCTATCAATCCAGTCTTCTGGGAGAACCACAACTCCAGACTTCATTGAAAACCAAAAACGAGGTTTATAGAAATAAGAGTATATAATGAAGGTGAATTTTTTACCATGAAAAAAGTTGTAAAATTTAAAATCTTTTTTTCATTTTTTGAAAAGAAGTCAAAGCAATAAACTTTTATCATGTCAAGTGTACGAAGGATTGACAGCTCTATATTAGGCATGTCGAAACATGGAGTAAGATACATTTTAAATAATCAAAAACAAATTGTTAATTCAGCAAATATATAGAAAATATAAACATATTTACTGGAGCAAATATACACAGTTATAAACAGAGTAACAAAGGAAAGAGCATGTACAACAAATATACACTAACTAAAAAAAGGAAATAAAAATGAAAAAAAAAAAAAAATTGATGAGACAAGCAGATCCTAGATTTAAGATTTTAGAAAAAAAAATTAGAATTAAAAAAGGATTATTGAACTTCATTGGTGTGATTAGTATTTATTTGTTATAACTTATTTTGGATTAAATGATCAATATTCAACTTAATTTCATTATGCACTTCATGCAATAAAACTTTGCTGTTGGAAGAATGCCGAAATCTTGAAACACACTTATAGCTTCTGGTAGTGTTCATAATAAAATAAGTATTCTGTATATCTAAGCTTTATTATTTCATGGAACTTAATAATAAGTATTTGCTTTGCATACTTTATTGGACAATACGTTTGTGGTAACTAGTTCTCGGAACCAACAATGAAGCCTTAATTATAAGCAATTCTTGTTCTTAACAAATAATGGAAGAAAATTTTGATTAGTCATATTTTCTTAAGAAAAATTAACTGAAATAATTATTTTTTAATGAGCAAAATTATTGTATTTTTTAATCAAAATGCTAACTTATTTCTCTTCAGTGTTAGCTCGGTAATCTCTTGTCGTGAAAAAATTATTTATAATATATTATATTTTCTTTCTTGTTTGTTTTTTTGTTGAAATTCAATTTAAAATATAAATCGATATGTTGAAAATACAAGTAATAAGCATTCAAGTTGTGAAAACTCTTAGGAAAAAGAATTTTTTTGTACTAAAACAGTTAAAAACAAAATACATTATAAAGCAACACTATATATGAAAAAAAAATCTATATACAAACATTATATATATATATATATATATATATATATATATATATATATATATATGTATATATATATATATAAAAGCTGTTTAAGCATTTACAAGTAATTTGAATCATTTATTAATTTTCAAAGTACTCCACCTATACATAAAAGTTGTAAATTTTGCAGCGTATGTAATAATTCTCTTGTGATTTTACTTAAAATTTTTGATCGCAGTAAAAATCATATTCACACTTATTTGGCTCCAAACTCATGGAAATGTACAAAATCTATTTTTGTGCTAATTAATTCAAACGTATGAGTCTGTAACGCCCTAGCATTATATTGCATTCTTCTTTCAATTATTAATTTGGTAATTGATAGCCCAATGAATAGAAAGTCGTACTGATGAATTTTTTTTATTCACCTTTATAAATATAATTAATAGTTAAACCACTTCTTACTGCATCTGTAGATATCTACAGATTGAACATAATATATTAACATTTAATATAATAACTTATTGAGCGGAGTAGTGAGACATTTTTGATGGAGGGGCACTTCCCCACTTCGACTCTTTTCTCAAAATCAATTTCAAATATTATTGTTTATTTTCAAGATGAAAAGAATGCTTATGTGGAGTACGGAATTTATAATAATTATTTTTCGCTAAATTTTGCTTAAAGTCAGTCTAAAAAGGTTTCAGTTTTAAAATTTCAGTGTACAGCTATCTTTATGAGGGGTTCACAATTTTTCAGAAAACAGCTATCTTTATTATATATATATATATATATATATATATATATATATATATATATATATATATATATATATATATATATAGGATTATAACCCCAATATCTCCCCACATCTACGCCACTGAACCTATTATTTATCTATTGGGTCAAAATTCAATCGGGTTCGAGTCCTTATTGGAATAAGATATTAGAGTCCGATTAACATACCCTAGGCAGTTTCTGTCTGGCTCTGATCCAATAACTTTTCACATTTGTTTACAAAGTCACTATTTTTTCTTTTACAGTTTCAGCTGTACTCTTTACCACTAAATAACTTCTTATCCTTACAATAAATGTTTTATTGCTTATATATACATCTTCTCAATTTTGTTCATCACACTTCAATAATTCTATTCTAATCTGAATAAGTTACGTTACATCCTTTGGGAGATTTCTATATTTCAACAAAGTTCATTTAAAGTCCCCAAAGTTTTTGTTAAAGGGAGAAATGCGGTAGGGACCACATCATAAATCAAGGGGTTACTATCTTACTATTTTGTGTTTAGCTATAAACAAGTTTGTTTTATTAAACCAGTAAATCATACAAACGAATATTTCAACTAAAAACTTCCTTTGCGATTGTTCCTTCATATATACGAGGCTCAATAGAAAGATGACGCCTTAACCTTTTTATTTTTTACTCAATTTTCAGTAGTTTTGTTGTATTTGGTATGTAAATGTATACTCTACGCAAAGATTATTTCTACGTACTACGTCTGTCAGTGACTACTTGGGTCGGATAAAAATTTCCGTGTATGTTGTTGACTTTTAGCCTTAATGATAACATTCTTCTCTTCTTCAGAAAGAAAGTGATGTCCCTTAAGATGCTCTTTCTTCTGGAAGGGGGAAGAGTCGCAAATTCAGGTGTAATGATGCATCATTGCTTCAACCCCATCTCCATGTTTTTTATTTCTTTCTCAGCACACCAACAACCACTAGCGACAATAAAACCCAAATTAATTGCATAGAAGATATGTGTAACATTTAGCTACAGTAAACTTAATGATAATAGAGTAAACAATTTTAAAAAAAATTATGGACTTGGATGCAATATTTTACAATCAATCCTCGTTTTTAGTTAATGCCTTCAAATTAATAATACAAGTTGAAAAAGGGATATTTAAGTGCGAATATGTATAAACAAGGAATACGTTTTGATTATAATGTTTTCCTAGTTGTAATGCAAAAGAATATTTTCAGTAAACCTAGTATTTTTTAAACGGTCAGATGAAGAGAATGACTCCGGAGCTTGCATCCTATTTTTTAACTTCCAAGCCGTATGAGGCTTTATAAATTTAATTGAAAGCAGCTATAATTATTTTGCTTGTTAATCTTTGGTTGAATTAAAATTCAAGCCTACAACTCCACTTAATAATCAAGAAACACTCAATTTACAACTTTATTCACAAATTCGAAATGTTAAATTTAATTTAATATTACAAAACTTTGTTGCAATGAGAACTCTGGTCTTATAAGTTATTCATTTTATGACAGAACACAGTGTAAAAATTTTGCATCCCTTTCTCATTCATTTTTTTTTATTGCTTATAAATGATTCTATTAAATAGGAGGTATTGAATGTCATATCCTTACAATCAATAAAAAGTATGCTAGACATTAATATATCGGTTAAGTGGCTCTTTTTCAACAATTTTTTACTTTTGAGTGATAGCTAGATTTATTTAGAACTAAATCATATGGTACTGACAATATTGACAGATGCGTTAAAAAATGACAGCCATTTCTAACTGACATTAAAGACACATGATGCTTTAACTTTTATTTCATTTTTTATATATTTTCTCAGAATCAAGCTATCGATTACTTCAGAAATTTTTATTTTTAATTTCCAATTCTGGAAGTCTTTCCTAAGTATATTTTGAAACGTCTCTATCCTTATAAGTTCTTTTTATCTCTTATTTCCATTTATTATTATTTTCTAAAATATTCCGTTCTTTCTACCATTACGTTATTCTAAGAATTGTTAAGCAATCAGCCCTAACTTACTGAAACAGCTTAAAGAAATTAACTAAAAACGAATTTCAACATAAAAGGAAATAAAACGTAAGAAAGAAAAATGATTTCTCCTACTTTATTCTCTTTTTGAAATCTTCTAGAAAATCTGCTATACTTTCACAACTGGTAAATATGTTTTTGAGGATGTAAATTTTCCTTTATATATTTTCAGAATTTTATTTTGATCATTATTTGATTGTTGAACATTTATTTTTTCAAATATTGCTGATGTAATTGAATAAAATTATCATATACTTTTGGTGGTTTTACTTTCATAAGACATATTGATTAATTGATGTATAAATTATAAATATCTTAAAAATTAAATATTTTTTCTTCACTTACCTCAGATTTTTCCTCTTGAAGTGGTTATTGAAAAAATATCTCCAACAAAAAAAACTTCTGCAATGTGCAAGATTTCTGGCTGAAATTGACAAATGGAATTGTATTTATAATTAGATCTGTTCAGGTGTCATGAAAGGTAGTGCTGCTTACACCTAAATATGTATGTAACGAGAGTGCGTTGTTAGGGAGATGGAAAAACGATGTGTGGACAAAATACCTGTGTTGGAAGTTAGGACCAAATACGTCTTTAAAACAAAAAAATAGCGTAAAAAACTATTAACTGTTCTAATTTGAATGAGTTATTTCTATTTCGTGTAAACGAGAAAGCATTCGATTATTAAAAGTTTGACTCGGTAAAAGAACTCGAAACAAGATATGTTCCACATCTTCCAATTCAATATACGTGTCGGTTGGAATAAGATTGAAAAGTGTAAGTAATACTATTATTAAACACGTTGTATTTTGTGAAAAACAATTCTTATACATTCATATATTTTCAGTCAGGCAAATCTAAAATGGTAACTTCATTTTAAAAGTTCTGCAGACTGCATACATTTATTACAAGATGTTTAAGAAATTATGTTTTTGAGACAGTAAATTATTTTATTCAATATTATACAATATCATTTGTAAATATAAGTCTTATGTGAAAACAAATCTCCAAAATTTAATAATAACTATATTCAGATTCTTAATTCCAATAATAAACCCACTATTGTCACACAATGCCATCAAGATTTATTTTAGATTTCCTTCGCTTGCAATTGTGATTACGCTTCCTTATCTTATGGGGATAAAATGCTAGTACACTAAGAATTCTACCAACTCTATCCAAGAAGGAAACGAAAACTATTACTGTGTACAGAGATTTTGATATAATGATTTGTCAAAGAATGAGCCTTCCTTAAGTCTGTTTGCAGAGACTGTCTTATTGCTTGTGAATGGCTGGTTACCAAACTGACAAGTTAATCCAAAGATTCTTACTGAATGTTTTCTGTACAAAGCGAATTGTTTTCGAAGTCACGCTTTTACTTGAAAAAATACCTGCTGTTTCTTAAAACTTTCTTAAAAAGTCCTGTGTTCATTGTTATTTAGAGAGAGAGAGAGAGAGAGAATTTAAAAATTAATTCGAATAGCAAATTTTTCAAAAATAAATTTTAATGTTAGACAGATTAATGTATAGCCATTTTATATTTTATCAAGGTATAAGATTGAATAAATAAAGCTCACAATTTAACTGAACAATAAATACAAAAAGGAGTATTAACTCAGGAAGTGCAAGATATTTCGTAATAAGGATATATTTTGAGGTTAGGTACAGGGAATGGATGACAATTTAATGAGACTAATACAATCATCTTTGAATGATTATCAATATTGACTTAAATTGAGTTAATGTTGCGTTAGAAATTTCTAATAGTTCTAAAATTTTATTTTAAAATATTTAAAAGTGGATTTAATTCTTATTATAATTAGTAAACTAACATTCGTTACTCCTTCGAAGAAAAAAGAATTTGGAATAAAATTATCTGACTAGTTTGTAATAACCTTTCAAATAATAAGAACAAAAATCGACAATTTTTTTTCAATTTCTAGAGATCAATTTCACAGTTACATAATTTTTTGCAACAACGAATAAAATAATCTCAGCCGTTTTCATCAGAGAAATTTTTTTCAAAATCACCAGGGTGTGACTAATTCAATTAATTTTACTATAATGTAAAGTTTTTTTTAAAGGAAAAGAAGGTTCGACTCAAAATTTCTTTTTTACTATTTTCTGAAATTGCTTTAACTCTGGAAGGGATATTTTAATGAAACATTTATAATTCCAAATTATAAGAGGATCAGCAATTTGTATTGCAGTAATCTGTAGAAATTGACACGATACTTCAGGTCTACTGAAGATGTAGTTGAGGAATTTCTTTAATAAGAGCAAATATCACATTGGATACTTTATAATGTAAAGAATTAAATTTAATTTCTTAAACTGAAACTTGTTGAGCAATTAGGTGCAAAAATTTTAGTATTTTATAGGATTCAAGTAAAAAGAAAGAGAAGTACTCAAACAGATAAATTTTAACTTTAATTTATAAATAGGATAAAATACGAGATTTTAAATAAATTAAGAAAAATTGAAGGGATCATGGGTGCTATTATATCAGTCGTAAGTAAACATTTTCAGTTTTTATAAATTAAGACTTTAGAAAAATTATTTTTATTTTTAAAAGAAATCAGCCAAAACTTTTGTACAAAATTAATATAGATATTTTGTTTCATAATAATATTATGTTTTTCTAAAGAGAAAAATAAGTTTAATATTATTTTAATGTAATTCATCTAGAGTTCGTAAAGAGATTAAAAAGTTTAGCAAATCACTTTCATTCCAAATCTTCAAAAGAGCTGAAAATTTTACACTAATCAAATAATTTAACTTTGAAAATGTGAAAAAATAAATTCTTCTTCCAATTTTAACCTATGCTAAAAACATACTTTTATTGTGAACATGCAAAAGATCACTGCCCTTTTTACAAGATCGGTCTTTATTTTATATCTTAATTGGGAATAATCTTAAAAGTAATTATGAAAAACAAAACTGACGCATAGTTTCAAAATTTAATAAAAGTTTAACAAAATATTCAGTAGTGAAATAACTTCTATGAAAACTACCACTTAAAAATGAACAACTTAAAAATGAAAATGTATAATTTACTCTTAAAGTAGGCGTCATTGCCTCCTAAAACAAAATAGATGCTTAAGTCAAATGTTGAAAGTGAGTCAACAGAAGAATGCTGAAGGTTAAGGAGCCGAATCAGCCGTTTAAATACGACAAACGTTCACTTAAGGTTTCATGGCAAAATTTATTATAAGCAATTTTCCTCCTTTCATTTAAGATAGCTATACTCAGGAACCTACTTCCTTACATTTCACATCCCTTCTGACTTTTTTCTGCCGCATTTCCTGAGAACATTTGGATTAACGTTACTTGTAAAACTACTTTGAAAAGCTCTCCTTCCGAAACTTAGTATTATTACCGATGCAACGCAAAACTTCCGAATAAACCATTATCTCGTCTAAAGTATTTCCCAAAGAATGCAACGGTTTACAGAGGAAGCGCGAATATTTTTGACGAAAATCAATGCACCTCTTATTTAACATTCCTTCAAATGATGAGAGCTACAGCAGCTGCACCAAATCACCTCACATCAGTTTCGGTGAACTCAAGGTTTTTGCGCTTAACTTTTTCCCTCGCAAGGAGAAGGAAAAGGAGAAAAAAAAGAGTAAAATTTAATATTTTATGGCAGGAAGGAGAGAAAAAAAGATTATTTTACAACTAAAATCAAATTTTTTTTTCATTCTTTGATTTCTATTATGATTTACGTTTGCGTTCTTCAGGTTTTATTAATATTTCCCATTCGTGGACGATGAAAAGATTGTGGTAATGCAGATGATGTTTCATCGCAACCCTAACTGCTGTTATGAATCACTTTGCAGGGGTACTGTTCCTTTCTTTGTAACAGATAATACAATGAACGTTAATTCTTTAGCGAAGGAATTGGAAGACGATTGTATTTCTTCTTTTGTTGCATACTCTTATAGCGATGCTTAATTTATTTGGAGGATATTATAGAAAAATGAGAATACAAATGAGAATGCAATTAAGAGAAGATGAGAAAGGAAAACATATCAACTTCCGTTAAATGCATGCTATACGTGCATTCATTACCCGCGTTGACATTTTATCAAATTAAAACTTAATCAAAAAATATTTAAATGTAACGCATAATCACTCTTTATATTTACGTGTAATAATTATTTCAAAATTAATTTCGTGAAATTAGGCATTAGACTGAAAACTGGGAAGATCTAACGCATTTATGTAAACTGAGATGCCATACGTATATTGTGCAATTGTAGTTACAATAAACTTACAACTGCATTAAATGTATAGCTACATTAATAAACAGTAAATACATCATTAAAATTTTCATCACATGATATAAAATTCATCATTAACTTCATAAAATAAAAACTGAAAAAGTATGTCATGTCGAGAACTATCACACACACACGCAGACACACATGCACACACACACACACACACACATATATATATATATATATATATATATATATATATATATAGTGTACAATTTTTAATTCAATTATGGTATAGAATTTAATAAATTTGTTAAAGGTATTACACTAATTTTTATTACACACATTAAATAAAATAGCTCCTTTCAAGATTTCATGTCAATATCTCAAAGCGATATTTAAATATTAAAAGGGGTAGTAAAAATTCTTCGAAAAATCAACTCTATTATAATACAGAGACTCGATACAATGCATACAACTTTCTTCTTTTACCGTAAAATTAAACGTAAAAAAAACTAAAATTATAGAAATAATGTCTACTTATAGTAAAAAGACACATACTCTACTAAAAGACCCATGAATCTTTGAATTTGGCAGTTTTATTTTAAAAATTATGATACATATATAAAACAAAATTAAAAAAAAGTATTATGCGTTACAAATTGAATATAAACTTATTTCCTAAATATACCTATAACTCAATAATAGACCCTTGAATACATATGTGAAATCCTCAAAAGCAGCAAAATAGTATTAGTATGCAAATAAAAACAATTGTGATACTTAATGAGGAAGCATTCATTGGCATTCCCGAAGAAATGTCGAACAAAGTGTGGATTGAGTTTTTGTTAACCATTACTAGTTTTTCTAACTAGGAATGTTTTGAGTTGGTTCGTTTGTATGGTGATTGCACCATACAAACGAATGTTGGTTCTTTTGTATGGCGATTTTGATTGTCGAGAAAGAGAGACAGCATTCTAACATGGATTGCGTAAACTTTAATCCTACTGTGAACATAATGACAAATATTGTACAGCAGTTTAAGAGACACGAAAAGTAAACTTCAAGTTGCCCGTGCTCATATATATTCGGATTTAAATAAAACTGCGTGCATCCTGTGGACGTTCTGATCTTTTTTTCAAGACTATTCACTCAATACTGTATAAAATATTGATGCTGCTTGAAATTTTAGATTTGGATGTATATGGAAAAGTTACATTTATTGGGAGATACTGTGCAACTGTAATGTAAGAAATCTATTCAGGTGATATGCGGAAACTGTATGAGCAGTGCAACTTTATACTGAGCATTCTGAAAACATAGCTTAATTTCTTGAATGTCATTCTGTTGAGGATTTAACCGAAATTTGAAAGCTATGTGGTGTTTAGCTGATATAATTATTGCATCGGACACTTGAAAAAACATTCGTAGCAACAACACGCTCATCATCAATTGCGGTAGTCTCTCAGTGTCTGTTAAGAATTTGTAACATTTTCTCCATAGGATTAGTCTGTTACGAAGAGTTAACAACAAAAATATTAGGAACTACTGCAAATTTCACAGTTAGTAATCTTGGTGAATGTAACTGTGGTAGACTAGTGGGCCTGGTTACGAACTGGGGGTTGATGTTGTTTCCGTTTTGTCGTGGATTTTAACCCTGATGACAAGACCCCCCCAGAAGCGAAACTGATGTACTTTAAATCTCTCTAGGCTCTATGTTCTCCCACGGAGTGGTGCAGAAATTTTGAGAGGTTCCAGCTAAAAAGTCATCCTCGTCATTTGATTTAAGTTCAAAATTGCGAAGTACGTTACCAAAAGCCCATGAGTGGAAAAGGAGTGCTACTCTAATAAACAATCAATCAATCACTAGTTAGTGAATGACATATGTTTGTTTCATTAACTTGCTTAGTAGTTTCCGCAGTAGTATTTGCTTTAGTAGTACATTAACCGCAGTTAAACTTTTTATTGAAAATCTTAGGGTTCAAAATCATTGATTTTGAAACTAATTCAGTAAAAAAAAGGACTCGGGTCATCTTGAATGAACTATATGTGATTTTATTTAATTTGTTTACTTAAAAGTTAAAGTGTAGTGCTTGCCAATGCACAATTGATAACATTCTGAGAGACTGGGCTATACGTGCATGTACATAATATAACACCCGAAGTACACAAGGAATTCAATGAAACGTTTCTTTTCAGAATACATATATGCCATGCTGGCAAAGGTAAACATTTCTGTACTGTTGTTATTAATATATAATAATTCAAGCACATTATTTTAATTTTTTCCTTAAGATATTCTGCTACTGACAGTGTATGCTGATGCTCTCTTTTTATTAAACCGGTGACACCCACAATTTTTCATTTCACAGTATTTCATTATACGTCGTATAATTCAACTTACAAGATTCTCCACCAGGAGTGCTGTGTTTAGTCACAGATGATAGCACATGGTCGCTTTATTACAGGCAGGTACTATTTTTACACCTTTAGTTTTCTTAGTTTGAATATAAGATACCTACGCAGAAATATAACTATGTACACTTTATACGAGTGTTCGAAGCTTGGTATAGAGTTTCAATATTTGTCTAATTTTACTTACATACTTAGACAAAGTACAGAGTGAAAAAATACTAAATTTAATCATGAATGATAACTTGAATGACAAAATTATAGTTTTTAGAGGAAGCACATATAGCTGTTTTTCAGAAATAGCGAACATGATTCACTTTTTGCTTTTATTAGTTTGAGTTACTATTTTATCAATATTTACTTGTGAAATAACAAGGAATAGTTAGGTGACTGAGAATACTATTTCATGATTAGAAAAGGAAAGTGCATTTAAATATTCTGGTTAATTAGAAAAAATTTTGCTGCAATTTATTGCATTTGGGTGGATTGCCAAAAGTATAGCATATTCGACATGTAAAAAAATAATACAAAAAATATTGTTTAGTTTTATGTCCTATAATATCAAGCATTTGTTTTTCATCTAAACATAACAGCATAAGATTATTCTGCCTTGTTTTTCCCTAATGGTCTATCCGCCTCTTAGAAACATAAAAACAAACACAAATAAAATGTCAGAGTTTGTTTGAGCAAGAAAGTTAAACAAGAAAGATAAAACCCGGAACAATTGCATTAGTGATGCAATTTATTTACAGCAATTACTTAACTAAAATATAACCGTCTTCGTTTGTATTTATAAATTAATGGTATTACAATAAGTATACTAAATAATGGCAAATAGAAATCTAAAATTGGATAAAGATTATATAATATTTCGAAAAGGGCAAGGTCATTGTTTATCATATGATTTTTTAAGAATAAAACTTACTTGAATCAGTAAATCAATATAATAAAGCATATTTTTTAAATAAATGTACAAATAAAAAAGGAAAAGCATCAAATTACTATATCTAGCAAACAGTAGGAAATTAAATAGAAAACTAATAAATTAATGAAGTATATATGGTAATTTAATAGCTTAGACATTATAAAGAAGGTAATTATTTTCAGTGTGCCTTTTAAAAATTCTATTCCTATTTGTATATTTACGCTCCTATAAAAAGATCATGTTACATTTGTTAGACATGTTAATTGAAGTATATAAAAGCATATAAGTACAGTTTGAAATTTTTATTTTATAATTTGAAGTGTCTTATATTTTCAGTCATTTTTAGAAATAACTTTAGTTTTGTATGCATGAAATTAAAATTCTGATATACTTCAGTTTCGATGCTTTACATCAAAATAAATATAACATATTCACATTCTAAACATACGAAGAACTCTTCTAGTAATAACTTAAAAACATTTCTGTGAGAAGGAAATCTTCCCTTGACTTACAATAAATTAAATACATTAAATAGTACACATAAAATTTCAGTAAGCTGATATACAAATCTTCTAATAGTGTACATTCGATAGTCAATGCTCTTTAAATATTAAAAAATATCTCATATTATTTCCTAACATTTAAAATCTAAAGATTTTTTTAAAAAATATTACGTACTGTAGCTGCATTACAGGAGTTGTTTCGTCCGCAAACCAAATATGTTTTAATTCAAGCCATAATCAAAAACAAAGACGAGATCCGAGTTGTAATCTATCTTAGCACACTTCTACACCGACATAAGGCGTAGTTAAAATCACACCAATCTTCATTGATCTACTAGGTCTTTTATGGATTTTAACCTATGTCTAGCCACTTATGAAGCCAGCGAATAAATCACTGTAGTACTAACATTATAATTTTACACTTATATATTTTTAATGCATTATGTGAATTTTGAAACAATTTAAAATTTAACATGAAGAAACTAGACTTTTTAAAAAAATACAATAATTTACAAGTTCCAGTCCTGTAAATCACTATTTTTTGATAAGCTGAATAATATTCACAGAACATTGCACAACGAGATATATTGCACACTATTATTAGCTAAATAAAGTTCATATAAAGAGCGAATCGTGTCTTAATAAAGCAAAGATAACAAACAAAATTTGCAATGATTTTTATTTCTTTAGTATCTTAACATTGACAACAATTCTCTTCTTGCAAAGAATCGGAGAATCTACTCTAACTAAGAAGACTCTCTGAAAAATCATTGCCTAAGTGTTAATTGAGTCATCCTAAATAATTTCCTTGTAAAACGGGCGTTGACTTGGAACGCAATGATACGAGAAAAAACTGAGTCAACTCGACTGTAGTGGAGATCGTTTAGGGGTTATTCAGTTTCTTAATGGTGCTCACCTGAACGAAGCCAATGTTTCTGTTTATATTAAGCAGCCAAGTTAAGCTATCTTTGGGCAGCAAATCGCAATCGATACCTGCTCGGCGCAGCTGCGCTTTTCCGTTGCAGGTGTCATAAGCCAAATTTATGGCCCAATTAACAGCCAAACAAAGAATTTCAGAAATATAATTACCACCGACGACTTTTCGTGTGGAACGAAGAAGAATAGTTATCAGTTTAAGTGCTGTTCAACACGCCGGAGCTTTAGGCCCTGCAGAAATTGCACATTTTTCTCCTTTCCTCTTTCAATTATAGTTCTGAGAAACAGGTTGTTAGAGCGACCGGGGAAGGGAGAGTGCCGGCACACCAAGTCCTTCCCTTTTCGAGATAACAGTTGGTTTGCTAATTTGAGATAAACATGCAAAACCTTCATTTGGTGAACAACGGAAGCGGGATGATGTATTATCTTCACCACCAAATTTGTCACCCAAGAAATAAATAGCGCCAACTTCTTCCTCCTCATTAAATGAAATTTCTTTCTCATAGAGTTTTTTACTTGGATTTTATTTTTTACAGAAAGAGGATATTCTGGCGAGACATGAATTCTGTCACATTCCTGTGCATGCTTAAGTATACGGAGAGAAGGTTGGCTGGTCTCTTCCTTTATTTTTTATTCCTTGACGTAAAAGGGAAAAAATGATACTCAAATTGTCGTTTCTTCAACCGGCTGTGAATAGAAACCGTTTGAGGGGATTTAACACGTTTTTTTCTTCCTCGCCACCCATCTATTTTTTCCTTCTTTTTTGTCTTCCTTCTTTTTTTTGTCCTATTGTGTAGATTAGGCTTAAATCGAAAAGGATTGATTCAACTTCAGACATTTCACAACACTCGGTTTCGAAACTGAAAACTTGGAATTTTACTGTCTTTGCTTTTATTCCTTAAGAGACAATATAGTGAAACATATATACATTCGTGTATCAATGCAATCTTTGAATAAAGTTTTGTGTTGAAGTAAAAGTTGCGATTTCACTTTCTATTTCTATTCCTTTTTATTTGGTGATTCTATTCTGTTCTTTATTCAGTACTCATAATACTGACCTCTTTTTGATTAAACGTAGAAAAGTTATGCAATATCAATTTAAATTTTACTACCAAAAGCCAAATTACTATCCTTTCTTTAAAAAATATTTTTATATTTTTATTTATGTTCTTATTCGTCAAAATATTCAAATTAATCTGCCGAATTGTGTGTGTCAATTTCTCTAAGCAAGTATAATTCTAATTAGCTGGAATTGTTTAGAAAAATTTCTAATTGAACTACAACTTATGAGTTAGTTTAATTGAGTTAAAGTAATTGTAATTAGTGGGAAATTTTTGGAAAAGTTACTAAATGAATTATATTTTAGAACTAAGTTTATAAGTATCTAAAGTAGTACATAAGATTAAAATATATTACTAATACATATACACACACTAACAGATGCGACATTATATATTGTACAAACCAATAATGCTTAAACTTTGCTTTCTGTATAGTGAGTTTTTATGCAAAGAAAAAACTCTTACAGATAAAATATTGACTTAGAAACACATTTAAAATTATTTAACTTTTTTTTCTATAAACATTTTTATAACAATGTTATTTTATTCTAAATCACAATGACAAGATTCATCTCCATGAATTCGGGCTGAAGATTCAGATGAAATCATTTATCAATTACTCAAAATAGAAAAACATAGATATAGCATTTAAGTAAAATATGTTTAATAAGGCAAATACCTCAAATATTCACAGCAATGTTTCTCCTAAAAACAAAATGATGGAAGTGGAAACATGCAATGAATCCATTATTCAAACAAGGAACTATACACCATGAGATATGCTACATAGTTAACTTTCCAAATCATTACTGGTAGGATTACAGTTTCGTACTTCTCGTATAATATCTTATGTAAAGGACAAACGTAACATAATTGAAAAACAAAAAAAAATGTATTTCAAAAAGTTACAAGGAAATGAAAGTAGAAAAAAAATCAACAATATCCTTGAAAATCAACATTCACGCGTTTTCTTGTTTATATTTAATTTCTAATGTTCTTTATTCCAGGTAACAACAATGAAAAATATGTTCGTAGATGGAAAAGAATATCTGTCTGATTGCTAACAAGATTGGAAGCAGTTGCAGCTAGTTAAATATTTTGCTAGAAAAATGAATTAACGTTTATTATTTACATGAAGCAGTTTCCTATATGTTAATTATTCGTGAGACTAAGAAATTTCTGCTGGAATAAGTTAATTAGTAGAGATTATTTTTTCACCTTAAGAAATCAAGATAATCGAATTCTTAGTTTTGTTAATCATTATTTCCTACTATAAAATTTTGAATGTATGTTATTTTACGTTTAGATATGCAATATATATAAAATACTACTTTTTATACTTCCATTAAATACGAGGAAATAAATTTATTTTTTCTGTCTGTAACTTTCAAAAGATTAGAATGAATTATGTATTTTTCTATCTAAACATAGGTCTGAGAATCCTCCGTTTGCGGTGAAGCAGATCTTATATAATTATATAAATTTTATGTAGATTTATTCTATTAGACTCATATAGATTTAGTTTTGTTATTTTTGGTTACATTTCTAGTTTAATAATCTTATTAGTATATATATAAGTCCACTTATTTTAATAAAATTTATTGTTATATATATTTAATGCAATGCCTTACGCGATTTATAATTAATTTTCATTTTAGTATCATAAGTAGCAAACGACGAAATATGTAATTAAATTTGGTTATGGGAGTATATATAAGAAATATTAAAGTAGTGATTTATCCTGTGATTTATATTTAAGAAATTTATTTTATTGATTTTAAACAACAATAACTAATAATTAAACATAAATTGCTGTTTCTTAAAGCTTTTTTACTTAGTTAACAAAATTATTGTTTTCCGTAAGAAACTCGAAACATTGAACATTAAATTTTCCACCATTATTTTTTCCATTCCTGATCAATGTACTTATTGATGTGGTTTTAAATTTTAAAATATTTTTTAAATATTAAACATTATAAACATCAAGAAATTTCTGCAAAGCTTCCATAACATAAGGATATGTTACAAAATACTTTATTAATATTTTGTTAAATTATATAAGTAAAATTTATTTTCTAAGGTATATGTCTAAAAATGGAATTTCATTTAAAAGTTGCAGATTAGTGGAATAAATAATTATCCTATTATGGAAAAAAGTATAAATTCATAATTCCTTTAAAATGAATCAACAAATTAACAAATTAACAAATCGTCAAATCTAACAATAAACTAATCAAAAATGCTTCAAAAATTAACGGCATTGTGTAAATATTATATATCTACCTTAGACTTACTTATGTATTAAATACTTTTGGACATTTTTTACACATCTATAGGGATTTTAATAAGCATTGTTGTGAAGTTAATAGATTTCGTCTGATTTTTTCATCTAGAAAATAAACCTTTGTCAAACATTTGAAAATGATTAATATTTATATTTTTAAGTTCAATATTATTATAAAATCTAAAATTTTGCAAATTTTGGTCTGTTACTAGGATTACATACAGCTATTATTCTCAAAAAAAACACCTAAAATTTTGTTTTGTAACCTTTAGATACATTTTATTTCAATTTTTTTTTGTCTCTCTAAAAGTTAGCGATTAATATTTTATATAGTGCACACTCTTAGATGTATTTCTATTCTTTCCACAAGATGTTTTATTTGCTCAACAAATACGATTTAGAATAAATATTTTGTTTAAAATCTATCTGTAAATAAGGACTAAATAATAAAATTTTCAACTATTTGAATACAAAATTTTAATTGAATGCGATATATATCAATAATAATATCTCATTTCAAATTTCTTAACATCTTGAGTTTATTGAGTTCAGAAATGCAATTATTATGTATTTTTGACTTAATACAACAATTAAATACTGATTGAACCTCATATCAACAAATAAAAAGTTGCTGAAGGTAATGGATTAGAGTCATAAAAATATATATTAAAAACAGATTTTCATACATCTTATGAAACATTCATTTCGCATTCAATTTTCTTAGCGCGTGACACTTAAAATGTATACTAATCTCTAATGATTATCTTAAGATATCCGTATATCTTTGAGATGCATTTTGAAATGCACATAAATACTAATTATATATTAAGATGCACATAAATATTATGCATTTTAAAATATATATTATTCTTGTGTATTTTATGAAATACTAATTTAAGTTTTACGTTATACATAATTCATTTATATTTTATGTGTGTGTGTTGTTTATTTAACTCTTTAGTATTCCATTGTGAAGGTGTTTCCTTGAATATTTTATTATGCAAATAATACTAATTCATTTATAAATGTTCACAATTATTTTCAATCTGATTTTGTGACTTATGTAACTACAATTAAAATTATTACAATAATTAAATTTTCTAAGAATATAGTTATTGGTCATACCCATAATTTTTTAAATTTTTTTTTTTTTTGTCATTTTGAAACTGAAATAATAACAGTCATATTTTATAGTCAACAAAATTCCTTTAATAGGTTAATAAAAAATATAATATGAAGTAATAACTGCAGCAATTAAATGAAACAAGCTAAACAACCTCGAGTCATACAAGATCTACTTATCTATTTTCCGTCTGATCTGGTCTATGTGTATAAATAAAGTTATAATTATTACATAACATAAATTTTCTAAAACAATATATATAGTTATTTGCATCAATTTCTTACAATTTATTTTATTAACCATTTTACAACTTGTTATCAGATAAAACACTAATTAAAAGCCCAATAAAAATAAAATCTGGAATAATGGTTCCAGTAATTATAGAAACTTTTTTCCTTCTTCTTAGAATCTATTTTTTAAGATAAGTGTGTGTATATGGAAACATTTCCAAGCATTATGCATATTTTCCTATATTTATTAATAGTAGCATTTTTAGAACCGTGTAATTTCAACTCCACTAAATTAATGTAAATTAAGAAAAATACCAATATATATTTCTTAAATAAATAAGCAAATAAGTTTCTACGTTCAGTAAATGATATATATATATATATATATGCTACTCAAAGTACCTACAGAAAAAATAGCCTATTTTAATCTTCAACATACAACATAATCAGTTTTATTGTAGATATAGCATAAAGCCCAATGCAATAAATGTGATTTCGACACTAAGAGAAATAGTCACTACCTAAAATGTGTGCAGCTAAATATCTTTGGACAAACCTCTCATTCGACTTAAGCTATGAATTAAAAGTAAAGATCCTGGAAGAGAGAAATAGCTGGGCACCAGGTGGAGAAATGCCGAGGCGTTAGGAATTGATCGAAGAGAAGGGTGAGGATGCTTTCCAAATGTCGATCCCTAATGATCGAAGTATTTAGAATGGTTTTGTCTTCCCCCATACCACCACTTCGCACTTTCCCAGACTGATTATGTGAAATGGAGCGATCATGCTTTCCTCTAAATTTCAATCAATGTATTTTCGCATTTTATTTGCTTGGAAGAGTTTCTGTATAATGCGAATAAGATGGGCCACATTTGACTTCAAATGCGCTAATGGATCTACTAAAGTTGGTACTGCTTTAAGTTCCTTGTAATGCTACTGCGACTAACACGATAGGAATGATCTAGAGTTAAAAGAAACGAATCAATAAGTAGTTCGTAATACATTAATGAGGATAAAAATATGAGCTTTGGGTTTTTAAAAGTATATTCTTCCCGTGAACAAATGAAATATATTGGAAGCGGTAGTTCAAAGTCATAGAAGATTATTTTGAAATTAAGATATAATCCCAAACTTTTCAGAATGATTCTTCTTTATTAATACAAAATTTAGTGTAGGAAGGAAACGTATTGTTAAGATGGGGAAGTACCTAATGCGCTCGTTCTAAGTTTCCATGTATTTGAATTTTTTTTTTTTGAATGACATCTGCTTTGGGTGTTGTATTTTGCATTAATAAACTTTAGAGATTAAAGCCAGATATGTTAAAATAAACTAATTGAATTTATAATGAATATGGTATTTTAAAATAATGAATACTCTTTTGATGAATACAATAATTAATGTATAATTTATTTTTTTAAATGATTTTTAGAAATATGTATTATATATTTAAAACTTTAGAACGAATAAAAATAATACAAAGTTCTGTCTTTTTTTATGATAAAACAATAGATATTTAAAAGTAATTGCATCAGTATTGCTCACGAAAGGGATTTTTTTGATGACGGTGCAATCTATGGAGGATAACCAAAGATATAAAATAATTTAACCATGTTTTCCTCCGAAACTTTTTGTATTCTCTGCTACAGAATACTACTGAAATTTCAAAAAAGATATACATTTTAGAACATATGGGTTTTGTTTTAAATTTTATTTAAATAAAACAGTTTAAAAAAATCTTATGTTCCTCATAAAGTAATCTTTTAGAACAAAATGTATTTGTAAAAGTAGAACTTAGAGGTTAAAGAACATTACGCTAAGATATAATTTTATTGCAGTTTAAATATAATATTAATTATTTGTGTTTGAGGTAACATTTCGGAAGCAGTCAATTAAATTAGATTATGTTAGTGTCCAGTAAATTTGTTTAATATTGGCTAGAAGCTTATAGCTTTGAGAAGTATTTCAAAATTAAGAGATTACTATCGCATTGCCTATTGGGCATTTTTTTGTTATGATTTATAAGTGCGATAAGTGGTATTAAAACAGTAAATCATCTTTTTCCCCAAAATGATTGTGGTTATCAATTTATGTAAGTTATTCAAAGATATTCTATATTTAAAAAAATATTATAATTATTTGCACTTAAGATAAACGAATCTAAATTAAAAGTTTGCTGATGTTCTTGATGAAAATCTGTAACTTAATTATCTACTATTCTATCTTTAAAATCAATTAAATTGCAGATACTAGTACAGATAATAGGAAAATAACATGTCTTTAAGGGTATACGAATAGTACTTATAAAATAGTTTCATACTATTAAAATTAATACTTTTCAGCAGATATTATTAATTTTTAAAAAGACAAATCTATAACTGTCTTACTTAAAAGAATAACGATAAGAATGAGAATGAATTAAGTGCAGAAATGATCGTATAAAGATATACAAAATGTAATTTATTGTCAATTTTTTAAAATATTTCATTTCTTTTGAATACTTTTACAAAATATTCATTTCTTAAGAATATTCACATATTGTTGGCAACAAAATTTATTTATAAAAAAATATAACCGAAACAAAAATTATTGAGAATAATCTTTAAATTACGAAAATTGAAATTCGGCCATGCTATTTGCGTTCAACCTACAAAATATTAAATTAAAATTGGATATTTGTAATATTAAATCCCCCATATAAGATTATATCTTAACTAATAAATAATTAATAAACCACAGTTTGAAAATAGTCAGATAAATACATACTTATCCAAATATGAGTTTTGAGTTTTGTATTATAAGAAAAGAAGACACGAATATTTTACGTACATACAGTCCTTTCCTGTAAACTAAAGAGATTTAAAAAGATCCTATGCAAACTTTAATTCTTAAAATTTAAATATCATGTGTGAGATGCTTACTTCCTCTTAAATACAAATATTTGAAACAAATGTAAAATAGTGCAAAAGTTTCTTGTAATGCAAATTTGATAATAATATAACCACGAGGCATAATATACTTAAAATACAAATAAAAACATTATTTTGCGGAGCGAAGCAAAATTCTGCTCCCCCTACCCCTATTCTCAGTCATGTTGTTGAAGACTATTAATGGATAGATTTAGAAACTTGCGTTTTTAGCTTCAAGCGTTTTAGAGCAAATATTTGTACTTGGCCAATGCTTTCAAGAAATTACTAAGATTGAGGTACTATCTTTTGAAACTCCATTTATTTTTCTTTTGAGGATATGAAGTATCATAAATCTCTTCAAATGGTCTCAAAAGTAATTAAGAAACTAGTATTAAAATATCAAAGAATAAAGCTAATTTCAATTTTCTAATGATTTGTAAATAAGTTTTTAACTACAACTGCAAATTAAAATAATATGTATAATGATGCACCGCTTTTAGGCAGCTCCAATTATATTTCCAAGAAATAAATTCATCAAATAAATTTTCTTTAAAAATTGATATCAAAAGGTATGTTAATCTCTTTTAAACATTTTTCTATAAATATTCTGCATTCGTTGATCCATGTATTATATGTCACTTATTTTTTTAATAATTTATTTAATTAATATAAAAAGTTGAATTAAGAAACTATTTCTGAAGATAACATGTGTTATAATAAATGTTGTTCTTAGTGGTCTTTAAAATGTAATGGATTTGTAGAAAAAAATTAGTAAGTCATGTTAACAAATATTTAATTACATAGATTTGGCATAGCTAATTAAAAAAGTTTTAAGCAAAATTATTCTCGAAAGTAAAAACATAAACTGAGAAAAACCTTAGCACTTCTAAACATAATTAACAAATCAAACTGAAACACATATTATAAATATATATGTGTGATCAAAAGAATTTTTAAATTATTAACTCTAAGACAAAAAATAAATATTCCATGCACCAAGTAAATAATACGTTTTATTTTAAATTTTCACAAATATTAAAATTTATCTACCTTTTCAAGGCCAATCAGATTTGATATATGATATGAGGATATTACAGAAGAAAACCAATTTCTTAAAAAATGTTAAAGTGGTTGCATTAATAATTGGATGAAAAATCTGAGACAGGAAAGCTGATGCATCACATTATTTGAAACTATGTATAGCACGTTTCAGAAATCTATAGACAAGAGATATTCAGGAATAATAGCTTAATTAAAAGTTAACGAACGTAAGAAAACGAATCAACACATAAAATCACTACAGTAATTTATTACTGTGCTGATACATCACTGCTATGCAGATACATTGATACAATTTACAGATTTTCAAGGAAAGAAATAAAACAAGAAATTTTTAGTGTCCCAAAAATATATAGACAAACAAAGTTTCATCCATTATAATTCAAAGTTTGAAATTATTCTTTCTAATTTATTTCATTTGGTGTTAACCACATACTATGATAAACATGGGATTTGCTTGCTTGTAAATAACAATAAACTATTTATCTGGATTCTGGGAAGGCTAAGTTACTTGTAATTTAACGTAGAGACATTTTTTTACTGGAGGCATCTTATAAAATCTGTCTATCTTGCCATCGAAATGTGTTCATTGGTCTCCCTATTCGCTTCCTTACTGTAGATGTGTTACATTGCAGCAACATGTTATATGCACCAGATCTTATGCATAGCATGTGCTTGGAAATTTTCCAAGACTTTCTTTCCCTCACACTTTAAACTGCACATTTTGATGTATCAACTTGTAAGATCTTAACATCTAGAAGCTTATCTCAATTAATTTCAAAACGAAACACTTATATGTAATTTATTTTCCACAGCAATTACATCATCGGAAATGTGCTTGGATTGATCATTTTTTTTATTCTGAAATTGTATAGCCATTCATAATCTTTTTTGACATCTCATTTTTATTAACTCATGTTTATTCGTATTGAATAAATGTGAATTTTTTTTAACTATTTGACTCTTATCCTTATATTTTTATACATATAATTTACTATTTTTAATACTAAAGCATTTTCATTTTAAGTTTTTCCTAAAAAAACACCAATTCATGTATTTAAAAGATATGCTATATTCCTCTAAATGCACAAACAGTTATAAAATTATACACAGAAATAAAATGAGAGGATAAATATAATTTCTCAACATACTTCAATAAAATATTTGAATATAAGTAGTCTCACTTTTTTTTTTCCTTTGAAACATTCCTACAAACAAATATCTTTACTGGGTTGCAAAATATAATTTTACACTTAAGTAAATATATATATATATTTGGGCATCTTGTAAATTTATAAAAATCTGAAACAAGAGTTGGAACAGCTAAGCACAATACAAAATTTAATAAAATATCAAATTACATTATAAAGAAAAATATTATAACCATTTGTTACTCAATAAAGCGTTTATTTAGTGAGTTTGAAAGAGACAAGCAAAAAAGTTATACTTTTGTAAATAAAACAACGCCATTTTTCTAATTTTTGTAATAGTTCGAATCTAAATTAAAACAGTATTCGAATATTGGAGTGGTCTTAAAAACCATAAACTTCACTAAAACGTAAGAAATAGTAATCAAAAAAAATAATAGGGTAAAATCAAAAATAATAAGGAAAAGATTTTTTATTTATATAAAACAAATTTAGCTAGAAATGAAAAAATATAAATTCAAAATGAAATGAATTAAAATAAATGGACAGAAACAAGAATTATATATATATATATATAGTAATTGAAAAATATAAGAAAACGAAAATTGAAAAAAATTGGAAAATAATATATATAAAGTTTTAACAAGCTTTAGATTTTTAAGGCTGTTAGGTTATTCTAGAATTACTGGCCTAACCAACTTCATCAATAAAATATATCATTAAAACAAGTTACAAAACCAAAAATGCAATTGAAAAAAAATCGAAAAGCAGACTGAAAAACATTAAAAAGAAAACAAACATTTACATGTCCTAGTAAATATTCAAAAATAAAATAAGCATGAAACAAAAATGTTATTAAAAACAAAAAATCAAGAAAAAAAACCACAATTTTTCGTATGTACGACTCACAATGCATAAGAAAACTACTAACATGGTGTACAAAACACACAGAAATGTGAACGGTAATTTGGAAATTAAATTTCAAAAGTAAATTAAATTTAGAAGAAAGATTCACTCGCATGCTGTAAACCCATAAATGATAAGCTTCAAATCCTCAAAAGAGTTTGAAAGGCATAAAAACTGAGTTGAAATAGCATAGAGGCTAACGACACTAAAACCTTTTTCCCCTCGTAAAAAATATGTATACATAAAGAATCAAATCTTCAGACAAAAAAAATAAATGACATATTACATAAAACTCTTAGTTGCATATTTTTGTTTAATGAATAATAATGTAATACATATGTTTCCAAGATTTGTTGCACAAGACATTAAACCGGTAAGAAAATCATCTCGCCCGCTCGTTAAATTTTAAATATATTACGAATTTACGAATTGTACAAAAACATTTCCAATGTTTAATTTTGTCGGTAACAGAACAACCATTAATGTCTAGAGTCACCCATTTTTAATCTGAAAACAAGGATCGTAACGCAGCTTATGGTTAGCCCTTCCCGTGAGTGAATGACCCTCTTCACACCACTCTTAAGTCTATTCACATGATTGTTACGATGCCGTTGTTCCAAACAAGGGGTTTCTTTCGTACCGTAAGAGCTGCGTTACGAAAACTCCAGACACCATGTCCCCTATGGTGTCACTGAGCACTTAGTTAAGGATATTTCTCCTGCGTAGTGGTGACTTTTTCTCTTATTGCTTTCTTTCCTCCTTCTACCTCAAAAAGTGGTTCTGTGTCTAGATGAGAGCGAATAACTAAAAAAGAAACATATCTAGCCGTGAGTGAAGGAAATGGAAAGGTTATTACCTGAGGATAAAAGGGATTTTAAATGCCAGCCTTTGTTTCTGCCGTTTTCAAAGTTCGGTGCCAGACCTTCCTAGGAAGGAATAATACAGTTTCGAAATATTTTTAGACATCATATATTTTGTTTTATTACTTTATAATAAATATTTGGACTTCATTTTAATATTATACAAAAATAAATTATAACTCGGCCATTAATTCTGCATAAATGCATATTAGAATATTCTTTTTGAGAGGTAGTTTAACAAATATATGACTATCTCAATACTTATAAACATTAAAATTTTGCTTTTTTCATGACTTAATTATACAATATAATGAGCCCAACAAAGGAGAAATATTTTTTTAAAGAAAATCTGTTTCTTTTTTTAAAAAAAATTGTATAAGACGCATAATTTTCGCAAGGCAAAACTTTTCTACTGCCTTTAAAGAGCGTTATTACAGCATTTTTTTTACAAAGCTAGTAAGTTTAGATTTTAAAAAAAAAAACTTTGCATTTTTTCATAGCTCTTTCAGAATAGTGAATTTTCTAGAAGACAAACTTCTTTTAAAAAATAAATATGCTTAAACAAAAAAGTTACTCCTTTTTAAAGGGAAAAAAAAGATGCATCAAATCCTGGAGTTTTTGAAAATTTACCCACACACGTGACTTTTCAAGTCCGATAGTCAATTATCTTTCTTCTCTAAGTTTGTGAAATATCTCTAAATTGAAGTGTAAAAACGGTCTTACGCAATAAATTTATACATACAGGCACGCACATACACACACATACATATATATACTTCTTAAAATATATTAATATTTCATTCATTATTACTTTATCTTCAGATTACTTAGAAATTTGGAGTCGGATTATACTTTCGCACGCTGAATAACTAATACAAGATTTATTTAATCAATAAAAAAAGCATTTTTATTGTGAAAAAATATCTAAGTTTAAGAAGCTTTAAATATGTTTTATGTGGTGTTTATTCTACATCAGATAATACGAAACTTAAATTTTATCCAAAGTCATTTCACATGTCCTTCAGATCTACGGATTTCCTAAACAACATATTTTCAAATTATGTGAAGATAGCTTATTCTAATCCCACTCAATTGATTAAAATGCCGAATTTCTACTAAGAACTTCTTTTTTATCTGGAATTCAAATTCACCGTAAAAAATTGATTTCTGCCAAAAAAAGAAAGTTTTTTTTCTATTACTTTTCAAATCAGCTTAATACTGAGCAAACCCAAAGGGTAAAACTTCTAAATAAATAGTGTGATATTTATTACAAAAACATCGAAAACGCTATAAATTATTTTCTTATCAAAGTGTTGCATTTGGGATTATTTTTAAATATGTACCACGTAATAAATAGTTTACTATTTTTCTTTTTTGGTTATATTATAAATCTGGAGCCACAGTAGCTGAATCACCAGGACAGAGAGCTCACGACCGGCATTGTTCCCGTCGAGTAGGGGATTTGAGCCCTGATTACGCAGAAGATCCGCAGAGTAGCCGGGGGGATGCACATTTAATCTGTCGAAGCTCCAAATCCTCCCAAGGCATGAAATGGACATTTCGAGAGGGAAGTGCCTGTTCAGGAATCATTCTTTTCATTTGATAGAAGTTCAAATTTACGAGGTCTATAATTCATAATCCTCTCTTAGTTCTAAGTTTTATGTTAAAAACAATCAATGAAATATATTATAAATAGAATTATTACCTGAAGCTCTTTTTAATTTAAATAGCTAAACATAGGGATATTTTATATGTGTAAATAAATTCAGTTATTTTAGTATTATCATTGAAATAAGAGGATGATATGAATAAATACTCCATTTTTTTAAGTTTGTTTCATTGTAGTTTTCAATAGTTCAAAAACACAACGTATGCCCTTCTGAATTCTCAATTTCAAACGCGCAGCTCTTACGAAATAGATCAAAGCAAACGTACTTAAGTGTTCTTAACGCAAAAAACTTCTATTTTATATTTTCTTCTAAGACCTTTTAGATACTCAACGCCCAAAAAACTCACTCGGGAAATCAAATTGACTGTGCCTGTAAGTTTCAAGATAAGTTGCAAAAGTATATCTTACGATATTTATCCACAACAAAAATATTCTACATTCTAAATGCATGTTTTAGCATATCCCAGGAAAAGAAATCGTTTTCATTCGAAAAACAAAAATTTAGATAACCGAGACTGGATTCTTTTATATAGATGCAAATCTATGGTAACTCCTATCATTCTCCTCAAAAAATCCAGCTCTAAAAGAATCGGAAACTATATAACTAACTGGGAATTCTCACGGAAGTTTTTGCACCGAATCCAATTAAGCAAATCCAATTAACTCCACTGAACGTTTAGATTAGTTTCGACAAAAGGAGGAGAAGCAATCTCAGTGCCTTCTGGCATTAATAGCTGCGAAGAGAAGAACGCACAATAAGTCTTATCAGGCGGGGTTAGTCACGTTTACCTCAAATCTCGCAACTCCTTCCCTTGCTAAGAAAGAACAGTTCTAGAGTAGACAATAGGGGCCGTTCACGGAAGAAGCACCAGCTGCTGAACAATGGGGGTTCAATAAGCAGAATAACGGCAGCGGCGAAAAGTGACGGATGCCTTCTATTAGCGCTGTCATAATTTCCCAAGCTAAGAAATGATCATCATCCTGATAACCGCTTCGACTCAAGATCAACAGAAGGATACTGGGGAGAGAAGAGATACATAGCGATGGTAGGAAGGAAACTGAGGACTTGGAATTAAAGTGGGAAAAAAGGGGTTAACGAGATTGGATTGGATGCTCCACCGGAAATTTGTTTCCTTGTGAAAGCCTTCTCCACGAATCCGGCACAGTTTTCGAAAGGATTTGTATTCGCAATATCCCGCCCATCCCGTTGCTATTTTACTTATTCTATTTTTCGGGCCATCCCCTTGATTTATACCGACAATAAGCAGCAAAATGAGAAAAATAGATGAAAGCTCGCTTCTTCTTTTCGAAATAAAAATCTTCCCAAGAAAAAAAAATCATAAAAGAAGAATCAAATGTAGCTGTACGTTTACGAACATGTGGCCCAAATGAATTACCTCTGATCCTCTTTCCCGTAAACTATCAGAATATACGAAAATTCAGTCTGTTTCCCTCGTGCATTATTTATACAAAATAGGCAACAAATCACCCAGTTTATTAAGGATAATTTCTTTCTAAAGAATGTTTCTTGAATTTGGGAGAAAACCGGAATCGGAATTTTTTAAGGAACTTTTAGCAGAATTAAATGAACTTGGCAATTTCTTAGCGAGGTTGTTTAATGAAAAAGGGGCATCAAGTAGAATTAAATTTGTTCCGTTGTTATAATTACATTATTAAATAACTTCAAATGTATTGCGTAGAAACATCACTTTTGCTCTCTAATGAGCTAGGCATTATTAACAACTAAAAATATTTGATGAAAAGTAGGATTAAATACAGATTCATAAAAGCCTAAAAAATTAGTAATTCTAATTTAAACTTTTAGAATCTCGCACAGGACATAAATACATTTAGAAAAATAATTTGTCAAAGTATCATAGATATAAAATGAATTCGTCAATCGCACACATATCATAGTTCTGAAGGATTACAGAATGCTTAACATATTCAGATTCAAGAAATTAAGCTATGCTATTTTATCTTTTGAGATAGCAATTTTGATGAAATCCTAATATTGTCGAAACATTTTTTTGATGCATTACATAAAAACAAATTCTTTTTCAATATTTAATTCTTTAAATAATAATAATTTTCTTCAAATAATTTACTAATAGCCTATTATGATTTATTAATTAAAATTAGAGTTGAAATTCATTCTTCATTTTCGGGAATAAATTTAATTCCTTGTATGAAGTTTTTGATACAAAAAGTTTTAGTAAATTTATTGAAAAATGCTATAACTACATGAAAAGGAATCAACTAAAATATGTTTTCTTAATATAATACAATTATTAAACTGTTAGAATCATTAATTTCCCCTACTTTCATCATTTTTGCTTTAAATCTCGTACCTATTTATCATCAATACATATCCGATGCAATACAAAGGATTTCTTAATTTTTTTTTCTAATAAACTATACAAAAATTGACTTCTGAACAGGGTTAAATAACTTTGTGAGCTAAAAGTCATTAGTAAATTAATATGAATGTTTCTGAGAAATTAGATCAATTTAAATTAAGTCCATTATAATTGGGTGATTAAATAAAGAAATGCATTTATTGAATATTTTGAAAATTCTACAATTTCTGATAATTAAATATTTTCCATTACTAGAAATCCCTATTTAATAATGGAAAGATCAAATCTTCCAAGTGAAATACACCATATCTAAGGTCAGTTTGTAGACTAAAAAATAATACATGCATTTTTTAATAATTTAAATTTATAATTTACAGTTATGTTAATCTTAGAAAGCTTAATTCATATTAAATACCATTAGTTTACCTTCTTACGCTGAAAGGATCGATAACTAATCTACAAATTTCTATAATAATTCCTCATAAGTGTCCTCTAAATAGACAAATTTGTTTAGTTTATAGCTTTTTCAGATTTCTATAGTCATTTTTTTCCCTTAAAAAAAGATTATAGCATGTTACCTGACTAGGTCTAATCGATACACAACACTAATGTGCAAAGAAATATATAAAAGTAGATTTGGTGTTTTTTATTTGTGTGGTCTGCATTTCAAATAATATTTAATGTAAATGTTATTTTCCTCATTATTTGGTTTTCAAACGGATGATACTCTTGTTTCTCACATATGTGCCTAAAACGAATAAACCAGTAATCTTCTTATCAATTATGTATCATGAGGTCAAAGTTTCTAAAGAGAAAAAAAGTGATCAAATATAATTTTATACTATAATTCAACTATAAATTGAATGATAAATTAGCTTCCATATTATACCTGCGTAGAAAAAACTGGGAAAGAGCCTGTGTGGGTTTATAGCAATATAATCCACCTCAACGCTTTGATTGCTTATTAACGCTCTCTTAGAAGCAACACTAGGATTATTGGTGACGGACCTCGGCATTTTGAGCCTCGGTCAAATGACGTAAGCGAACCAGAGCTGGTACCTCTTCTCTACACTTCCATTCCACATCATTTGAGGGATTTAGAGCCTCGACAGATTTAACGTGCATCATACCAGTTACACCATAGATCTTCAACAGAATCAGGATTCAAACCCAATACTCGACGGAAAGAACGCTGTCCGCCATCTGGCCACTCGGCTACTAAGGCCACTGGTTTGGTTTCAATAAATACGATTTTTTTTCTGAATGAAAAATGCTTCTTATAATCAAAACAAGATACACATAAGACTCCTTTTTCTAAAGGAACTTGGAAAACCAACTGACCAAACATGAAAAAACTATTAGAATAAAAAAAAGAATTTTAGCAACAATAAATATGAAATAGGTAATTGTAGAGGGGAAAAAAACGAGAAAATATTCGAATATTTATAAGAAGGTGCAAAGAATGCAGTCCAAGGAGTGATGGAAAAACGCAAACAAGATTTGCTTCATGATTGGTTCTTCGCCAAAAGAACGTAAATGTGTACCATAAATTTTGTTTGTCATAAAAATTGTATCAAGAATAATGCATGTAATAAATTTGCTACTAATAATGAAAAAATTTCAAGACATTTAGAAAGGTGAGAATAATAAATTTATGGTTAAAATTTTTTATTTCTTCCCAACCTTTAATACTTAACACCATTTATATAAGCTAAGAGTTGGGCAGGATAGGTGTAGGGAAGGAAGAAAAAGGTGAGGGAGTTTGTTATAAAGGATACGGAATTTCTTTTTCTCAGTAAATGAGCACAAAAATAAATAATATAAAGTTATAAAAATATATTTGTTATCACTAAAAGTAATTAAAAGCTAAACTAGATTTAATAGGCTCCTACAGGCAAAACAAGGTAAAAAGGGTTAAAAGAAATAAAAAAGTTTCAAAAATAAAGTAGCAAAAAAATAGAACCATGCATATTAATATCTCTATAAACGTGCTTAAGAATAATCTGAGAATTATAAAAGAATTCAAGACATTAACTAATACAAATAATGATATTTGTAAATGCATTAGTTTTTTTTTTTTAAAAAAATGTCTGTTTTATATAATATGAATACTTCAGAATCAATTCTATTTGCTCGCTATTTATTTTATTTGGCCAAATATTTCATTCAATAAAAACAATAATGCTTCAAATATACAAAGATTTATCGATCACACGTTACCTATAACACGACACGGCTCGGCAATTCATTATTTATAAACTGTTTGAAAGCAGCTAGAAAATAAAATACCATCCTTCAAGATAATTCATAAACATGGAAGTTATTCCAGTGTATTGATATTTTTATTTCTTCTCCTTTCTATATGTCTGGAAGGTTTTTTTATTATTAGACAGTTGTTTTATCGCGGAGGGAGGAGAAAAAACTTGAAAGGGTCAGTCTATCACCGAACCCACTTGCTTTCTCTCGCTAGTTGACTGAATTGTGTCGCATAGAGACCTCTGAGAGGCCTGATGGGGCCTGTCAAAGGACGTGTGAAGACTCAGAGGGATAGACTCGTTGGACGCTGAGAGGTAGACAAGGAAAGATGTTGAATGCCAGTCACGTGGCTCAAGTCTATTGTTGCTATCGGGAATCATATGATGTCTCTCTCTTTTCAATTGATTTTCTTTTTTATCCCGCGGTGGTTTTCTCCCTGACTTGATTGTTTTGTTGTTGTTATTTTTATTAAAGGAAAAGAAGTACAGACCTAAAAAAAGGAATGGTAAGGAGTGCGCAGAGTGACAAAAAGCACATCTTCAATCGTAGATAATTTGCTTTGTTCAAACAGCTGTATCGACAATCGGCGTTTTCAGGCCGCCAAGACTGATTGCAGTAAATTGTAGGAATGAAGAGGAAAAACAAAAAACCGAGAAATAGTCTTAAATTGATTTAGTTTGTGTATACCACCAGAATTTAAAAGAACTCTCGCAAACTTTCATTGTAGCTTTCGATGAAATCGTTCAGATGAAAACTGATCAGCTTTAAACTGATATGATTGCAAAAGTAAGTATTATCACACTTTTGTAAGTCAAATTCCTTAATTTTTTATTTCATCATAGTATGTTAGATTATATTTTAATATTTTGTAACTTGTATATATATATATATATATATATATATATATATATATATATATATTGAATTTTAAAATTCAATAGAGGAAGGAGGAAATTGAAGGAAATAATGAAAGTTGGAAAAGCAATTCGCTTATACACATTATCATCATCTAATTTTAACTGTGCAAAAAATTATTAAAGTTCACAAAACGCAATACATTACAATAGCGATTCTTAAGGACTTGTGGCCTCTGTAGCCTAGTGGTCAGGATCACGGACTGGCGGCCGGTGGTTTTCGGCGTGTCGTGGGCACGACACGCCGCAAACCACCGGCCGCTGGATTCCACAGAAGACTTGTCTGCTGACCCATGTTAAGTCTGTTAAGACTCAAAATCATCCCGTTGGAGTGGTGTGGAAGTTAGGAGACCAACTAGTTCGTCACTAACAGCCCCCGTGTTGCTTCTAGTGCGACGTTAATAAAACCAATCAACCATTGTGACTGTAAAAGTTTTCCAAATGACTTTGAGTAATTGAAATACTTAGTGAGAATCATAATTAAAAAGAAACCTTCAACTTTGGGGAAGGATTTTTTTCACATATATAATGTCAAAAACTCGATTACTGGAAAAAAGCAGTAAAGCGTATTAAAAATTCATTGACTCCCATGCAGTCTGTAACCTAATTATATTCTTATATATTAGTAAATTCATAAATATGGAATAAAAAAAATTATTTCTATTCGTCAAGTTTTATGCTGTTTTAAGTCTTGTAACGAATTGTATTAGCTATGGGTACACTTTTAATCTTGTAACGAATCGTATTTGTTGATTAAGAGTCATACAGACTTAATAAAACATAACCAAAAATTTTTTTATCAAATTTATTATTCTGAAATTTAAAAAATGAAAATAAATTAGTGATATGGAGCTGTTAACTAATCGCATCCTGAACAAATAGTATTATAATAAAGAGTTCTTCGTCTATTTTGAATTATCTCAGTAATTCTAAATAGACGACTTCAAATCACTAGATTAAATTCAAGTAGACTTCGATTGATTGATTTAATATATCATCTCATAGTTGTTTGTACCAACATAATGTTCTTTTAAATCTCTCTAATATCTCTATACTCTTTTCTCTCCCATTCACTACACTTCTCATTATGTAGTAAAGATCTTTAACAATAGCGAGGTTCCTTAACAAGGTGATATCAAACAACGTAGTAAAGTAGCCCAGAGATTAGTTACAGGGAAATACCTGGGAGAAATCGCTTCGAATTGATCCCACAATAAACGCTAAAAATACATCATATTATAAGGTAACTATTCAAACTCTTGTCAGAAAAGGTAAATGCTGCCCCTATTGCATAGAATAATTCTGTAAAATTTCCAGAGAGGGAGAGATCAAACAATATTAAATCACTTTTTAACTGCAAATGTAAATTTCACAATATTTTAAAAGAGGAGAACCTTTAGTAAAAGATTGCCTAGATCTTGAATTGTATTTTCTTTAACTTTGATTTGAAAAATTGAGTTTTAGATTTAATCTGCAATTATAAATTTTAAAGATTCTATGTATGTCTAAATTGCTCCATTTTTTATTTTCTTACTATGAAATCACTCTACTTTCAAAATTTTAATTTCAATAATTGTTTTATTCTCTTCTATTGATTTTACTGCTACTAAAGAGTTTTTTTTAAAGTAATTATTTAATTAGGAAAGTAACCGGATCATACTGCATTTTCTAGTTTAGTATATAACAGCGTTCTTGGACACAATTGAGAAAAGAGATTGACGTAGTCATTTATGTACTACTACTTAAAGATTGATTGATTTTTTTTTTATTAATATCACCTATAGACGCATCTGGAGAGCTATTGGCGACGGATCATTAATTTTGAATTCCGATTGAGGTGAGGAAAGCATCTGAGCTAGTATCCCTTTTCCGAACTTTAACACCATACCAAGATACAGAAGATTTAACGTGCATCAGCCTGGCTTCTCAGTGGGTCTTTAATAGCATCGGGACTCCAACCCACGATTCGATAAAAAACAACTCCGGTCGGTAGCTCGCGACTATGACAGATTGGTTCGAGGCCACTACTACTATAAGAGGAATTTAAGTTGGAGTAAGATTGATTTTTTCAAACATGGAATAAAATCTAGTTTCGTGAATTATATAAATGAAATTTGCATATCTTACCTTTTTCTATTAAGATGTTAAATTATTCTCTTTAAGTTGATTCTAAAATTTGTTTAATAACTCCAAGTTGAAGGTCTGAAACATTATTCAGCTGCATAAAAATAATTGTTATAAGCTTTGGAGAGACTGATTTCTTTAGGCCTCAGGAAATACAATAATTCTGCAAATTAAATTCAGACCTCATAACGTAATTTATTTATTAATAATTATTTTTATTATTTCTCTTCATTTAGCTACTTATGTATACATAATAACATTTTTATCTACATTAATTTGCCATAGAATGCTTCGAACAATCTTTTAAGCAGTATAATTACAAATTTCTCACATTTTACTTTCAATACAAATATTAATGTATTCTTGTTAAAATTTTAGAACTTGATTAATTTCTTAAATGTTTTCTCTTTTTCAATGTGAAATGAATTCAAATAAGTAGTTTTTGTGGGAATGTTACTGTGTCCTTGTATCAGCATATAATTAAATGTTAAAATGGAATACTTGTATATATATGTGTGTGTGTGTGTAATTCACAAATATTTTTGTTGTGATTTGTTGGATCAATAGAAAAAATAGAGCTCTTGTGGTTTTCTGGATATTAGGCAAAAGATAGACCATAATGTTTTATTTATTATAAAAATTATTCTTCACTAAAATGTCTTTCACAGCGAAACGTTCAATATGTTATTTAACTTAATAATTTGTTTGATTTTTAATTGCATAGACAGGGAAGACTAAGCAATTCTTGTTTCTTACGATTTTCGTGAGAAAACGAAGGATAGATTCGTTTAAATATATTTTAATAGCCAAAAAAAGCTGTCTACGATTTAATCATACGATGCATCGACTATGTTTTTATTTATTTTTTCTACTAAAGCATTTGCATGACAAACACCTATTAAAATATTTTTCTGTGAAATTAATGAAAACAGAGGATAGTTTTTAATTATTACTTATCACGCGCAAGAATTATCGATATTGTGTCACGATTCTGTTAAGTACTTTGATAAAACTAAAGAATAAAAATAAAATTGATTATTTTTTTATGAATAATGCAAATTCTAATTTGAGTCTTAAACGATTAAACATAAACTCTTTACCAGCTAATAATTTTCTAATATATTTGTATGCATAGATATAAAATCATTTCGACTATTTCAAAAACGCTTCGAGATTTGCAGGATAAATTATTACTTAAGCAAAAATACATGATTCTCAATGCCTCAAAAAGTTGAATTTAATTTTCAAGAACAAAAATTAGTGTGGTAATGTTTCACAGCTTTCCAAAGCAAATAATTTAGTTTTTCACAATACAAATGAAAAAAAGTACAAAAAACAAAAATATAAAAAGAAGTAATAAATAATAAAATAGGATAAATAAGTAATAAATGATTAATTAAGTAAAAACATATTAAGAAATATGGTAACATAATGAAGAAGTGTAATAAGTGGAATTTATTTTACATAGGTTCATAAGCAATCAAATAAAAAAGAGCAACATTCAGTCACCAATATTACAACTTTTGAGAAATATAATAATTAATATCACCCATCATTAGTTAAAATTAGATTAACTTTGTTTCCCATTAAAAGCAGAAAGTATTCATTAAATGGCTATTCTCATTGTATTATCAAGAAAGGCTATTGAATCTTTCTCTTACAATTACGATGCTTCCTCAACTCTATAACATTCAATGTGTGTTCCTTTACACTTTATAATATTTTGAATTTCTTTTCCCTATCATTTATTATTTTAAAAAAGTCAATATACAGTAAAATAAAATCTTTTGACCACAGTACTATTTTTACAAATTGCAAATAACCACTTACAAACAAAAATGAAGCAATGTAGTCATAAAGAAACCACTGTGCATACTCTGGAATTTTACTTCTGTTCGTTCAGTGAAACCAATAAATCGATTACCTTTATTCCAACTTTTCAATTGGACTAATCAGTTCGAAACAGAGTGACGGAAAATTGCTCATAATTTATCGTATCTGTCAACACTTATCATTTAGATTCAAAAAGTGTATCAGCAGTATTTTTGGCTAATTGCCATTTGTTATTTTGACGACTAAGCATTAAAATTAACTTTGATTAGATAAGCTCTTATTAAAATATTAAAGAACTGCTTATGGTTCGCTTAATGAAACAACAATATGAAAAAATTGATCAATTTTTGACTAAAAGATCATAAGATCTTTTAAATTTCTCTCAGCAATCAAGTACTTTCGTTTATTTTCTGTTAGGTTACCTATTTATTAAAAGAGTTAATAAATGTTTTACGTATGTATTAACTGACGTCATTTACAAAACTTGTTTAAATGGTAAAAACATTAGCATTTTAACAACAGGTAGCATTTATGAAGTACGAATTAATTTGTCTTTTGTCGTTATCTGACAATTTAATTTATTTTTTGGTAATTAGATAAAATACTTATAAACAAATACAGTGGTTTCCCTTATTAATTTTGAGAGAACAGATATAAATAAATCACGTATTCACATACAGATATTTTGACTATGGAATTATTTTGCTAACTGATATATATCAAATAAATATTAGTATGGCGAAGATGCGGCTAGTAAATTACTTAAAATGCTTATCTTGCCTAACAAATAAGTAAGGTGTAATGATATATTATTAAAATTATCAATAATTGTTACAAAATCACTTATAAGAAATTAAATATAATTGCATTTTTGTGTATAACTATGATTCATTAATATTGCTGCCTTATAGATCGATCTATTCATTCATGTATGCATTCGTTACACATACTTTTGATTAAACGTTACGGTGTTTCTCATAGAAAGAACTTTAAATATTTTTGTTAAATGTGAAATGAACCAGTTTTGTTTCATTCATTCACATTATATTGAAAAGTAACAAATTATTGAAATATCCGATAAATCTTGCAATAGTTCACAAAATATTTCTACGAAACTGACAAGAAATTTTAATAATAATTTCAAAAACAGAAGGTTTTATTTAATGTCAACAAATGTGAAGTATGTCTGTGTTTCTCTGCAATGTCATATCATTGAATCTGTAAGATATTAAAGAAAGATTTTTATCTTAAATTCAGGATTACTTATTCTTGACTAAAATGTTGAATGATGGTTGAATGGCTGAATAAAAACCATAAATTTGAGTAAAAAATCATTTCTTACTTTACAAACATATATTATTATGGGTTTCAATCCATACTAACGATAAACATATCTCACAAAATAATTTTAAGCTGGAGTACTTCAACCAGACAGCTTTATTTTCTAGATGCACTTATTGCTTTCAACTATTGAATAGATTTTATCTCATAAGAAAGTAATTGGGGAAACATTAAGGTCTCCTTCTAGCCAAATTAGATTTCGTAATTATAAAATATGTGTGTGGTTGCTTATATGAAAAAAAGAATCAAAGTAAGACATTTTCATGTGATGAAATTGTCTTAAGTATATAAGACTTTTAAGAATATAAGTACATGTATCGTTTTCAATTAATATTTTACTCATTAATGCAAGATAGGTTTTGAAGATAGGATTAGCATTTGTGAATATCATGAAATATTTTAATCATTTATTTGTACTACATGGTGAACAATGATATTTAAAAAAAACTCTTAAACTTGCGTTTCTTAGATTAAATAGTCTAGACTTTTCCTGTTACGAATTTGAAACATGTAGTCAAAAGACTAGTCAAAAAAGAAAGTGATTATACTGATCATGTTTTTTTCGATGACAATTCTTCTTTAGAAGAGAAAAAGAATCTTACCCTACTCTAAAAAATATTTTTGGATTCATCACATTGAATGCGTGTATTAAGAAATATATTTTAAGATTAAATTGATTAGAATTTTTATGGAACAAACCTGCATTAAAATTTGTCCCACTATTATATTTATAACGTTTTTAATTAAAGTTTTATAAGTATTTCCAGCCAAAAAAGAAAGGGAAACAATTATAGTTTTATATAAAAACCAGTACTTCTTGCTTACAGCAATATCCTAATACTTATAATTCCTTAGAAATATAATTAAAATTTCTTCTTATTATTAATTTTGAATTATTAATTATGTATGTCTCTTAAAGTGTTTTCTTCGTTCTATTTGTGTTTCTTTCTTTTAAGTTTCTTAAGTAACAGTGTAAACTGTCTACGCTTTGTAAAAAAAATGTCATTTAAGTTTAATTGATATTGATTTATAAATATTACAGAAATATTTACAAAGGGGAATATGAACCCCTTACTATCAAAACAGAATCACGCAGAAAAATGTTTCAGAAATACGTCTTTACCCTTCTTCCGTTAATGGAGCACACACACGTGTGATTACATGTCTCACATTTTCTTCCTTATCTGAGTCTATTGTTTCGTCTGCCCATCTCTTGCATATTTTCTCCCAGACTATGACTGAAGGAAAGCGACTATTTCACCGCAGCTTCAATTGTAGTGTACACTTGGACTGCCTGTTATACAACCTCTGGATTGGGGGACAGGGATCCTCTCTGAGGTCAGCTCATTCTGCATCGTAAGATATATATAAAATATGTGTTGAATTCAATGAATAATTTCATGGAAAAGCGAAACAATAAAAGAAATATCAAAAAATGCATGTAAATTTTAAAAACTTTTAAAATTTTACTTTGGAAAAAAAACAGAAAATAACATATCTAAAGCTGTGACTAGCTTTAGACTGTTAAAATAGGATATTCGAGAATTACTGGCAAAACTATTCCCATCAACAAAATAAATTATTAAAAAATAATTATTAAAACAACAATACAAACGGAAAAGAATCTAAAAGTTTGATCGAAAAAATTAAATTAAAACGAAAAACACACAAAATGCTGAAATTCATTTTAATAGACCAAGAGCTAAAATAACAAAAAAGAGTTAGAAATTTTAATAGCTAAAGAAAAGATCAAAACAAGTTGTATGTACAAAATGCAATAATACACACACACGTAATGCACACAATAATAATAATACTACTTACTAATATTAATATTGATAATATTTAATATTGACACACACACACACATATATATATATATATATATACAGATATATATGTGTGTGTTTGTCTTTTTGTGTGTTTTATTTCTGTCTCTTTATCCTGTTTCATTATCAACAGTATTTTTTGTACTTTTTTTTTATTTTCTTACTTAAATTTTTAATTTTAAGCAATCTTTAACTGCAATTTAATAATTTTTAATTAGGTTCAAATATTTTTTTTGTTTAGTTTGATGTATTTCTGTCTATTTAAATTTTCTTTATCAGTATATAAGTATATATAACGTGTATATATATTATTTAACTATAAAAATACTTCATAATTCTTCTTCTGTAGTTAGATTTAAATAATATATTATCATTGACTTTTCAGCTTACAATTTTTATCTTACTAATTATGGTTTGGTGTATGACTCATTCCTTAATGTTTCTGCTGTGATTTTTACATTTTGTTATAATGGGTTAATATTTAAAATAACTTCTTAATTTATTTCAGATATTAGAAAAAATTTTATTACAAATTTTTATTACAAGGTCGATCTCTTCTAACCATTTTTTCATTCAGAAACATTGGAGACAGTTTCACAATTCATTTTTTTCATTTTATTAAAATTATTTTGTACATTTATGTTTTAAAAAGTTTAGCAAATTTCCAATTATAATTGTAATAACTTATAAATTGTATTACTTACAGAGTTTCCGCATGAATGTTATTAATTGTATCGTAAATGAAATCTCAGTAGTACACTGCTTTCTTTTTGAAGTTCATAATTCAACTACAAATCTAGTTTCAAATAACTTTTGCTTGTTTACATTCTTTTTATAAATGGTTTAAGGAGACAATGGACGTTAAAAATGTCCAAAGTCGGTCTAAACTGTTATTTTTACGTGTTTTGATAATAATAATCTTTACCTTTCTTAAAAAAAAATTGTGTTATTTATGCAAATCGCAATTATTCCTTCTGTAATCTTGAGAACTTACGTTTTTGAATTTTTTTAAGTAATATCCTTTCAATAAGAAAGAATTATGACTTATGCTTATGAAATTGAAATTATGAAGTGTAGTGACCAGAATGGAAAAACTACATTTATAAGCAGCGAAGTATTGATAATCATGAGTTAGAGAATTGGAAGTTTCTAAGTGGATGGAAGCAAAAATGACAGCGAAAGTGAATCAAAGCGAAATGTTGCATTCCATTGTTTCTACTCTAATAAACTGTCAGAGGAATCCAAGAAGAGGTCGGAAGAAGGTTCAAGGGTCGTATTCTCAATCCCAGTTAGTTTACTGATTCAAACCCGAGTGATTTGGTAAAAGTTGACTTGATTTGGTATTCTAAATGTTTTTTTAAATCCGTGTAGAGAGTCTAAATACATAGAAATCAGTATTAAAACTACATTGAATGTTAATATTCTGGTAATTAATTAATAATAAATTGAATGCTACTATTACTGAAGTCTCTTTCTCTCTGTCTTCATTTGACTATGTTTACTCTTAATATTTAAGTTTAGTAATGGAAAAAGAAGATAAACACTTGCGGAGTTTACAAACTATGTGAAAGAACTTCATTATTTTCATCAATAACATTTAAGATAGAGATTAGAAATGCAATATGGTGCCACTGACACATTAAATGGAAGTGTTCCCTACAATTAAAAATGTAAACAAGAATAACTGATGTTTAGTTTTCGGGGCATGTTCTGAGCCTCACTTATTACATTTTCATCGTATGTTTTCTCCCATGCAAATTGGTGAAATAAGAGATAATCACCGAGAAAAGCAAATTATAAGGAAAACCTTTCAAATAGCAAAAGATAAAAGAACTGTGAAATAAAAACTCTCAAACAAAAAAAAAGGAAAATATAATTTCTGAAGGGGTGTCATAATGTGAACTGGAAAATTTCAGTGGGTTTTATTACCCAATAACATTTATTAATATCTGTTTATCTACATTTTGTTACAATTTTTTTAATAAAAAATAAATCAAAATTTTGAAACATTTATAAGATTTTATTATTGTTATATATTACATGTTGATTTTCATATGCAAAAATGAATATTTATGTAACACATTCCTTTGATTATTGAATAAGTTTCGTTCCATTACATTGTTATTATTGAGTAAATGAAATAAATGTAATTATTGAGTAAATGAAATAAATGTAATTATTGAGTAAATGTATTCTAATGTAATGATTAAGTAATTAGAATGCCCTTTTACGAAAATTTAAATTTTTTTTTTTATTTAATTGTTATGGAAGTTGTTCCTTGTCTTTCCCGTTAACTTTTCAACAAATATTTATTCAATTAACAAAATAGAGCAATAATTTTAGAATAAACAAAACTGATCATATCTTATTTGTTGATTTATTGCTTTCAAAATGCAATAAATGATAGAATATTTTACATAATACAGCACAATTAATTTTTTTCCTTAAGTATTATTCTGAAATTGTTTGCCATTTGGTCGAAGTATGCATACATATAAAACATAAAAATAGTGTATGGCTTCAAAACTAATGCACCAAGAAATTAAATTGCATTTTTTTAAAAAAAAATGCCATTTAAAAGCATTTTGTTTAAAAGTAGACTTTATTTCAAATATAAAGATCATTAATTCTACTCAATTTAATTTTATATCATTAAGCTAAATTTTTATTAAAGAATATTAGTTTTAATACCCCACTATTTTCTTACAATACATCCCAAAACTCATATAAGTATAAAACATAATATTATTACTAGTATGACACACATTTTTAGTTCGTTAAAAAAGTTACAAAAGTTAACAAAGTTAAATTAAATTAATCAAAAAGAATTATTAAATATTTTTGCAATTTCATAAAATGTATTTATGGAAAACAATTTTCTATCTTTAAAAGCAACTATAATCTTGCATTTTAGTATAATATGTGTGATTAGTGGCTTAACAAATAGATTCAACGAGTGAAAAATATTCTATCGTCATTCTTTGCAAAGCAACGGAAGCAACGCACACTTAAGCCAGTTCTTCATGTATACAAGTTTAAAAAAATCATAATTAAATCATATTGCCTACATACGTTTTATTTGCGTGCGTATATACATATTGCTGGTTTTCACACAGGTTCAATAGAAGGTTTTGAAATTAACCAAACACTTTCGAAATCTGAGATAAATAAAAAAAAAAAACTAAGATTGACTCTTCTAGATTTTCTAAGGGGTTAGTAAACGAATTTGCCATAATATATAACATAATCAAACATAAAATTATTCTCAAAGTAAAATATGTATTACACTCTTCTGCTATATATTTTGATTAATAATCTAATAGACAATCAGGTTAATCTACACTAAATATTCAGATCTTCATAGATAAATCAGCTTGAAATCTCTTTTGAATTCAAGTCATGATCATATACATTTTTTTATCATAAATATACATTTTGTGACAACTTGTGTTGTTTGAATGTTATAGATATAACATGAATGTTTTTCATCATATTTCAAACATAATCTTACAACTAATTAAATGATCTCTTATCACAATCGAATAAACAATTGGTGACAAAACCTTATGAGAATATGAAATCTGAATCAATAAGTCAGAATTTTTCATTTTAAATGAAATTAATAAACACATTAAAATTCTTCGAACCAATGTTTATTTTATGATATTTGCTTCAATATTGTTAAATGAGAAATGTATTTATTATATTTCTTTCTTCCCTTATAATAAACATTTGCTATTCTAACACACAGAAAACACTTTATCACTCGTTTTAAAATTTGTGACTTTTTTAATAGGCTCATTATTTGTTTTTTTAATAGAAAAAGCAGGTTTGATTTTGTTTAATAAGTATCTTAAGTTTAAATCTTTTTCACATATTGGAGTGAAAATAGTTTTCAACAAAAATGTTGTAATTTTTTTTCCACATATTAATGGAGTATAATAATTAATTCATCTGACAAAGATCAAAGGGAATCAAAACGTACCTACGATTGACAGATTAAAATGTTGTCGAGGTATCCTGGAAATGAAACGCAAAAAGTTTTACTTTATTTTTCAAGCAATTCTCAAAAATATCTTTTGTAACATTAAAATTCTGGTTTCTTTCTTTTTTGGAACAAATGTAAAAACTTTTAGAAATCTTTCAATGAAATCCTTAGTTAAATCAATATGAGTATCCCACACTAAACCACCAAAATTGTTTTGGATCCTCCATCGACAAAATTCAAGACTTTACAATGAGTATGATTTTAGAATGAATAAAATGTGTCATTGCTTTTCATATCCAGTTTGAAGTTGTTGAGCAATAAAATTGATCATTAACTGTTTCCCTAACAAACATTCTATTGTGTCTGAGTTTTCTGAGAAAGAAGACAGTATTTATGTAACCAGCAATGCTAGTTTTGAAACTTTTTTGAATGTCTTTTTAATGATAAGTGAGTGAAATAAGTCATTTTTCGTTTTGATTATCATGAATGTCTGTTATTTATGATTTCTGGCTGAATGTCTATTATGTATGATTTCTGACATGCTCTTATGTCTCATGAAAAGTACTTATTATATTTCATAGAGATATAAGAATATGTAGAAAAATTAACTTTTTAATTGAGAAAGTCAGTTTGCTAGAAACTAATTATAATATATACTCATACATTTACAAATCAATAACAAAAGTGATATAAATTTATCAGCTATCCATTTTTTCAATAAGTTTGATGATTGGTTTGGTTAGTTTTATTAACATCACGCTATGAGCAACACGAGGGCTATTGGCGACGGACCTCGTAATTTTGAACCTCAATCAAGTGACGAGGACGACACTTGAGCTAGCACCCTTTCTTCTAACTTCCACATCATGTCAACGAGAGGACTTTGGACGTCGACAGAGCTTCTCACTAAGCTTGAAGATGAAATATTTCTTTTTATTTAAAATTTAGATTTCTTATAACGATAAATGTTAAATGTGATTATGCGTTTATTTTTCACACAAATAACATATAAATTATTTTCTCAAAATTATTGAACTGTTTTTATTATTAATGGAAAATTTTATGTGGATATATAGCACCAATACCTATTTTTTACATGCAGGGATCATATAGTTTAATTTTATTCTAACAATCTTTATTTTCAAACATATCTTTATTTTCAATTACAATCTGAACATAAAAAAAATTGCATGATCGAGAAGGACATATCAATTAAATTGTGAATATTAGTCACCTTTTCAAATGTATGAAATATTGTGTATGATATAATCTGATCTAACCTGTTTTCGTTATCGAATATAAATTTCAATTATATTGTAAATAAAAATTGCTTGAATCCTTAGGATTAATGCGTAATTCGTTCTTAACTTTACTTAATTTTAATTGAAATTATCGATGTAATGTGCAATTTGCTATATTGTTGCTGCTAAGCATTTAATATTACATGAATTTTCTAAGAACATGTACATAAATGTAAGAAAAAAAATTATTCTAAAATACATTTTAAGTCATTGAAACTTCAAAATATACTTTGTTTAGGAGATACTGATATAGGTAGTTTAGAAGAATGAAAAAACAGATGAGATATCATCTTAGTACTCAGAGCGAGAAACAGGATAAAAAAATCTTCTTAATAGATTTCTTTCTTGAGGAAAATTTACAGAAAACCTCTTTCGTCAGAATCTTATAAATCATTCCCTTAATGCATTGATTGATAGAGTATCTTTCGTAAACTATGGTGGGCTCTAAGCTCACGGAAATCGGCAGCTGTGTTAGATTAGTAAAAAAAAAATTAAAAAACGCACTCCACCACATGAGTGGCACGACTGTACTAATATAACTTACATGTAGACATTAACTGGTCTTTAGTATGCCTTTTTAAGCTTTCTCCATGTAGCGCTAGTAATTCTCTCTTCGAATTATTAAAGCTGTTGTTGTCAACGTAGCTACGAATTAGCATTTTGAATCGTTCTTGTACGTTATGCAAAATATCAAGTATATTAGCTGTAAGAGCTCTACATTTTCTTCAGTCGACAACGTTTGATATTGCACATTTCTGAACGATTCAAGATTAAACTATTTCCAATTACTTACATCGAGCTAAATGTTTTGACTACTGTCAGTTTAACTACAAACTATTGGAGTTTATTCCCTTCCTTGTTCGCACTTTTACTCTTTATAGTTATAATATTCATCTACATAAATTAATGTGATAAAATAAAAGATTTTCCAAAGCTTTCTATTATTATTTATTACAAATATCTTTTAGAGATACAACGTATTATTAGAATAATAAAGAAATATATTAATTAGAAAAATTGAATTTAAGGTAATGAAGCTATGATATATTATTCGTAAGTTTCTTTTAACTACCGGATGAATAATAATTTTGAACAGTTTAAACATAATATGTATGTAAAGGAAAAGGCGATATCTGAATTCCATTTAAATTATAAGGCATATAATTAAATTAAAATAAGTGGAAACTTGCATGATTAATTAGTGTGAGTTCATTTCTATAAATATTCGTACACCAGCTTATTTTACCTTAGATATTCATATCGAAATGCAAAAGATATAATTAGTCTCTATATGAAAATTTATTGTAATAATATGTAGAAATAGTTTAAATTCATAGCTGTAATAATGCTTAAATGAGATGCTTAATAGAATTATAGCTTTATTTATGATATAAAAAATTATTCATCAATATGCAACATTATAAAACTTGGAAATTTTAAAATTGTGTTCTTTTATTTGCTGCTTACAAAAAAATAGCTTCTATGAATTTTTTCATGACTTAATTCCTATTTTATCATAGCGTAAGGGATAAAAAGGCTTTCAATTTAATTACTTTCCGTTTATCGTTGTTGAATATCTTTATTTTATTTTATAATGATCTTAAGGAGAAACAACGCTTTTAATACCATTAGCATCAAAATTCGATATAAAAATCTTAAGTTTATTTCTTAATCTTAATGACATATTTCTTCCTTACTTTAACAATTTAACGTACTAGAATCAGTGCATTTGTTCTATAAAACATCCATACTAGGATAAATAAGACATTACTGATTTTAAAGGTTAACGTACTTCCTCGAATCAGCGCGTACAATAAAAAGTTCCTAGATTTTTTTTTCTCAAGGACAAAAAAAGCCTATTCAATAAACTAAACATAAAAGAATGTTCAATCGAAGCCTTTATACCTGATGCCTGAAAGCAAGAAGAGGAATTCTTCCAAGAAATTCGAAATGTTTTCCAGTATAACAGAATTACTTCCATTACCTAAAATTACCTCCTATTGTTCACTCTAAGAAAACTCTAAACAACGCATCTTCTAAATATTGAAGTCTTCGAAGTAAAAAAAAAATATTTAGATTATTCTCCTCCAGAATTTCAAGCGGGATGAGAAACAAAAGACTGAAATGTAGTTTTCGGTATTTTATGCGGACGATCTTTTTGTTTTTCTGTCTGCAACTCAAAATGAGTTTTCCTTCGATTTTGAGACGCAGCTTTTTTATTGAATCTGTTTATATTTTTGTTTTTAAGAATATTCGCGATATAAAATTATTATTTTAGATTCGGGGTATTAAATTATTATTTTGAACTTTCGTATCGTATATTAAATATATCCGATTTCTTCTTGTTTATTATGATTTGTGAATACTAATAATACGAGTAATATATTACTGTAATATATATATATATATATGTATATATATATATATATATATATATATATATATATATATATATATATAAGTTTCTCACGTTAGTGAACATTTATAATAAAGGGTAAATAATTAATATATTGTGTGCAGGTTTTTTTTCTAAATGAATGTTGAATTCAGATGAAGGATATAATTCAATTATTCGAATTTTCGAATTCAAGAATTAATATATGCTATCATTAAAAAATATACTCGAATATACCACTCAAGTTCTGTATTTTCAATTAGATAACACCTTACTTACAAATATTTTTTTCTTTCTAATAAATGCAATCATCAAAAATGTTACTCACTCAAGCTCTATATTTTCAGCTGGATAACACCTTCATTATACATATTAATTTTCTTCTTTCTATAGTTTCATTTGACGAGGAAAGCATGTATCATAAACATAATTATTAGACAATGGTATTGATATTAGGATACATGCTTTCTTCATATATTGGGATATTTAGCCAATTTCTAATAAGTTGATCAGCACAAAATTCTTAATCGTACCAAATTAATGAATTCTATAAAAATATATAAATTAGTCTGATGAGTATTGCAATAAATTGCAAGCTTTATAGAATTTTATACACAAATATTTATTAGTGTAGCAATAAAATGGTCAAAAGCATAATTTTTATAGACGCTTTTATGGGACATTTTATGTTAAAATGAATGCTTTTATTTGTTTATTATTTACTGTTGGTTAATATAACCAGAGTGGAGTTGTGGTAAAGTCATAAAATGGAATCAGAATCGTAAGTTCCAGTTTTAACTTCACAAAAGATTATCATTAGAAATAACACAATGGACGTGTGTTGGTTATAAATAAATCTGAAAATTGATTAATATTGGAGAATGAAGTACCTGTTCAAGTGTCATTTTTTTCATACTACAGTTCAAAATTTAGTGAATCGTTTTGAATACCTCTACGCATCAGTACATTAGTATGACAAAAATCTTATATATATATATATATATATATATATATATAATTCTTATTGAAAAAGGCACTACTTTTTTCAAAAATAATCGTTTCTTAAATAATCATTCAATTATATCTAGAAGAGATTACGTTATTGGACCTAACTTTTACAAAACTTTTCAAATAAAAATTATAAATCTTAATGAAATGTAAGCCAATGTATGTAAACATCAAAGTAAAAATAGAAATCAACCAAAGATTTCAAAATCTAAGCATGTAGAGATTGGTTTGCCTTACTTTGATTTCGAAACAGATGTTCCAAATTGAAAACAATAAACTGAATACTAGGCTTAGAAAGATGAAAAAAAATGTATTGATAGCATAAATATATATATACATATCTGTATAACTTAAATTCAGGATTAAGTAGGGTTAGCACTTTATATATATCTTTTACTATTCATTCATATAAATTTATTATAAATTAAGGGAACTTAAAGAGCTAATATGTATATAACATTTTTGTGACAGACTTTGAGGGAATATTCACTGAAACAGAGAACCAATGATATAAATATAACTATCCAATTGTAAAAATATTACACATTCCCATCTCTAATGGAAATGCAATAACTGTAATGAAGAAAGAAAAGTATTAATAAATATAACAGAACAAGAGTTTAAATTATAGCTGTTTAAAAATAAGATTATATATATTCAAGCAAAAACCCATCAAAAATATAATCAGAAAGACTATGTAGAAAGTTTGGTAAATTGCCTACAGATTAAGTATAAATTGACAATTCTTTCTGGAAATATTATAGAAAAATGAAAAAAAAAATATACTTTATTTATAATTGGAGAACAAAGGATATTTTTTTCATAAGTAATATGATTGAAATGCTATATAACATTGATTAAAATTTAACTAAATATTACAAATTTCTTATGAAATTGATAAATAGAACATTAATAAACATTTCAATAAAATTATGATATAAAAACTCTACAACATTATTTATAAGCTGTAACATATTTTATTATAAAATCATGTGTACAAGATTTATTACATGAACAATAATATCAAATATTCTACGAATTGAAATAAGAGAACTGTTGATACTGAAGGATTAGTCACTCTTCAATTAATTAAACCTTTTTGCAAGGGATAAAGTGGTGTTTTGTAGTTTTTATATATTTTACTTTATCGAAAACTTAATCGTCGGTCTTACAAAACTTTTCACACATTGTGATGAAAATGCTTAATTCTCCGAAAGAAAAAAAAATATGAATGCACAAAAAAAAGCGACATTGTTTTACAAATGCGAACAAATAATTAAAAATAACTTTTATTCTTAAGAAAAGGCGTGAAATTAATTACAGCAGACGATTCATTTAAGTAAAAGAAAGAATTTTGTAAAACTAGAGATAGAGTGAATTCTTTTGAAACCGAGCAAAAAAAAGTAACAGAAAAATAATTTTTATCACACACGCCATGTAAATATTATGTATTAAAATGTTCTATAGTTCTTTTATTATTTTTGCTGCTGTTAAATATTATATCAATTGAATTATTATAGTACTTATGTAGCAATATAAATAAAGTAGAAAGTTTATTTGTTTAAGAAATTGTTAAGATTCGAAAAATTTAAAAAGTTTGAATTCCAATGCGAATAACGGAAAAAAAATGTGTTGTTCTTTATTTTTAAAAATAAAAAATATTCGAGTTCTTAAATACATTGCTTCTTCCACATTTCTTAAAAGGAAAACGATAAATTCTGATCTCTAAATGAAATAGGGATGATTGCCTTATGTGAAATTTGAGTGAGTCTCAAAGGATTCGTTTAAGGTGGTGTGGAAGTCAGAGAAAGTGATACCTGCTCCGGTAACTTTTTCGTCATTCGACTACGATTGAAAATTAAAAAAATGAATTGGCAAATATTAATTTTCATGGCCTCATAGTGACATTAATTGAAGCAAAAATGTAAAATATGTTTTTTGAGCTTGATCTAAGTTTGTTCAGCTGTCTTTTTTATAAAAGTTATTGAATAAAATATTAAGTTCGTTGCAAAAAACTTTACGTATTTGAAATGAATTTTGCAATGTGATTTATAGAATTTATTGCATATTTTTTCAAACTAATGCTATCTTTTCAGAAATAAAGAATTATTCTATAACACTTAAGCACTAAACACTTGTTCAAATAATTGAAGACATGAAGTGAAGAATTCACGTTTAAAGGAGACAATACTCTTGATAAGATCAAAACGTCTATTCCTTTATATGAAATAGTACGAGAATTTTTTGGTCTAAATTTTTATTAATAAAGTTGATAGAGATCGTATAATCTAAAACCATCATTTTTTTTTAAAATTTAGTAGCATAACATATTGATCAAACCTTTGTAATTTAGTGCATGATCCTTGTATTTTGCATTCTTACCAACAGCTCAATTTTACAATTTTTTTAACTATTACATTTAACATTAGTATTTAATGTGAGGGTGTTTTGTGTGTATCTGGGTGTCTGATATATGATACAAAGTATACGAAAAATTTATTTAAATCTATCTTTTATAAATAAATATTTTTGAATACGTATTTTGCTCTATACTGTTTCCCTAAAAGTCAAGAATTTTAAGCAAAGGAAAACTGCTTATTGGTGGAGAAAAATAACTAATTTTCGTTAAATCTACTCAATTTTTGTTTGTTTCCTTTGCATAAAATTAACTAAATAGATTCACCAAATTAAAGGGCAATATAAAGATTTATCATTAGATTAATACAGTATTAAGCTTCACTTGAAGTAAAAATTAACAAACAAGATTGTAATTTAAATTTGCTTAAACTCAATGTTTAATCGGTCACTAAAGATTTAAATGTATTAAGTTGGGTTTATTTAAGGTGAATATAAATGTTTGCTCAAGAACACAAATAAAAACTAACTGCACAAAGAATAGTTGTATTCCGCGTTGTAGAGTATTAGAAGTTATTATTTCTTAAATTTATCACCGAGTCAAAGTATATGTATGTAATCCTCTTATGAAACTACCCACATTTTATTTTTTAATCCTATAATGAAATTAAAATTTTATCAGTCTTGTTACAGTGCTATTTGATAATGAATATCCAATAGCATTTATTACATGAAGATAATAATTAAGATATATTTTTAGAGTCTGTTTCTTTGCATTACCTATAAAAAACTTTTACAGTTTCATACGTATTAAAAAAGAATAAAGGAGGAATTTTTTTGAGTTTGCTTTACTTCATTTTAAATGTCTGGCATTTTTAATCGCCTATCGTTAAAAGAAATATATCAAATATACTATTAAGAAAATAAATGTTATGTTTTTTTTTTATATTCTTAAATAAATTTTGCAATTATTTGAAAGTACGTAATATTAAATTTAATCTAATTCAAAACTTAGATATAATAAATTATTTCCCTTTAACACAACTGAATTAAAGGAAATAAATATCATATGAACTAGGAATTTAAGATATTAAAAGCCGTTATCGTTTTAAGAGATGTTTTGTTAAATTAATCCTTTAGAATAACGTAGGCAAATCCGAAAAGAATATTCCCTTTTAAGACAAATAGGAGTTCTAAAAATGTTTTTGAACAAATGGTGGAATTTTTGTTTCGGTTATAATAAAAAGTTAAATAAATCTAATGTAATGCACCAACTATTTTTATTTCTTTATGTAATGACTTAAGCAAATTGAATCGCAATTTTTTATGGATATCTAAGATAATGTTTTCATTTACTTTGAGAAAAACTCTTTAATCCCTAAAGTGATCTAAAATTGGAGTAATATAAATGCGAAGCTGTATAAATCAAATGCAGAGCAATTGCTTCTTATGTGTACAAGATGAAATCATCGTTTAAATATCTTTAAAATGTTTTTTTCTAGTAATAATGCAAAGAAACTGAGGAAAGTATTCAATTTCGTTACATAAAATTTGATCCTTTGAACTATTAACATGGATATTTATTATAAAAACAAAAATATTCTGATGATATATATATGTATATATATATATATATATATATATATATATATATATATATATATAT
>BMAW01105002.1:529048-569214 GCA_019974015.1 Nephila pilipes
TATATATATATATATATATATATATATATATATATATATATATATATCAACTAAACAACAATGTCTGTGTTCCTAAATTTTTTTTCTACAAACTTTCTTCTGAAATTTAAGCTCATGAAATTTTACCCAAATTCAGAATAAGTCTGAAAGCAAAAATAAAATTTTGTGCACGCATTTTAGTTCACATTAATTTATGAAATAGGAACAGAATTTTCATTTTTATAATACACATCATAATTAAGTCTAAATTCTAATGTATTTTATGCTGATTCTTCTTACATCATCACACGATTAAACTGTAAAACCACTAATGACTTCGAATGTTTTGAAAAACGGGAGTTCTTTATAAATTTATACATATTATACAAATGTATAAATTTATCTGAAACGAATCACTTCATTCAGTAATGTAGTTATGAAAAAAATTAAATATATATTATTATCATTTTACACCGAATCCAAGACACTATAAAAATAATAGGTTGCTTAGATGAATCTGCTCCAATGCAGGTGAGGACTTTTCCATCAACAAGAAAAGTTATGGCGTTGAAATTGTGGAATGTGATATGCTGCCGATCATGTAAAATAGCATCAGTCGTCTGTCTGAAGTAAGTCGAATACTTTTGATACCAGAAGTATATGGCTCCAGGAAGACTGACTGCTAGGTTTCTTTTGATTACCAATAATTTAGCCCTATCATTGTGTTATAATTGCAGCACAATTTATTTATATTATATTTCATATAAATACATTTAGTTCAATAAAATATAATTTCCTGTAATTGATTACAAAGCATTCTTAACTTCCCTAATGGAAATCAGGAGAATCAATCACTTTCCGCTACTCGAAAGGTGACAGTAGTAGTAGTTTTTAACGGGCGAATTTGAACTGGTGTTAAAAGAGCCATATGAGATGAGAAATGGAATTCATTAAACACACGCACGCACACACTCACATAAATGAGTTTCCAAAGAGGTTCTCAAAGTCTTTTGGGTTGAACAGCCCTGGGTTAAACAAGTACTTGCATGCCATCTCGTAGTATACCTTTAATCTGTTAGTATATTATATTATCAAAATCTATAAAATTTTCTTTTAAGTCTAACTTAACCGAGTAATCATATGTTTAAAATGTAATACCCTCATCAATATTTAATTTCTCATAAATAAATTTTAGACTTTTAAAATGATATTCTATCTCTACAGATTTAAAAAAATCTTCAAAATGATATCTACATATAGCATAAATTTCTATATTTTTATTATAATGGACTGTATAAGTACTATTTTTTTTTAATTATAGGAGCAAAGTTAAAATAATCAAAAATATTTTATGTAGTTTTTTGTAATTTTTTTACTAGCAAGAACAATTAGTTTCTGTTCTAAATTTAATACAAGTTTTATGAAAATTCGGTATTAAAATGTAAGGCAATTCAAGATTATTAATATTAACACCAATTTTTTAAAAAATGCAATACTTCTATTAGAAACTTCTTTCTGAAGTTGATTTCTACTCTAAAGGAATTGTTGTATTCATGTCACTAATTAGTTAAATTATTGTAGATTTTTTGCGCGTAATAGCATAATTATTACGCATTTTATGTACATAATAAATAAGAAATCTGTCCTGAAGACACCATTTTTTAACCCCCCCCCTTTCAAATAAATACCCTCGTTCATAATAATATCAACTTTTTAAAGTCTAATTTTTCAATATAATGATTAATAAAATTCATAAACTCTTTAAAAGCTACTAATGAAAGATCATAATTAATCGCTAATTTAGAAATAAAATTATGAATACTTAAAATAATTTATTTCTTAATGTAAAAAGGTTTTTTTTGAAATGTTAAGTCTGAAATTAGTAACTTCATTCATTATATCTGTTAATATTTTATCCTCAACTATATTTAGTTACCTGGAACAACATATTCATATTTCTCTTTAGTAAATTCTTTATAAACTTTACACATATATATACATTTGTATCATTACTTTTTAATTCTATTTTATAATTAAAAAGAGTGTGACCTGTTTTTTTTTAAATCTTAAAAATTTAATAATAAAAATTTTAATGGTGAGAAATTTTATATTTATTAAGAAGATCATTAAAATTAATCTTATGTCAAAGAATTTCTTCATAAATTTATTTGTGCAACATTTTAGTTTTTGAGACTCTAAAAATTAATATTTAAAATTATATTTATGGAACGGATAATTAGACATATTCTTAATTAAATAAGTACACATACTCTAAAAAATATTATGATGCAGAAGATAATATCTAATTGGACATATTTCTTCTTTTATAATATAAAATAAAATATAATACATTTAAAAATATATATTCTTTCTCAAAATTTTCATTAAACTCAAGAATATTTTTCTTAATATTATCCTTAAACATACTTTTTTTTTTACCATTTTCTACCTTTAATCTTTCTCTTATAAACGTTACTAATTTAACCGCACATATTTTTATCATTGGTATTGTAAAACTCTTTATAGTTACTTATTTAATATTTTTTATTGAAATACATAGTTTTTGTTATTGGCACAATATCTGGTAATATTGAACTAAGTAATTTTTCCGATTTAAACTGCTTTTAATTTTATAGAACACAATTTTGTTTATATTGTGAAAACCATGTAAATGAAAGTGTCCAATTTCAGGTTTATCATTAACTTGAAACTTATTAAAATTTTTGGTATCAAACCTATGTTGAGTAATTCTAATATTTATGCTATTCGAAGTTTGACCAATGTATTTATGATTGCAAATTTTGCAATTTAAAAGATAAATATATTTGTAAGTTTAACAAAAAGTAAAACTAAAGTTAATATCAAATCGATTTTTATTGATCTTGTTACAAATATTGCATCTAGAATTATGACATACATTAAAAAAAATACTTTTACATATATTTCTGTTATCAAAATTGGGGAGACTATATTATTTAAATCATCCCTAATATCTTTACCTAATTCATTACTAGTAAGTATAATCTAAACATATTTTATTCCAAAATATGCTAGTTTTATAAGTGTCTTAACTCTAAGTTCAAGCAATTCATTATCCGATCAGTTCAGTAAAACCGCAGGTCAGAAAGGTGATGCATATACAAATATCAGCACTGTGACATCAGAGGGGACGTTAAGGCACTTAAACGCTTGGAATGTCCGCGCACTCAGTGCCAAGGCAACTGAAAAAAGAAGGAGGTAAAGCGCATTTCCAAACATACACTCCGAGAGAAAGTGAAATCGTATGTTTAATAATGACTACAAGAAATCAACAAGATATCTTCACACGTGGTAAAAAGATCGGCAAGCTTGAAGAGGGGCGTAATTTGCCGAGTTTTTGCAAAAGAGTTAGGAATTGACAAAAGTTTAATTTCAAGAGCTTGAAAAGCCTTCCAAATGATAAGTACAGCTGTAAGAAAAGGTGGATGTCGTCGTCCGAGGAAATCGACGGCAAGTGATGATTGGTACATCGTTCTTCAGACAAAAAAATACAGAAACCAGACATCGGGCAACACAGCTCAATTACCGAGTACGACAACCGGAAACAGATACTACGGTTTACTGTGGCTAGGTGTCTACATAAAAATGGAATATTCGCCAGTTGTCTTGGATGCTGTATTCCGTTAACAGTAGCCCATCGGCAACACTGTTTACAGCGGTGTCATGAACACAAAGACTAGAATATTTCATCAATGGAGTTACTTTCTTCTTACTGATGAGAGTCGTTTCACTATGAGCAACAATTCTCAACATCAGTGGATATGGAGGGAAGTAGGGACTCGATTTCATCTCCCTAACCTCAGGGAAAGTGACCATTAGGGTGGTCTTGGAGTGCATGTATGAGGAAGCATTATGTAGAATAGACAAACGGAGCTGCCCTTTTTGACAGCGGCTTACTTACCAAAGATCGTTACTGAGATGAAATTATTCTCGCACACATGCGTCTGTTCCGAGGTATTATTGGTCCAAACTTTATTTTTGTGGATGACAGTGTCTACACAGGACCTCTACTGTTAAGGAGCTTCTAGAAAATGAGAATATATGCAGCATGGATTAAACAGCTTGCTACTCTGATTTAATGCCCATTGAACATGTGTGAAATTCTTTGAGGAGATGCCTGGCAGCAAGATTTTATCCTCCAGAGAACACCAGACAGATGAAACAGATGCTCCGTAAAGAGTGGCAATTCTTATCTCAACAACAGCTGGATAATTTGGATTGAGTATAAGCAGACAGTGTCACGCAACAATTGCAGTTAGAGGAGATCATATACCTTACAAAATTACTTCGTTTTGTTGTTCTTCCTCAAGGCCAGAAAATGTTTTTACTAATACCATTCTATCAGCAAAGCCTTTTCTGCTTTGTTCCATAATATTTGTGTGTAACTGATTTTTTGATTATGCTTTCTTCAACCTTTAAGTACTACATTGTGCCCCAGTAGTGTGAATTTCACATCACCTTGTTGAATTTTCGGAATTAGGCAAATTTCGAAAAGTTGCTTAAGTTTTGTACTCTAGCACATATATATATATATATTGTATCAGTGCAGCAGTTACAAACTTTCAGGACAGATAGAGTTTACCTAGACGATGGGATATCATATTGCAATGCATGGTCAGAAATGCTTTCCTACGCAGTAGTGACGACACGAGAAAGAATGGGCACAAATAAGAGGATAAAACATGTTTATAATTCTTAGTACTGTAAAAATGGTGAGAAGTCTTTGGCTGGTGTATGTGATAGATGACGTTACGTAAGCCGAAGCTTCAAATGACGGTACATTCGCACACGCAGATCTAATAGGTACATAGCAATTTATAAGGAAATTGGTGTCAATATGTGTGTGTGAATAATATCAAATATCCTACAAATTTTAACACTAAAATTGCATAAAATCCTTTTACAATTTAGAACTATAAATGGCTCGAATACTTATATTGCTCGTTTTGGTAAAAAATTACCAAATATTACAGATAAGCTGGAAAGTGCAACTATTAATGAAGTTAGTGCTGATTTCATCACATAATAAATATGTTTTTGCTATTTAAAACTATAATTTTAAGTATCTTTTTAACTCTATAGATATAAATGATCTTATTAATATGTTAAAAGAGATTTATAAGAAATTTAATATTAATAAGGATATTTTATGATAAATTTGATTATTTAAATAAGTTAGTGGAAATATAGTTTTTAGTAATAAAATATATAAACAGATAAGTTTTGGACCACAAGGTGATCATGTGAGCTATTGTCTGGCTAAAATTTTTCTACATTATTGTAAGGATAATTTTTGTGATGTTAGTAATTTTAAAATATTTAAGTATATTAATGATATTATTTTCTTTTAAATTAATAGTGATAAAGATGTTAAATCTTTTTTGTGTGTGTTTTATCTTGAATATTTAAATTTATTGCAAATTAATATCATTGTAAGTGAAGTATAATAACTAAGTATTTACTTAAAAATATAAAGAATCACAAAATTTTGAGTAATATGTAATGTAAAAGATATATGTAATGTAAAAGATATATGTAATGTAAGAGATATATGTTAAGTATTCTTATTTTAAAGTTCTTTAAGCATTCACAAATTCAGAATTATAATTTGTAACAAAATTTTAAGTAACATTAGGATGGTGTCAAAAATAAAGGAGACTTACAATAATAATATGGATAATTTTAAGAAAATATGTTTGTATGCTAATTTTCGTATTAATTTTATTAATAAAAATTTAAAATATAAGAAATTATAATTGTTAGTTTCCTTTTCTCTGTCAAAAATAGGTTTTTAATATAATTATTTTAAAATATGCTTTTTATTTTATAATTATATTGTTAAATATGTTTCTCATGTTTATTATCTTTTAATTTTATTTCTTTTATTGCTAGTTCTATAACTTTTACTATTTTAAATTTTTGCAATTTAAAATTATGATTGTAAACTATAATTTTTCTCTTATTGATATCAATGTCTTATTTAGTTTTAATGACGGTAAAATATTTGTGTACATTAGTGCTAAGAAACTTTGTTGTATGGTAATTGTCTTTGTAAGCTTTGAATATTATTTAATTCGATTGTTTTAATTTTGCACTGTTCTCTCATTTTATGGTTTGTTACAAAATATATGTGGGTTTTTCATTTTCTTTATATATATATATATATTTGGTTTTCTTAGTTTTGGTCATTTGTATTTTTAATCTTTTATGCTGTTTCCGTTTTTTCTCTGTAGTATTTTTCTATATGTAAATGTTGGGTCAATAAAACCAGTTTATACCTGTAATTCAGTCCTAAACAAGAATTTGCAAATTTTACACTTCGCTTTCTTTTATTTTTTGTTTTTCTTCTGTTATATAATATATACATACACTATGCAACACTTAAATCCAACATCAAGAAAGACTGACCAGAAACTGATGAGCTTCGGCAGAGAGAGACAGCAACATACAATAACTAATAAGTGATTTTTATTTCGAAAAGATATGTAAAATACAGAGCAAGAATAGAGTCGGCTCAGTAAGCTGTAGAACCACCATGGACGGCGATACATGAAACAACACGTCTAGATACAGAGTCAAAAAGAGTACTGATGGCGTCCTAAGGAATGGTTCCCCATTCCCTGTCAACCATTTTCCACAGTTCTTCTAGACGCGGAAATGTCAGGGTCTACAAATAGAGTCCAAACATTTTCCAATTGGATTCAATTGACGAGAAATTAGGAGAGAGCGGGTGGAAGAGATGCATCTGTACACCTTTCAGAGTACATTGGCTGATGGGAGCAGTGTGCAGTCGGAGCATTATCCTGCGGATAAAGGACATCGGGCACCCCCTGAAGATAGGACATCATCCAAGTATCATTGGTCCGTCGAAGTGCCCTGGATACGAATTAAAGGTAACCTGGAATCGTACTCAATTACACCCCAAACCATGATGTTACGTTGTCGCGGGTAGGGGCATTCCACAATTGCTTCCGGATCTGACTTGCCTCCCCGTCAATACCACACTCGCATGTGGATACCACACTCGTACGTGGCTACTATCATTGAAGAAACAGAAGCGTGACACATTTCAAAACACGACCATTTGCCATTCCGTCGTCCACATTGCTCGAGCACGACACCATTGTAGACGTTGGAGTCTATGTTGTGGGACTAATGGCAGTCTTTTTAACAGACACCACGAGTGCAGGCCAATTGACCAAATCGACGAGTAATGGTTCTGGTAAATATGGGGACATTCAAGGTGTTTTGAACATGCGGCTGAATGGAGGTAGAAGTGACATCCAGGTCCTTCACCACTTCCCGGGGGAAGAGTCAATCCACGAGTGAGGACGTGACTCTGGCTGCACCTGCACCCCTCACACTTACCACATTTTCTTGTTCCAACCATTTTCGTCACAGTCGGTGAGCTGTAGATGTGTCCAGATCTGTATCAGGTGAGATTTGCCGTATGGACCAACCTGCACTTCTTAACCCATCACCACAAACCTCGTAAAATCATCTGTTTGCTGGCACTGCTTACTTGATGAAGGCCTGGCATTCTCTGCTATTACTCATGTCACATGAGATAAAAACAAAATTTCTATGATGATTTCCGCTGCAGTAATAACGGCACGAAAATTGAAAATTCTTCTTCAACAGGAGCTGAAGAGCTGCGCCTTTCACATCATTCACATAACTTGGTGACGAGCGTCTACCCAGATGTTGATACTACAGTGAAATCCCTCTATAACGATATTTTGAGGGTCAAAATAATATATCGTTCTGAAGAGAATTATTGTTATAGGAGAATCAATACTAAAAATAAAAGAAATTTATTCTTTATATCCATTGACCTCACCAGAGGTGCTCTACTTTCATTCAGCACCCTCTCACGTTCACGCAAAAAATAATATAAATTAAAGGGAATGAGAACAACATGTTAACAGTGCTGAGTAATTTTTAAGAACCTCCCCACTCCCAGGTTTTAGTGAAGTACCCTTATCCAGGATTCAGGCTACGTCATAGCCTATAAAATTTATCGCCTATTTAAGTAATAAATTTTTAATGTGTAAATCAATAAAACCGCAAAAAGTCTCCTAAATGTATTAGATTGTACTAATAAATGAAAATATGTACCTATGAATCAATCCTTAAATATATGGAATGTTGCGATAAGAAACCAGATTTTTTTGTGCATTATCCAGATACAATCTCATGCAAAAAGAACCAAGTGCATCTAAAGAATTTAGATGCTCCTTAGATATATTAGGAAAGCTGTAAGCTAGAAATAAAGTTATGAAGAGATCAAGAGATAAATTTGGTTTTCCGTAGTAGGATCATCCTTTTCCTTTACATCATCCTCTCCTCTTCTGACTCTTCTGCTTGAGAATCATCATTTCTTATTTCAGAAAGAATATCCTCATCTTCTAGTTCCGAAAACACTGTACTTCATCAATGAGATTTTAAATAATCATGAATAGATATTTCAAACTTTTTTCCACTTTCATAGTCGGTCAAGGAATTTTGATGTAATATTTTCTTCTTCAGAATATCCGCAAGAAGTAACACTTTAACTATCTTCGTCATTTTGAATGAAACCAGCCTTTTTTCAACAATTAGATATAAACCACGTAGCTTCATTTCCTACCAACTCCCATCAAACCATTCACATGCATCTTTACTTTGTTTATTTAAAAGCACTGTGTACTTTTGAACAATATTAAAAATTATTTTATCCACTAATCGTTTTCTGTAATACCCTTTGAAGTATTTTATAATGCCCATATCAAGAAGCTGTAGAACTGTAGTAATGTTTGGTGGAAAGAAGTAAATTTCTACACTCTACCATTTGGGTATGAATTTTTGTGTGGAACTGTTATTAATTAAAAGAGCAAAGTTTTTCTTCCTCGATTTCATATCTTTATCTAGTTTCAATAACCATTTTTTTTAAATATTTTTGTAGTCATACATGCTCGCTTGTTCGCAGTGCAGTCTATTGGCATGTTCTTAGTTTTTTTTTAAAACACCTTGGCATTAGCCCGTTCAATACCGGACAAAGGACAAAGAACCGCTTCCCTAGGCCTGCGAGATCTAAAGTGTACACACGCACGGAACCGGGAGATTTCACTCATTAAGCTTAATTTCATAGAAAAATTCATATAAAATCATCCCTGCAATTAAATGAGCTAACACTTAAAAATAACTATCACTGATAGCATCTAAATATACGGTAGTAAAACTTTTGTGATATTAAAAAAAGTATTTGCGAATTTTATAAAAATTATATTCATTTTGATAAAAAAAAATTATATAGTTCAGAAAATTAACAAAACTATAATTGACATATTTTTTTTTAATTTATGGGAATTTAAAATATAGGTAAAATATTAGAAAACTGAATGCAAAAAAAAATATAAAATAGATTAAATAAAATTATTAAATAATACTTAAAACTTTTGAAGTTTATAATACATTTCAAAACACTGTTCAGGACAAAGCCCTACGTTGCAAATTTTGCATTTATAACATGTCAGCTTGCGTTTTCTTTCTTTTAGGGCTTAGGGAACCTTTTTTTGCAAACAACACATTGCCTACTTGACTTTTCACTCAGATATTTCAATCTTTTTGCCATGATAGCAAAGACAAAACTCATCCAAAAACATACAAATACAATCTTGCAAGTCTACTTCCGACCCTAACTAGTAAACATTTTATCATTTTCCCCCACTCCGTCAAAATATAAGCGTCCACTCCCAGCGTGCAGAAATTCACAGTCCTTGAAATGTGCAATCCGACCAAAGGAACCAAAAGAAGCGAACAGATGCAGTTGTTTACATTTTCAAATTCCCCTGATCCAACAGCAAAATAAAAAGAGAGAGAAATCGTGAACAAAACAGGAATTGAAGGAAAACACTCTGAGAAACGATATTATAAAATATAACGAGCTACAACCACAATTTAATGGCCGTTAAAAAATCAAATAAAACGCTCCAATTTGAAATGAGACCAGTGTGAACATGGGCCCGGTGGCACGGAAACACCCGTCACATATACGATAATGTGCGCCGTGAAGGGAGAATTGCGCGATCACGTATACGGGATCGCGGGTTAAAGATCTTCCAATTACAAGAGGTTTTAATTTATCCTTTCCCGAAATATTTGTTCTCAGCAATACTGTTAATCTCTGTTTGAATTTCTTGCCCCCTCTACAAGTGTTTCCTTTAAAAATTTATGTTCGTTCGGTAACATTCAGAAAAATAACCCCGACTAATCAGCGTTATAGACATTATCAACGGCATATTTTTCAAAAATTTTACGTATTTCTGTGTGATGCTATGTACGTATGTCCTCCAGTGGCCCTGATTTTTCTTCATCGTGTAACTCATGAAGAGATATCTCATGTCAGTCTCGAAACCTTGTTAGCAATTCATTGTTAGCTTTGAAATCTGGGTTCCCCATCATTCATGCAAATTTTCTGGTTTGATCGCAATTAATTGGTCCATTTAAAAGTACATTCAGGATCCCATTTTTCTCTATGCCTTTTCAACGTGGCAGTATCTATTTTGTCATTTAATGCTGTCTTTATTCTTTTTCTTTGTGAATAGATATAATTAGAGTTGAAAATATGTTTTCAATTTCCTTCCGTTTCTTTAAAAATGTTGCAACAGTCGACTGGAAAAATCCGTATTTTTTTGTAAAACTGAACTTGCTTTTTTTATCTATCAATCGGAAATTTTTTTTCTCAGAGCCTTTTATATCGATTCTCACCAAACAAACTTCGAATTAAACACGCACAGAACTCATAAGAAAATCTTCTAGCATAGTAAGAAAATAATTCGCAATTCAAACTACCGTAATGACATAATTTATCGGAGGTTAAAATTCATATAATACTCAAGTGCAGACAAAAGAGCGTATCCCTAAGTTTACTCCGAGACACACACACGCTTCGAGATTTTATCTTCACTTCCGATGAAAGGAGACTTTGACTATTTTTCGCAGAGGGGGGGATAGGAGTAAGGATCAACGTTGTGTTAACCAGGAAATGTCAACTCTATTACCCCCTTAGAAGAAATGCACTTGTTGTTGTCATAGTTAAATCAGCAAGAGCAATACAAAACTTCGATGAAGTTTTTCGACAGATAGTGTAACTTGAGAACCTAATCCAACGGTCCAAACACATTATATCATACTTTCTTTGTGTAGAGTTTAATTCATGGATACCAGTTATATCGCAATACAGAGAATTATTGTGATGAAAAGAAAAATATTACGATCGTTGTAGAGAGAATTATCTTTGCGCAGAATGTCGTGATACAGAGAACTACTTTACATTAATTTGAAGGAATGTAAGCCAGAACTATGAAAAAATTTCGTAATAGGGAGAATTATCATTATAGAGGATATCTTTGTAGGGAGAATCAAATGTATATAATTTATAATCAAATATGCAACAAATCGGTGAAATTCTCCAAGCACAAAAATTCAATTGTTCGAAGAAAAACAATTTAGTTAAATAAATAGCTTTGTTTTGTATGCAATGTACTCTCGTCCAAGTTATCTTCAAAAATAATTAATGCATTTATTTTACGATATTTCTTAACTTACACATTTTAAAATTAATTCCCAAAGGATTATTTTAAGCTTAGGTCAAATAAGATTTATGACCATTTCATTAAGTTAACTGCTTTGGCAGAAGTCCACGTGTTTTTTGTAGTATTGGTAAGTGTAGATTCCCCATTGAATTAAAATTTCCATTTTGAACCAGTACACTTTTTAACATGCAATTGTAATATACTAAAGAAAATGTCCTATTTAATTTTTCTAGTGCATTGTCTCTTATTTGTGAACTAAAGGAAAAATCCCTTTGAAAATAAGTTTGCTTGATTTACATGCATGTTCTGCTTTTTAATTATTTTATCATTGTGTAATTTCACATGTATAAATATACATTGTTATATATTTTCAGATATTCTCGAATTTTGTAACGCGATAAATAAATTATTAGTTTATGGCAAAAATTCTTTTATTCATCTAATCAATCTTTTTGAAATACTGCGGTGATGAAATTACGAATTTTATACCAACGTACGTTGATAAAATTTATAAGCAGTTCTATCAAAATGTTCTAAATTATACAGGGTTCTTAAAATTGTACCCGACTCATTCAGTTTAATTTTTCCTTGAGCATTATGCGTATATTATTCATACAGGTCTAATTGTTTCAAAATATTTTACACATAAATCATTACGGATAATGCTTTTTGAAAATTAAATGGATGAAATTTTCGAAGAAAAGGCTCCTTATATAATAATGTATTTTTCATTTACTTTTCTTATTTGAAATACAAAACTCATTTCTTAAACAAAAAATTTATAAGTCTAAGATTGTGAGTAAAATGAGTGATCCACGTGAAATTTAATAATATTTACTTATTGATAATGGCTTATAGATTTTTTCACTTCTTTTTAAAAGCTGAAAAATGTATTATAGTGGTATCATAATTGATAATTATCTTTATTTTATTCACTAAATCAAGTTACATTTGTTTCACGATAATTTATTTACCTTCAAAGTGTAAACAAATTATTTTCGTCTTTGTGAAACTTGCTTGTAATGAACATATTTTAAAATCAATAGATACTCACAAAAAGAAATCTGTTTATAAAATGAGGTTAAAATGTACATTTTTTTTTCTTCTTCTGAAAGCTGAAATAGCTATTCTCATTTATCGGAAAGGTATCAAAATTTAACATGGAAAAAAAATTAAGTAACAAGCAAAACAATTCAAGTACAAGTAAATTTATAGATTCTCACGAGTAATTGTTAAAATTATCATTTAAAGACAAACATTTTTCTTATTTATAAAACGCATTCATTTAAACTTTGCTCTATTTCCTACTTGTTCATGTATAAGCCTTGTTTTTGAATTGAAGTCAGGTGGCTAAAATTCTCAAGTTGGAATTAAGTGGATTCTACGTTCAGTGGTCGCATTATCGCGAGTGATGCAGAAGACATGTTCCATTTGGTCTGGTGCAGCTAACAACGTGCTTTTATAATTCCACCAGGAATGCTACTTGTGAAATCGTCCACGAACCTTATAGTCGTCTTTTTACGACTGCGAAGTTTTGCGAAATTTTCTCTCCCCTTGAAAGCAGGGAGAACAATGGACATGGCTCCAGAACAAAATAGGTGCGTCTAGGGATTTATATATTTGGCGAAAGTGTAGCTATTAGTCGTACTTGTTCCGATCTTTACGGCTTTTTCGTTTTTCCTACAGGATATCTTTAAGATTCCTTGTTTTTATACATTCTTGTTTTGATTGTTTTTTCGAGTGTTTCCGGTGGATATCTTTGGCAACAATCACCTTATTCGATTTCTATCGTCTCCGGGGATTTTAGAATATTTTTATTCTTTTTCGGAATTTGGGAGAACCGGTTGGAAATGCTCCAGGGGATAACTACGTTTGGAATCTATGGATTTAAGCATTCGTTTCATTCTTTTGGTTCCGACTTGAGTCTCAAGAGCTAGTTGCACCACAAGTATGCTGCTTTCAATGCGCTCTAGTCAATCCTTTTCAGAGCATTTCAAAATAATTGCTCTGCTGCACCTGATTGCGAAAATTTCCATCGGTTTTGGTATTTTTTTTTTTTTACTTGTTTGTTAAGATGCACTTCAACTTCAGTTTTTTTTCACTAAGCGACTGTTATTCGTGTTTGTATTTTAAGACAAAATGGTTGTTTGTGAGTATAAATGTTTAGAGAGTTTCGTCTTGTGATTGATTACCATAGAAGTAATAGCTGTGATTTTGACTGTTTTATCTCTCCACATAAGATAGATTTCCTTAATTTTTGCAATGTCATTCGTCATTTTTAAATTTTAAATTTAATTTTGTTTTGCGAAAAATTATAAAAATATTCAAAATTTTTGACTGAGGTAATTATTTTAAAAGGAATATTAAAATGCTTTAAATTAATTAATTTTAAGTAATATATTTTTCGTTTAGATTCAGATCATGTTAAAATGAAGATAATAATATAGTTTATGGAAAATATTTCTAATAAATAAGTACATGATAATCATATATATATTATAAACGTACACATGAAATATATTAAATATTTAAGCTCAATTTCTACACTTATTTGCTTTCGTAATGTATAATAAAAAGCAAAACAAATAGAACATTCTTTTAACAAATCATATATATTACATAAATAGTTTTGAATTATAAATCCATAAAAATTTAGGATATTATGCATGCCATATAAATGTTTATTTCTTCGCTTTATAATTTATATCTAATAAAATGAATTTTAGAATCAGTTATAATTCATTCAAAGAAAAGACAAAGCTATTCACAAAAATTCTTTAATTATTGCAATCATATATATGTTGTGTGTGTGTGTCTTACTGTAAAAGCCCGAAATCTAGTAAATTCTATGTTTTACCGTTAACTCCAAGCTTTTATCACAGTGGTTTGGTAAAAGTTCAAAGTATGCTGTACTGTGATTCTATTTCGGCCTCTTACTAAGCCACTTTGGTAAAAGTTAGGAGTTACGAACGCCTTCTGGTTGTTGCTGTAGCTTACATCACTTTTCTGAACTGTATCATCTCAGCCAATCTATGAACCAGTAAATTACGAGTCATAACAAAGATTTGAGAATTGCAGCTTCATTAGATCCGAGGCTCCAGAAGAAGAAATCCGACTTTTGTCTTAACGAATGGCAGCACCATCGCAGATATCCCGGAAATTTAGATCCAGATTAGGGTCCCTCAGGTACGCGTTCCGGTAAAAGCCCAAAACGAAGGATTTAAGTCGGTCTTGAATGGGGCTGGCGCGCAAATTCCGTCGCGACACTTTCCTCTTCCTACCTCTGCTCATTTGCGCCATTTGCAGTCTAGCTTCGAGAGAATTCAAACCAGTGTAAGCGGCGACGATCTAAAGTAGAAGCTATTTGTTTCCATTTTAACATATTTTGTGAAAGAAAATGAGTAATGTTATGTGAAAAGATTTTACGACATTTTATCTGAATCTGCAAAAGAATAAGAGCTTTAACATCTTTTATTTAACAAAGGAAAAATACATTTATATAATAAAATGAAAAGAAAGAAGCAAAATATGTGAAAGGGGAAAACAAACAGTTCATTATTGAAGAATGAAACGCATGATATTTTAAATATTGGAGAAGAGGATAAACTTATAACACCACTACCTGGAGAAAAAAAAGCAGAAATCTTTTATTATATTACAATTGTTGAAGTCATTAACATCACACGCGATCCTTACATCACAGTCGGCCATCGTGGAAGAACCCGTATGATTGTGGAACTGAACCGCAAGTACAAGAATGTAACAGTAGAGTTTATCGTCACTTATTTGAGACTATGTGAACCATGTCAAAATAACAAAAACTGTAAAAGAAGGGGATTGTAATCAAATTAAATGAGCATAGCGAAATGAATTCTCCATCCGAAGTCGATCTTACAGATATGCAGTCCAACCTTGATCTTGATATGAAATTCATTTTAAAATATCAAGATCATCTTCAAAATTCGTCCTACTCCGAAGTTTACACAGAAAAGAGCAGAAGTACCATATCATCTAATATTTGTTCAAGCCATAAAAAACAAAGCATAATACAAGCGAATCAAATGCTCACCTTGTGTAGCTATGTTTGGTTGTCCTATGAAGTTGGAACTTTTTAATTCAGCTTTTCTACAATATTTAATTAGTAACATGGCCACTGATGAAGACTTAGGAAAAATTATAAATATCTATAATGACAGCATGGTTAATACAGAAGATTAAAGCACTAATTTAGAATCAACAGTTGATTTAGAATCACAGGATAATAATAATACACGTGAAAAAGAATCATGCATAACGATGGAAGTAGATACTGAAGTTAAAATTGAGAAAAAAAACCCAGATATAAGCTCTTTCACAACGGATACGATTATCAGCTAAGTTCAAAATGTGAAAGTGTTTCGAGAGGCAACTAAGGAGGAACTTGAGAAGCAGGCAAAGAAGACGAATATTGCTTCTACTAAAAACTTTCCAAACTTTAATTAAATGTTAAAATAAAAGTACCTGAATATTATAGATCAAAAATGGATCCAAAATCAATAATAGCCATCAATAATAGCAATTATTACAGATATTATAGATGACGAGTTTTATGTTCTTGGTGCTAATTTTGGTAAATTAAAAACGCTGTACAAATGAAACCAGTTTACATTTTTCAAAGAAAATTTTTAAACTTCGAAAAAGTTAGTACAGAGGAAATAAGTGTACGTGAAGTAGTAAAAAAAACTTTCTTTAGTTAGTTTCTTAGCGGGACAAGGACTCAGAAAATGGGACGATTCAAAGAAGTGTACTGCGAAGATGTGTTTGAGCAAATCAGCTGATCTACTTTGCAATTCAAAATGCTAAAACAACCAACCTTGTTGTAACAAGTAATAAGAAGTATTAAAGAAAAACTTACTACACATTTATTGTTTTTTTTTTTTTTTTTTTTTTAATTTTTATAATTTTTATTTTTACTTTTTTTCTGAGCAATCAATTTAATTTTTTAACTATTGCCACAAATTTTTTTTAAAAATTATTGAAAATTTTTCTACATCTATCGAAAGAAATGTACTTTAGTTCAAATTTTTCACATAGGATCTTATTTATGAAATGGCAAAAATATTACATTATTTAAATTTTATTTCTTTGTAACTCTTTGAAAATAATTGTAAGACTAATCCATCGACTTAATCTTAAATCATACCTTATTTTGATCACTTTTACAATTTATATTATCAATTAAAAAATTAAAGCGTACTTAAACATTTTTGGTATACTAAGTATACAATATATCTGGGACTAGAAAATAATGTCATAAGTAATTCCTCTTTCCGGGTTCTTACAGGAAGGCTTTAGTAACTCCAAGCATTTACCAGATTTCGGGATATAATAATAACACACACATGTATATATATATACATACTAAAAATTTATGAAAAAAATAATTTAAGAAATTTTTAAAAGAGACAAAAAGCCAGACAGAAATGTAAAAATAAATTAAAAAACAAAAGAAAACATGTCACACAGCAAGTCAAAAAGCAATTTCGGGCTGAGGACTGAATAAGCGGGGTTAAACTAGTTTCATTGTACCAAACGTCCCCCTTTGTGACTTGGTAGGTTAAATTGGGATACCTAAAGTATTAAAGCGTTCAATGATAAAAAAAATTGCAAAAAAAAGTTCAGTGATAAAAATTGCAGAATTAAAATCTATAATTCCAAAATTATCAACAAATATAAAAATTACTAACGAAAATTCAAAGAAATAAAGATTCAAATATATAAGTAGAAAAGTAGAACAATCTTCAAACGAACAAAAAGCTTCAAGATAGATATCAGATATTCGAAATACAACAAAGCACATGTCATCACTATACAAATTAAAAAAAGACTTAAGCTGTTGTTTAGTTGGTAAAAAAAATGTAAAAGGATGCATACTATTGGTTGGTAATTAGCTGTTCGGTAAAGGAGTAGAATAGTCCAGAGAATGTGTAAAAATTATAAACTGTGTAAAAGTAAATAAATAAAAAATTATTCATGGCTAGACCATTAACAAGCTATATATATATAAACATATATATAACTATATATTTAATCGATTTTGCATCAATATATATATATATATATATATATATATATATATAACTATAGCTCTACTTTTGTAACATATTCTTACATTATGAGTCCTAAAATATATGTTGACAGTCCGAAATATTCTTTTAGAGAACTATACATGCATTAGCAAAATTATTATGCATTATTATGCACAACTTATAAATGCTTTTATCGTTTTCTAATTAATACCTAATAAAAATGAGAGAAATTCAGAATTGGTACATAAACTTAACACTAACAAAATCAATTAGGTTAAAAATTTTAAAAATTGCAATAAAATGAAAATGGCAAGTTTTGGTGGGAAAATTGATTACGAAATAGAAAAAGGACCTAACACCCAAAAGTCGGAGCTTCCCATTCCAGAGCGGAATCGTTTACCCTAATCTTTTCTGTTCCTCAATCTCCTTAGAAGATCTACTAGAAGATCCATGGAACTACCCAAACAGGTCTTTAAGTTCGAAAAGACCTGTTTTCCGGGTCTTCTGCCCACCTGAGGGCAGAGCTCGTTCCATGAGCTTTCTCTCCTTCCATCTAGTTCCCCTGGAGTCGCTCTAACTGGTTATTTTTTCTGATAGCATTCTCGCTGCAAGTGAGTACTATCAGAGACTCGTACGTGCGTTCGTCGGTTAATGGGTTTATTCAGGGAATTGTGTAAGAGGGGTATAGAAGTGTGTCGTAAGCCCTGTTCTCCGACAGGATGATTTGGCAGTTTGTGGATGGATCGTTTCGGCAAACATCTGCTTTCTTCCAGTACAAAAGTGGTCCTTCGAGTCAGGTAAAAATATCGGCAATATCTTAGGACTTCTCTCACTGTTTATAGCCTTCCGTAGCACATCATGTTATAAAAGTTTATATACCTATGTAGACCGGAAGGGGAAACAATTCTGAATAATTCGAAGTAGGAAAGAACAGGTTTCTTGCAGGGCCGACTCAGGTGTTCGTGCTCTTTTAGAGGAACTGGTTCTAAAATACAGGTTGTTATTTCAATCCCCATCCCTACTTGGTAAAATTTACAAAACTAATTATAAATATAATTATCTATTTATGCTATGATTTATATATTTGTATAGTTACGCGAAACAAAAGCTTTTCTCTAAGATATCATTTAATTTATAGTTACGAAAGAAATTCAACATATTATTAATATAATATGTATATAAGCATAGAATCTCTTTAAATCTTATGTCTCTATAGATTTCTCACAGTTCTTAATTTTAGTAGTCGAAAAATCATCAATAATCAAACCACATTAAATTCCCTTTCAATTATAAATTTATTTTTACGAATTCAAGAAATTTTTTGAAATGATTATTATAATTTAATTTATCTATGTTGTCATTTATTTTTAATGATATTATAAATTATTCCCCCTCTTATTTATTTTTAAGTAAAATATATTATATTTTATCCCTGAAAGACGAATATCAATACATAATGTTGTTTTTTGGAATAACACAAACATGAGTCTCTATTATTATTTCTCGTAAAACTACTTCCGTATTTAAAATTGGAGAAAAATTTAATATGAGAAAGAAGGATTTAAAGGTTCAGTGCATTTAAACTCAAAATATTGTAGTGCTTAGGATTTAGAATTAAATTCAGTAAAAATCAAATTGTTTCACACATACATAAGACAGGATTTACATTCATTCATATTTTATACGCTTCACTTATGACTACAGCTTTGATGTTTTTTAAGAACAAGGAAGTTCTTGTACAAAATTTCTTCTAGTCTTATAGAATGAAAGTGCCCTGAGATTGTATATATATATATATATATATATATATATATATATATATATGTATTACATAGAAATGTGATTCAAAAAACTTACTGACAGATATATCATATATATATATATATATATATATATATATATATATATATATATATAAACATACTCCCTTATGAAAAAAAATGTTTTTGTTTTGGAACTACTTTCGGAAAATATAACATTATCTTATATGAACTGTATCTGGTATTGTAATATGACTGTATAAGTTTAAAATTTCTCTAAGAAAATTAGTTTTTATTAAAAAAAAAGGAAATGAGTTCATAGTGAAGAATCAATATATAATTGAATAATAATAAAATATAATTGAAAATAATAATTGAATCAAAATATAATTGAATTCTCAAGGAAATATTTTATCACATAACGAGCTTTTTTAAAATTCTACTAAGTTAAAATGCGTGCAAGCTAATTATTATTTGTTGCTCATCTCAAATTGAAATTGTTTTTTTTTTCATAGATTGATAAGTTAATGCGATTGATTACGGAGAATGTGAAATTGAAGTGTTAAATATAAATTAAGAGGCAGAATATTTCCAATATGAATAGTTATTTCGGAAGGGAAACAAAATTTATTTTCAATTTAGAGCAAATAGAATTAGTTTGTTTGTTTTACAAAGTAGGAACTGAAATATCTTACAATTATTTAGAGATATTTAAAATACCTACCTTGCAATTTCAAAATAAAATGAAATGTTATTTGACATTCATCATTTGGGGAGAAATGATATAGGTATAATAAAATGAAAACTTTGAGTTTAGGCAGTTTCATTATGAGAATATCTTTAAGTTAACATTTTCGTACACATTGCCACAATAAATACAGTTTTATTTGCATAATTATATCATATAGTCAATAAATGTAGCATGTAAGATGGAAGATAAGTAAATTGGGTTTTTGTAATTAATAATAAATCCTTATTAAAATAAAAATAAAAAGTTCATAATACTTCTTCTAGGGTACAGAATAATGTCTGTCATTCAAAACAAATTTACCCGAAGTACAATGTATATGGTACTCGAAATACAATACGGGTGTTTTCAATCAAACATATGATCTATGTATGTAAAAATCAAATTTTAAAATTTATTTGATTTCTGTTTCAAACGGTATACTAAAATATTATTTTAAATTCTTTTTTACAAATGATGCTTATAAAAGAATGAAGAAATATTGAAATTCTTTTTTCAAATCATGTTCGATGAAATAATGAAGAAAGTTTTTAATGATTTTGCTCTTGTTTCATCAATTCTGCTTATGCCTAATCAATCAAAAATAAAATTTCATATACTCTCCAATTCAACTTATTGAAATCACCAGTTTAATAAACAAACAATTTTTACTCCTATCAGTACTATAACTATGTGATGATAACCTAGTAAATATTAAATTCATTGTTAATTAAATTACCTATCCAATGTATAAAAACTTGAAATATGTGTTCCTTTTACTAAAATGTTTTTCATTCATTTTTTTGAAGAAATTATTTCACATAATTCGCCTATAATCATTTAGGTGTAGATTCATTAAGTATTCAAAGAAATTGTTTCGTTTAATTCATCTATAATAATTTAGGTGCTATTTTGCCAGTATTTTGCTCTGATTATCGACATATTTAAAAATTATGAATTATCTTTTTTGGACTGCAAATATTAAATAAAATTTAAAATTTTTGTCTGTTTTGATAATGTCATACATGTTTTTTTTATATATATTTTTATAAAATCAAATTAAACTTCATGAACTTCTTTTAACATTTTATTTCAGAAATTTCTTTATCATGCTTCAATATTTATTTTATTTGTTTGAATATCTAAATCCATTCCAATATCTATTTCTGTATGCATGAAAGAACTATTTTAAGTGATCTTGAATAAATGTAATTATGTTAATATCTGTGTGTATGCATTTTATATTTGTCTGAGTCCTTAATTATTTATTTATGTATATATATACTATAATATCTCAAGAAATTTTTTATTTAAATATAAGGTTACTCAAATACACATGACTCTTTCAAAATAAACAAGATTAACCAGCACCCTCTTTCTGACATTGCAGAAAATATTGATAACACCATTGTGTTTGGCAACTTTTCCAGTAATTCAGAGCAGAATGTACAATTGTGTTACAAATTAAATTAGCTCCAATTACTATTCAATTATTCTTATTAATCTCTCTCCAGTTACCCAATAACGAAATGTTATTACAAAATAATCTGCTTTAAAAATAAAGTCATTTTTTTTTGCTACCAGCTAAAATATTGCAGTCATTCCATTTTTACCTTGTTGAAACTCTTGAAAAGTGTATGATATATGATGTGTTTGAGAAGAATGATATCACACTCTCCTTTGCTATGTGTGCCTCGGGACTTGCTTGGTAGCTAAATTAATTATATTTTGGATGAGAGACTCTAACTGACAATTCGCCTGGAGCTGTTTGCTCCTCAAAGAATGATAAAGATCGTGTTTGAATTCCACATAACTAGAAGTTCTCAAGCTTAGCCTCTTAGCTCCTCTTCATTCTGATTTTGAGGATTGGATCCCAGGAATATTTTCTACAAACAATTGTCTTAAATTTAAGGCAATACACCGTATAAGAGGACATTTATGTTTCCGAGTTCATTTTGGGTTGTTTGATTTTAGAAGAGGGTGAAATGGAATGTAATAATTCTCTTCCGGTTGTTATTTTAAGATTGAATTGGTTTAAATTGTTAAGTCTTTCGAAATTGTGTAATTGTTATAGAAAATAAAATAAGATATTTGAATTGTTTTAATGCGAGATGGTTATTGAAGGAGACTTGAAAAATCAATTTATTTCTAAATTAAATATATTAAGCGTGATTTATTCTAATTATATATATATATATATATATATATATATATATATATATATATATATCTGTGTGTATGTGTCCTCGTTACAAGGAAGAGAAAGAAAATAATTTTTTTGTACCAACAAAATATCAACCATTTGATAGTCAAGTGAACTCAGAAACTCAAAGAATCTCTTTAAGTGTTATTTTTTTCAAACATTCTTCATTTACTGCATAAGTTACATTTAGTTCACAAACACATACACACAATCTATTAACTTTATTTTACTTACTTATATCATCTTTTGCATTAAGTTAAGTCATTTTGAATTTATACTTCATTAAATTAAGAAGGTTGATATAGGAATAATTTTTCTCTTTCCTTAAGAAAAGTATATTCCTCAGAATATTTTGTGTTTAACACACTTACTTATATTTATGTATTCCACAGCAGAGTTAGGAAAATGCTCACTTTTTCTCAGAAACATTTGCTAAAGTATTTTCCACTTCACTCCACTGCACTGTAATTTCTATGAATAATTATAAGAATCCTTATTGTTGAAAATCACTTGTTAATGTCAAATATTAGGAAAAATATTTTGCATATTCTTAAAAAAGGTAATACAAATATAAAATATTTAAACGCCTATAAATAAGAATACTTAATTTCTTATTTTGAATTACTTTAAAATCTTAAGCAAATGATAATTTCCTTAGTTGCAAAAGAACGAAGTATTCAGTTTCTAAATTTTTTTTTATTTCAGTTTCTAAAATTTTTATGTTCTCCAGCTGTTAACTCAAAGTTTCCATCATATGAAAGCAAATGAGAGACTATAAGCAATCAAAAGAGGGGTAAGATTTGATTACTTATTAAATTTTGCATATTTGCTTAACATTTAAATTTTTAGTTACCTTACGAGTACCATTCAAACTATTATGAAATAGGGAGTATTCAACAAATTACGAATTGATTTTAATGTTTTGCAATATGTGACTGTACTCTTTTATTAAAACTTTTAACAATACATTTTTTTTTAATTTTTTGAAGCTGGAAATTTATTACAAGTCATTCTTTCTCATTACAAAAGTTTGCAAAATAATATCAATACACAATTTTTATATAAGGTAACTCCTGAGGATTTTATTAAGTTAACGCTTCTTAAATATAGCAGAAACTAATGCAATGATTTTCATTTTAACCAGCAATTTTTTCTTCTAAAACATGAAACTGAAGATGTTCGTTAACTATGAAAAATTAGACTTAATTTAAGCTTTCATTTATGCTGGCAAAAAGAATGATATGTAACTTTTTAAGAAGATGTTGATCGTGTATAAAAATTATATTAATCTGATTTTTAGCATTTTATTTTACAGTTCACTATCTTAATTTGGTCAAAGTACAATAATTTGAAAACTGTCCCAAATTTTCAAATTTAGTGGGAACTCATATTTAAAATTGACTAAAAATTGACAAAGGTCTATTTAAAATTGACTAAGGTCTGAAATTTCATTTATTATCCTATCCTTTTAGTTTTTTAAACTTTTTTTTCCATTGACATGTTCACTAAAATTTAAGTTAGCTTCTTCATTTACTTATGAGTTAATAAAATCGCTTCCTGACGAAAACATTTCGGTTTTATTTGCATTTCCTTCAAATATTTATTTTTTGCTTGTTTGCATGATTTTTTTTATAAAAACAAAATATTTTTAAATCACCAATTTAATTTAATTTATGTGTGACTGGAAATATGGAAATTTATTTTACCTACTTACGGTTCTTTTATAAATTAAAATACACTTTTGATAAAATTATGTAAGTACCCTTATACATTACCACTTAGTTTAATTTAAATCAACTGTTCCGCAAAATTATTTTTGATATGAGTAAGCAAGAATTTAAAAAGCTCGTTCTGTTATCTAATCTATCTACTGAAACTTATGCTTTTGATAAAAGAGAAATTTATAAATATATTTTATAGAATCATATAAAGTAATGTTATAATGAATATCCTTTAAATCCACGATTCTATAAAATTACAGTCAATTATAAAAATGCGTTAATCAAATGTAGATCATGTACAACATTTTGATATCTTAATTGTATATATTTGATGTTAAACGTGTTTTTCCGTATGTGTTTTTCAAAATTTCATTATTTAAAATTGTATTTTCTAATTAAATTAAAAAAATTCTCACATATTTTTAACAAAATTTTAATTCAGCTTTATTATAACTCTAACAATGTAAAGCACTTTAAAAAGGGGATTAACTAGGTCAACCAGTAAACTTAAGGGATGATAAATTAAAAATAATTGCCTTTAAACCAATTATCTCGGAGAAAAAATTGTTATCATTAAAAAAAAATTATAATATCATGGTTCTGTGTCGGAAAAAAATAAAAATGTTCAATAGTAATTATTCGCAAAACTCGATGAAAGGTATTTTGAATAAATGCACGTAAAATTTAAGAAATATCAATTCATCTAAAAGTGGCTTATTTAATTTTTTAAACACAAAGGTTGTGAAGAAATTTTTAGATAAATCCTTCTATAAGATAGACTATTTCACCAGAACACCATGGGGAATGGCTTATTTCCATTAGTCTGTGTTTATATTTTTGTATCTTCCCTTTTCTTTCATTAATTACTTAAATATTCTAAGTATTTTCATTTTTTCCATTTTTTATATTATCTTTAAGATACCGAAATTCTTAAATATCCAAAATAACCGTATGCAAAAAAATTGTTTAATTATTATGTAAGAAATGTAAAATTTAATTTTAGGGAAAATCATTAAACAACCATTTCGTTTCATTTGACTAATTGGAATATGGAACGGTTTCAAATCAAACATTTATTACGCATATTATTTCAGTGTAAAATGGTGAATTGTATTATTTTTTCATTGAATATTTTCCCTGAAATCAATTTAGAATTCAGCAATTGAATCTATTATTGCTTGTTATTTAATTGAGAGTATTGATGCTTTATTGGTTAAAAAATGTTCCCTAAAGCAACTAATCGGAATAATTGCGTGCATCCAAAAATACTCTCATCAAGATTATTGTACTTTATTCATTTAAGTTGTTCAGCTATTTTTTTTCCAACAAACATGGATTGATTATATTTTATTCATTAATTATCTGTAGCAAATGAATCCATAGAAATACTTAATAAGGCTTGTAATAAAATTTATTATCAATTGAATTTTCGACAGAATGGGGATATTGTATAAATACGCATAAATAACATAAAAAATGAATATTAATCAAACAGATCATTTTAATATATCTTTTCAAGCAAATACGTTATTATAGAGATACTTTATTGAATTTCACACAAAAAATAAATTTGAATAAATACTTTCTCATCTACATAATACATTTTCAATAATACATAATTTTATAATTATACATTTTTAAATCGAATACATTACTCGATAATTAGTAAGAACCCAAATTTCTTTGACTTACTTTTCACTGCTTCTTCGCATTCTAATCGAAAGCAAAACTAAAACCCATCCAAAACCATTCTTCAGTCACTCCTTCAGCTTCCAAACTGATGAGAATCGGTCACTGTAATTGAAGCTCAGTGACAGCCCTCTCCTTCAACAAGATGATTGGGAGGAAAATATTAGAACGTTTTCCTATCAGTATAGGAACAAAGATCCTTTTTGTTTACAAGGAAATGCGTCCCTCTCCTTGTAATTACATGAGTCGTGTCCAATCTGCCCACTTGTCGAGACTGGAATCCCCGTGCATTAGCAACATCGATTGAGTTTATAGAGTATGTTCGGAAGCGAGCCTCATTTGCACTGGACCTATTGTCCACAGAAGGATATGCGAGCGGTTGGGACTGCCTCCGATTTAGTGTCATTATCTTGGGTTAAGGACCCTATTCCAAATGAGGTTCCATCTCTTCTCTGTTCGGCCCTCGATTTCTACGAGTTATCTCAACCCCACGAGGGAAAGCGAGATAACTTACTTGACATAATTATCTGCGTGTTTGAAGAAGAATATGTAGAAAATAAACTTTATGGAAAGAAACAAGCATATGAAAAGTAGGTTTCATAATTTGCTGCTTGGATAAGTTTTAAAAATATAGTTTTTCTCACTCTGTAATACATTTTAAGTTTAGTTGTATTGTTATATATTCTCTGAAGATTTGTTGTAGAAAATATAAGGAGAACTAGTTTCGTGCACTCTAAATTTCAAGAAGTTGAAATGTTGTATGAATTTACAAAAGGTCACTGAATGCATAATATTCATGTTTCTTTAGTAAGAAATAGAGACATGAAATTTTAATCGTTTTCAAAGAAAGCCAAGTGAATAATAAAAATAATATATAACAACTTAATCAACTCTAAATAGACTTCAAAAACTTCCTTTGTGTTGCATGAGAAGGACTTCTATAGAGTGAAATACCATAAATGATATTAACATAATTAAATTCTATTTCAAAATTATTAAACCAATAACTCTTTGCTCCTATTTAATGGGTTGATAACCAAACTGAAATTAACATTTCACTGAAAACCGTTTTTTGCATTTTGAATTTTGCGTTAAAAAATTTAAAATTAATATGAAAAAAAATTACACAAATAATAATAGTAAATATTTAAAAGTAGTTTATTCATCTGATATACATCTAAATTTTAAGGTTTAGGTTTTTACTTCGCATATTATGTTTTATTTTAAAAATATTTTAAGTGTTAATACTGTTAATTCTTAAATAAATAAATAATTCGATGTGATGACGCTGCTGATAGTATCAATTACTTAAGATTTCAATTTAAGGCAGTGCTTGTATTAATATTGAAAATCTTTTAAAACTTTAATATCAGTAAGTTATTTCTTTTATTTCAAAATAATATTATATAGAAAGATTCGTTTTATGTAGAAAACTTCAATTAAATATTTTAATAATTTTTATATCAAAATAGAAATTTAGAAGATTATCAAATATGCATGACAGATTGTGATTTTTTATTATTATTGCACTGACATGAAACATGAGGGCTATTGGCTGAGGACAACGAATTTCCGAATCAGCATCTCCCTCACCAAACTTCTACATCAAACCAACGGAAATATGCATAGCAGAAAGATTAATACAGAGAAAAATAGCATGTTAAATAAATTTTAATATACTGTATATTTCTCATTGATACCACATAATTAAAGTAATTTCCTCTTATATGTATTATTCATAAGTATATTTTCCACAACAAAAAATATTAGGTCATTATTAGTTTAATGATGAATAATAAACAAGTAAACTATGCATTTAAACGGCTTAAATGTAATTGCATCTTTGTTCGAATAAATGCCTTTCATTAATTGAAAAATATTTCATTTTTAACATGAAATACATGACAGTATTTTAAATATTTATAGCCAAATAATCATATTTTTCATTATTTACAACAATTTAACATTATTATTAGTATACAAATATGAAAGTTATGAAATAAAAGTTAATTCAGAATTTTGTATTATTTAGAAGAAGCAAAGAATTGAAGTATGTGTAAGAATTATAAGACACAAAAAATGATAAAATCAAAATACAGTAAAACTTGAATTGAAGTAAGTGTAAGAATTATAAGACACAAAAAAATGATAAAATCAAAATACAGCAAAACTTGAATAGATGTATATAATAATATAACACATAAGCATATTTTTCTGCATTATAAAATATTCATAAAATGTCCTTTTTCTCTATTACTATGTTCAAAAGATGGTCCATTTCGGAGAAAGATTTAAAGTTATCTGGTACTTTTTTTCTGGAATATTTGAAACTCTTGTCAGCTTACTTAGAAAACAGCCTAACATAGGCTTAAAAATTTAAACATATATAAAAGCTTATGTTTTTATGCAGTACATATTATATATTTGGATATTCTCCTTTTAAGAAACCGTAAAACTTCCACATAAGCTTAAGTATTAAAAATTATGTTTTGAGTAAAGTACAAAATTTAACGAAATTTAAACATCGTTTGAGATTTATTCATTATAACACCCATCAATGTTTTCTAACAATTTTTATTGATTTTAAGATATTATTACTAGAAATATTCTCTTAAGAAATATACTTTTATGTGTAGCTATTTTCAGTTAAGTAGCTTTTCTAGAGATTTAAACGTAACACGACCTTCCCCTTTATGAAATCGCTGTATTCTACTATCTCTGTATCTTTTTTACTGAGCAGAAATCACTATAAAAAGATCACTGAAAGTTCTAAAAGATAGATTATATATAAAGATGACAAAATCTTTTTTGTACCCTGAAGGTTTCTGCTTGATTCACTTCGGGTATCTGAAAAAGATTTTCCTTATCCACATAAATTCAAAAGTTTAAAAGTATTTTGGAATGACGAAGTTCAAACTATTATGATTCGCTTAAGAAACTTACGTGATACATTTGTAGATTTTAGAGTTTTACAGTTGAAAATTAGCAACAATTATTAAGCGGTAACTTTAAAATTAGTAGAAATCAATTTTAATATGCATGATTATAAGGATTTGTATTCGAGAAATTATTCGATATCATTTCTACAGATGCAAACAATTCAAACGATAACCATTCATTCGAAATATTTTTTTAAAATATTTATTATATAATAACATAATTGATCTATATCTGGACTTCACCATTTCTATTTATTATATACTTCCAACTTTACACATTAATGTGTAGCTATATACACAATTCTAGCACATAATAGGGAATTTATTTGCTAACGAAAGTAATTGTCTATTTAAGATGAATATTTATGTCTTATTGTATTGCACAGTTTATTATATAAAAATATCTAGATTAATTTCCAAGTGAAAGATACCTACACATAAAAAAATAGTTACACATAAAAGTATATTTCTTAAGAGAATATTTCTAATCATAATATCATAAAATTAATAAAAGTAATTAAAACAATAAAAAAGTAATTAAAACAATGTTTGAGAAATATATGATAAACTGAAAAAAACATATTTATTAATGTATTAATGCATTGTTTTCCATTTGTTGAATTTTTAGTTTTCATAAAATTATTTAATATTTAAGCTTCATCATGTTGTAATTAGTATCTTTCTTTATTATCTGTAAAGAAGAAACTTTTAAAATATTACTCATTCTTGAAAAGAATTGTAAAAAGGACGAATCATCATATACATTTCTTTCACCAATAAAAAATGTTTTTAATATTTTAACTTATGTAATTCAATAGTTTTTAATATATACAATATATTTGTCAGCATTCTAATAAGGAGCATTGAACAGGAAAATGATATTCTTTTCTAAGCTGTAAATTAGTTTCAGCTGAATGGGATGCATAATTCCTATTTAAAGAGCGACATCCGGCGCGATCAGTGTGTTCCGCTCCTCAAGTTTGCGGGATAGTTTTACTACCGGAGAAAGTAGGTTGATTCTGAGTAGCGGCGACGATTCAAGCCCTCGATCTGTGGTCTTAAAAAAATCTTGTCTGATTATTCTTTTGTAGAGCAGTGCTTTTAACAATAAACCAAAAAGGAATGCCTGTCAGGAAAAGAGGTAGTTATTAAGTCCTGTCGTTGTTGTTGAAGAGAATTGCAGCTTACTCCCCTTCCAGTATTGTTGTAATAATACTGAATAATCAGAGGACTTTTCTGAACAATATTTAGAGAAGATTGTTTTCCAGTCAGTATTATAACTGATGTACATCCCCTCCCAGCTGTATTGAGTTTCGTTTTGTATAATTTCCATTTGACGTCCTTAGTTCTCTCTAGTTGAGATGGTGGATATATTTGATGTATGACTATCAATAGTCGTGATTTATGAGTTGGTGTCTTAGTTTAGAAACACAAAGGCAAATGGTTTTCATTGAGACTATATGCAACCAATCGTTCTAAGTCGAGTATATAAAAACTAAGCCAAAAGAGATTCCCCATCGGGTTAGTTATTTAAGCATTTTAATTGCTGTCTATATTGTTGAGAACAGCTGCGCAGACATGATTGTACACTAAGTTTTAAATCAATAATTTGTTGAAATTCATCCCACAAATATAATAAAACCTTATAATTTTAGTAATTATTTGTGATAAAGACTTTAAAATATACATGTATGTGTCCAAACTATTTTTCCTCATATACTTTTACTTCAAAAATGCTTCGATTTATTAAACTTTGACGGTAAATTTCACGTTGATTGGTTATGAAACCAAGTCATACTGGAAAAAGGGTTCCAAAACAATGACTGCTCATATTTAACCCCATTATTTTGGGAAACAAAACGATGTTCGCACACTTCTCCTTTGTTTAAAAATATTCTAACGTTGTTGAAGTTTAACGCGTTATATGTATGCATTTTTTATTTTGTTATTTTTATCAAAGCTGTGTTACTTAAAAATTTTAAAATTTGTCAAAGACGCATTCACTTGTGATTCTTCCTGTGTTAATTGAGACATAAAACAAAGCGTAGTAACACAAATAGACTATTAGTGTTTCTGATAGTCTATTCGGTATTCTCCAGAGAAACGAACAAACAAGGACACGCACCGTCTGATTACTCAGGAAGAACCAATAAAACCTGTATTTGCAAAAACACGGACTACAGATGACCTTTGAAAAGCACACAAAAAACAGATGCTCATCAGAATAACGAGAAAAAGCTGAAACATAAGGGAATTGGTTTCATCGATTAAGCCTTCTTGATCCTTATGCATCCTAAGGGAAGACGAAAGCACCTAACAACGAATTAGATAGCCTCCCGTGGAATCGGTTTATCGGACAATTTTTTTTCCCTCTGTCCCGAAGAACAATCGGTAGGACAATTCACATCGGATAATTCATCAAGACCTCTAATGCGACAGTTGGGTGATTCACTTTCGTTTTTTTCACCCTCCGAATGTTCTCGTAGAAGGTGAGGAAATGCTGATTTATTAAGTTCTGTGGGATTTATAACATTAATAAGAAGAGCAATAACCCATAATATTTGACAGGATTGGCCAGACAGTGGGGTTGGAAGCGATTCATGGTTTTTAAGACTGAAATTATCCTTTTAGAGAGGGTTTGGATGGTTTACTACAACAACATAAATTTAGATCTTATTTGTCTCAGAAAAGACACTATGGTAGCATAGAGCAAGAAATTTTGAATAATTTTTATATCATATTAATCACTTTGTTTTTTCTATTTTTTAAGGAAACTTACGTTTTTTTAAAACATTATAACTTAATATTTTTATCTGCAAGATTTAATTATTTTAATGATGGGTTTTAATAAATTATAAGCAAAATGTATTCTAATATAATAATATAATTTTCGATCATTAACATTACATTACAAAACCAATTTTAATAAAAATATTTAAAGTTACAGAATATTTTGAATATAATAATTTCAATTATCAATTATATCATTGTGTACACAAAAATATATTATACATGTGCTACGACAGTACCTTAGATTTCTTTTTTAAGTACAACGGTTATTTCTTGCGATATGATAAAAAAATTAATTACTTATAAAGAAGAAAAAAAATTTATCCTTAAGATAAAAAAATTAAAATTGAGCTTCCTTTTATTCCTAAAGTAAAATTGAAAATCATTGTTCAAATGCTTTAATAACAGTGTTATTAATTTTAAGTATGTAAAATTAAAATCAATTCCTTATTTCTTGTGGTGGCCGCAGTAGCCTAGTGGTCAAAGTCCCGGTCGGTGGTTTTCATAGAGCCTTGATCCACTAAAGACCCACCGTGTAGTGGGGTTGATCCACGTTAAATCTGTCGCGGCTGCAAATCCTCCTGTTCGTGTGGTGTTCTGGTTTGGAGAATGAGGTGCCAGCTCAGGTTTCATCCTTGTCACTTCACCTAGGCTCACAATTACGAGATCTGCCTCTAATAGCCCCCGTGTTGCGTCTAGTGCAAAGTTAACAAAACAAATCAATCATTACTTGAGATTTTGTCAATGTATGGAAAGAAATTCCTTAGTGGCAGTGACAGGTTGCAAGCATCATAGGTAGCGTTCCTCATGTCATGTCAACATTAAGTCCTGATTCAGCTACGCTCAGGGAAGCCACAACACTTCTTCTGTAAATAAAAATTTACAATACCGAGGTGTTCGATTCGCCCATGGAACTTGCTGTCTTCGATAAGCACTGGTGTACAGCCTCGAGATTCCCAAACGATTTTTCTTGTATTCCTACATTCCTTCTGATCCCTTTACTTCCTTTCCCTTCCTTTCATATATTTACAAAGCTTTGACTAGATCCATATGAACATGATTTCTTATAAATTGACAACTGCTTGACGTAGTTTGGCCAAATATGGCTCTTACTCCAATTAAACCAGTCTTCTAATATGATGCAACTGAAGAACTGTCATACTTAATAATGAAGTGGTAAAGAATTAAACTTTAAAGTGTCTTCACATGGTGTGGAGGTACTAAATAATGTCAATCCTCCCCTCCTTTATTACTTAGAATTACGGCAAGAACTGGTATCAAAAGTTCTCTTGTGAAACGTTAGTTCAAATCATATAAAAAAAATATTGTTCCGTAACTAATACTTGATGTCGGTTTTTTTTTTTTTAATTTATGTCAGAGAAAGACGAAACGTTGTTATTTGCTATGACCTATTACATTCATGATTTTTACATTTTAAAACTTTAAGAATTCTTGAAAAAAATTATGACATACGGGGACTTGTAAACATGTAACATTAAAATCATTGATATATTGGAACATGTTTTGAATAAGAAATTTTGAAAGGAAAATATTTTTTTTTACAAAACTTAATTTTATTTTACCAAAATATTGAACGTTTTATACATTTATTATCTGCGACTTTGAACCATCGAAGAGTTATTCTTGTTTGGCATTTCCTCTTCAAATAAAAACACTTTAGTGTATATGGAAAAAGTGTTACTGAGAAATTTGTTATGCAAATTACATATGTATAAGATACATGCTATTCCTTTTCTCTCTCTAAGATTGTTTTCATTTGTCATATAAAATGCAGATATTATCCTAAACTAGTTCGTTTGAAATATGACCAATAGAAAATTGTTACTTGACTTGCAAAGAATAAAAATTCCTTTCCGAATTTTTAATGCCTTAGCAGACTGAAATGAAAAGTATTAATGTATGTAATTCCCCATGCTAAGCACGTTCTATTTCCTTTAGAAAGTATTATTATTCTTATTCTAGCACATACATGCAATTCAATCATTCAAATGTTGTAAAGTATGGGCACATCTGCACAAAGAGGTAAAAATTAGTCTTAAGAAAATTTTAAATAAATAAAAATACTCTCACACAGTCTTTCACATAGCTTCCATTTCATATCATTTGGAAGTACTACTAAGTACTGAAGAATTGAAAAATTTATTTTGCTTATGTATTATTTACATATGTTTTAATTATTTGGTTATAATATTATATTTATATATATAACTAAAATGAGTTTTAAATCTTTATATACAAAGTCTTTCAGGTCATCCAAATACTCTCGCTACCGACATTTTAAATTTTTGGCATCTTCATCTCTATATTTTTGACAAATGAAATATTGGGGGAGGAAATAAGAGAAAAAGTTTAAATTTCAGGAAAGAAATCGTTGAAAAAATTTCTATAACCAGTTATCGATCATTAATAAAAATATGTTCAATTCAAGAAACTTTTATGTCAAATAGTGTTTCTTATAATAAGATGTTTATAGTGTAGTAGAAAATTATCATATTTATTTCTTATTATTCTAAAAATTTGTTTATAAATGGAAGACTAAAAAAATATATGAGGTGTTTATACAACAAAAAATACATTGAAAACCTCAAATTTCTCCTTCCTTTTAAATCAAATATCCATGTAATATGACAATATATTAACCTCGCACTTAGGAGCATCACAAGGGCTGTTGACGATGGACCTCATAATTTTAATCCTCGGTCAAAAAAGTAAGGAGGAGGACACCTGAGCTCACATGTCCCTCTCCAAGCTTCCACACCAGGACAATGGGATGAATTGGAGCCTCGACCAAATTTATGGTGCTTGAGCTTCGCTTTATGGCAGGTTTTAGTTACATCACGGCTCGAACCCACAACTCGATGAAAACAATGCAGGCAGTAACCATGACTACTCTGCTACAGCCTCAATGATGAGGATGATGATAATGAAGTTTTATTGGTGCAAGAGCCAGACGTGGCTATACTGTGCCAAACAAGGTAAATCTGTGCTCTGGACAGTAAAACAATGAAAAAAGATTGATCGAGAAGAAGGGTCAAGTGAGAAAGTAAAGTTTATTGGCGCAGGAGCCAGATATGGCTATGCTGCACCAAACAATATTTATCTGTGATCTAGACGAGAAGAAATTGAAGAAAAGACAAATTGATTGACAAGAAGGATGGTCGAAAATAGAGAAGGATCGCTAGGGTAACCCGGGGTGCGTCACCCGTGTTTACCAGAGACATTAAACTCCATGGGAAAGTAAAAGATCACTAGGGTGCCTCGGGATCATGATGCCCTTACTTACCTAAAGAAGGCAAGCCCCTGAGGTCCCCTTATATAATCTCCAGGGGCAGGGTGCCCGGCTATACCCCCAGATGCTGGGTACCCATTTTAGTCGCCTTTTATGACATGCATGAGCTATAGTGGGACTGTTCTGTCATCCCTGGTCACCACACGGGTCCGTTACAGCCTCAAATATCTCTGAATTTTTTTTTTTTTTTCTTTTATATTTGCCAATGAGCATATATTTCAAGAAAATATCATTTTAATTTTTTACACAGAAGGAGAAATATTAATAATCATGTAAAATGGAGAAAGTTTTTATTACTTAATGGTGCGCAATGCCATGAAAATGAGTAAAATATCTAACTATATTTATTAGCTATTTTTGATTGTATGACTCTTCTAAATATGAGTACAAAATTTCATTTATCTAACTAAATTATTTAATGAGTTATTCAATTCTTCTCTTGGAGTGTGGCAAATATTTTCATTCACCTTCAGAATTTTAAAATGCTTTTTCTGATATTTTTATTTTTATGATTGCCATGTCTTTAAAATGCTTTTTACATTCGATATAAAGTCTTGAAATTTTTGTTGTGTTTTTGATAATTCTTGGTATGCAATTATAAGATTTTGGAAAAAAATCATATTATTTTAAAAATTACAGGTAGTTAGATATATATAATAATATAGCTGGGGATTTTTACATTTTTTGTTATGCTGTATAGAAAAAAAAATGGTAAAACTATAAGCAAATGTAGCATTTAAAAAAAACCATGCACATATTTGTAAAAAAAAATTTTAAGAAGCTGAGAAAGAAATTGCTTAAAAAATTGAAATTTGTAAAGTAGAAGGAATTTAAAGATATATTGAAATATTTCGAAACAAATTTAAATATTTCAGGATCGTTTGTTTGAAAATAATGGCTTTCCTTGAAAATGCATAATTTATGTGTGCTCAAATATGAGGATCATGAACTTTTTCTTATTGATTGATTAATTCTTAATAAATGTTGTACTCAAAACAAATACTGTTTTTATAAATGTGGAGAACTGTGAAAGCATCTCTCCACAGAGAACAAAACTTATACAAACTATATAGATACTTATTAAATTAAGGAATATATTAAGTATAAAATTAAATATGTCAAAAAATATAACTATGTTTCATGTAACTTTTATTTCTATAATGTTATGTATAGTTATTTTATTTACTGCAATATTTTTAATACTTTTAAACAGTGGCAAGTACAGCATTCATACAAATTTTGGTATATGCTATCTGACTAAAGTCTGGTGCTTCTTAGAAGCTGTCTCGTCAAATAAATCATTTAAAATTTGCTTCATCGTATACATGTGCAATGACTTATTACACAGCTAAATAGATGTCGAGAAATGTTTGCTGACTAGTCGAATATTCATTGACTGAATCCGTTTGACTTTGTCCGCCTGTGGCTCAAGCCAGAAGATGTGCCTACAACTGCTCTAGTGACGATGCATCCTGTATGGTCGACTTCTATGTGACGATTAATACTCTATTAACGTGCATCACATTGTCAGGAGGTTGTTTAATCATTGATTGCGTTTGGATGTCATTACTCAAATAGATGCGGACATGCGATTCCATAGTATTAGTAGAGGAAATGTACGATGAGTAGGGCGCTTTGTAAGCTTGTTGGAAGGTTTGCTGGCTTATTAGTTTACTATTTTATGGAACTTAGATTAAACATCAGAGGTATTAGTAAGTATGTTTATAGAAGTGAAGGATAAATATAGAATATTCATTTATTTTTACTAGAAAATGGAAATATATTGCTAACATTAGTAGTATAGCAAGTACTGTAGATATACAGATATATAATGTTCAATTTCCTTTTATTAGTCTAAGTTAAAGTATATATTAGGTAAGTTAAATATAATTTTGAAATATGTATAAAATAACATATTTTTAAATAGTTATTTGATTGTATATATTTTAACAGCTTTGAAAATTCTAAAACCGATAATGTGCAATTTCAAAGAAAACCTTTAATACTATTCTTATTTATATAATTGCTTCTATGCTTGATTATAAGTAATAATAATGCAAGAAAAAATTGATATATTTTCTTTACGATTCTGCTTCACAATTGTTAAATGAATAAAATTTAGAAGAAGTATATCCAAAATAAAATACACACACAGATATCCAATAAATATTATTAAAAGTAAGACAATTCTTTTTTTTCTATGACAATAAACTTCAACAGCATTCTAGAGATTGATAAGGTTTATTCCATTGTCACATACACAAGAATTTCACTCTTACTTTTTCTACCTTACGTTGCTAAAGGCTCCAAATTCTGTGTTCATGATGTGAATTTGAAAGTAAGGTAAGCTGAACATCATTATCGTACTCATTAGAAGAGGTGTGACTAAAGCAAAATGATAAAAAAAAATTGCCAAAAGTTTTGAAAAATTATAGGATAAAAAACGTATATAGAAAAAAAATCTAGGTTACTCATACACTTCGTTGACAATGCATATAATTTAACGTGAAATAAAATCATATTTAAGTACGACAAAAATTCTTTACGAAGTTATTAAGGGAATTAAAATGAAACTTTGAAAGTATAGAACATTAAATTCTAAAGAAAAGTGAAGGGTATTATTATTTCAATCTTAAGAATGAGAAACCAAACTTAAATCAATCATGTATATGAGACAAACTATACTAATACTAAGAATTTAAGGTAGCAAAAATTTTATTAGATTAAAAAACGCGAAATAAAGTCATCAACCAATCTTAAAAATCATTGATCACATAAGTTCAAATGATTTTTAAGACATTACGAAATTCAGATACTTTAAGAATTTTTGTCTCTTTTTTCCAAAATAATTTCTGTTGAAAATTTCATCTTTCTATCTATCAGTTTCCAGTTGCTTTGTCTGGAATTAAGGAGTACGACTGATCTTTTCTAAATATTTTAGAGACATCCCAATCTATACAATGCACAAAATGTTTAATGTTGTGAATCATACTATTGATAAATTTTAATTTATTTCATAGTACAAAATTTCTTACATTGGGATTTATATACGTATTAATTTTTTCAATATATATATTCTGTTGTATTGCGTTGGTGATAAATAAAATATATATGTAACTGGTTCCTGTTGCAATATTACCCCACCGCTGCTTTTTCCTCGCAGTTTGTTTATTGATAAAACTACATTATTCACTAGTCTTATAGCTACCGCTTACATATCGCTTAGTGATTAAAAGAAAAATCCTGAAAAAAAAAGGCAATGATATATTATTTAAAATTTAAAAACATTATTGTTCAACTAGTATGAATAAAGAACGTAATTAAAACATTTGCTTTCTTGGCGAAATATTGACGAAAGTGCGTAATTGTTTAAATGTTTTTAATACACTTAAGTGTCAAAAGTCATAGTCCTCCTAATATCGTGAGGGACTACATTTAGCCCGGCGAAGTGCAGCTACTCGACATGACACTGACTCAACAAATTGTTGGAAGCTCTCTGAAGAAATAGTCAACCAGGCTGCCTCTGTAGCCATCCATAATTGCTAAAGTGTTACCAGTGAAAGGATTTTGTACATTCAATCATGTTCCATATATTCAATCATGTTCAATGGCATTCATATCTGGCAATCTAAGTAGCTAAATTATTCTTTTGAATTGTCACAAGGTTCCTCAAACCAATCGTGAATGATTTGACCAGGTGACTGAACACATAGTCATACTAGAAAATCCAATCATAGTTTGGATTCATGAAGTCCACAAATGGCAGGAAACATTCTTCATGTAACTGAATATAATAATTTCCAATCAAGCACTTGTCCAGCTTAACTAGAACACCCAGTCCATGTCCTATAAAAATATTCCACATCATTATGGAGTCACTATCAGCTTCCACAGGTTTTATTGACAATTGGCTTCTATGGCTCCTTGGAGAGCTGCCACACCTGAACATTACCATAAGCTCTTACTAACTAGAATTGTGACTCATCTGATGAAGTAACGTTTTCTCAGTCATAAAGGATAAACTGATATGTTCACAACGCGTCATAGGTGCTACAGCCGATGGCATGTTGTTAGTACAGGCACTCGAATAGGTTTTCTGCTCTCATATCCCATTAACACCAAACTTGGTTGCACTGTTCTCACGGACACGTCTGTCCTATGTAACAGATTAATTGTTGCTGTTATCTGATGCAATGTTCCTTATCAGGTAACAATGACTAAGCAGATATAATTGGTCTCGGTCATTAAGTTGTCACAATCGCCCACTGAGTTGTCCAAAGAGGTTAGTAATGCCTGAAATTATTTATTCTCAGAATGGTCTTGACATTGTAAATCCAAGAGTGTTCGATTCTCTAATAATTTCCGAAATAGAATGCCAGAGACGTCTAACTATGTACAACTAGCATTCAGCATTCAATGTTTGTGGATTAACGTCGTGCGACTATAATCACATCAGAAAAAACTTACATGAATCACTTGCATACACAAATGAAATCCCTGACAAAAATATGCCATTTTATACATTTCATACGGGAAGCTATTTCCATCTCGTAGCCATTCCTTGATTATAGGCACTTCAGTGTATAATATAACATTAAATTGTACAGATACAGGTTTATTTTGCTCTTCTATACCTTTATTTATTAATTGCACTTTATTGAAAAAGTATTTTAATGTAAAAACAAATAATAGTATAATAAATACAATTTATAACCATTTAAACTAACTTATAATGTTAGAAATGAAACTCGTCATTTAATATTATAATGAACTGCTTCCACACTTCAGTCCTTTATGTTTACATATTTTTGTCATTATTCTAAAATTTAATATACAAAAATTCGTTCACTTATCAATTTGAAGAATTTAATAACTGTATAGATCAATAATATATAAATAAATTTTTAATCCAAATTAGTGAAATGTATAAAATTTAAGCAATATAGTAATCAGTTTACCACGACAGCAATGCCTTTCGTAGAAACACGAAAATTCAAAATTACTTACTACAATATGAGAAAGATATTACCCTTTATAATAACTAAACATGTCTGGCAAACAATTTCTCAACATCCATTACTGAAAATATTAATGAAGTCTGCTGAATGTACGTTATTTCGCAGTTAAAATACGGTGGAATTGGCTAATAAACGAAGAGAATTACTTCACTCTGCGAGCAGATCCGCATTTAAAGTATTTGATCATCATCACGTGCATTCAGGATCATTTCTTTTATAAATAAAAAAAAGCAGAGATGAAAAAGAAAAAGCTTCTTTGCTGAAATATCGTAGAAGTAAATGATTGAATTTATATTGTAAAGGGCCATATATATATATATATATATATATATATATATATATATATA
>BMAW01105002.1:569314-626650 GCA_019974015.1 Nephila pilipes
TATATATATATATATATATATATATATATATATATATTCAAGCATTAAATTTGCATAAAAGATATCCATAGTCATGATTCAGATCCTAATGTAATCTAAACTTTATTAAAACAGCAATTTCAACAGCCATACAGTGAAAATATATAGTTTTCATTGACTAGACGAGCCTTATATTATAATCACTGATCGCATAAAGGGGATTAAAAAAATAGAATGATATGCACTGTTTCAGGAATTTTCATAGTATACAACGATACAACCAACCATATAATGATAATGAGGATAAGGGAAGGCCATAAAAACCGTGTCTTGATTGTATCATATATGCCTGCTGTTCTGCTAAAATTATTGCTTTTTTTACCAAGTTGTTAGCAATCTGAATTTCCTCATATTCTATGCAGTGACAGAAAGATCATTTCAAGCACCGTGATCTTACTATAATTGAGTTTAATGTAAGTTTAATTCAAACCATACTTACAAACAGTAACATTGTATGTAATAATTAGTTCTGGAGGATTGTAATACAATTTTTATAACTTTTTAATACCTTTCGAGAATAAAATTAAAATTATAATGTAATATAAGCTGTCATATTTAATTAAAGAAATTTGTAATTGAGATAGGAACTATAATTGTATTGAGAATAATGATGTTTATTATCGAATCATATATTAACTATAATTTTTCAGAAAGCAAATTTTAAAATGTGAATTATCAAGTAACATTGCAAGATTCAATGCATTAAATATAGTGTTAAACTGTAATTTGTAATATTTTTCCATAAAGTATAATATATATTTCACTTACAATCCTTCAATTGGAATCGATTGCGTGACCGTAGTAAATGATCATATACCTTCAGTAAATAAGATGCAACGTTGGACTATTCTCGATTTTCTCTTTACTAACCTCGGGAACTTTACAGTAAATTGAATTGTATAAAATCACACATTTTTCTTCAACACATATGAAACGTCATTAAGTAAATTAAATCTGGACAGCGGTGAAGTGAAGTGTTTCAGAACCAATGATATATAAATGTAATACATTGAAAGGAAAGCGAAGGGAGATAGAGGAAAATGATTTGCTGACTAAGATTTGCCATTTTGATTGACTCTCTTTTATTAGTTGCATGAATTGAAATGGATTTTATAGTAGAAATATTACGATAAAAATCAGCAGTTTGTAAGAGATGATTGAATCATACGAGTGAATTGATAAGCTAAGAATTTAAAAATTAATCCTAATTTAGAATTGATAATTTAAATCTGGATTCGAGAGAGCACGACTTAAACTATTGATCAGTGATTATTATTTATAAAACATTTTGATTGGCTCTTACATATCTTCAATTGGAGTTCAGTCATTATTACTGAATATATTTTCAGATATGGCACGAGAGTAGAGTGATTAATGACAATCGTTACAAAAATAGACTCTACACTTTGAAGTCTTTCATTTAACCGTAAATGACAATCCAAATAAAAATGTATCTCATTTTAAGTTTAAAAACATATCTCAATTTAAGTTTTCGTCTTTAATTTTTCCTTATTTCATCCATTATTCTTCAAATGAACTGAAATGACTACATAGAGACTTATTTTCTTCTGAAATCTAAGCACAAAGATTAAAGTTCTCTTTCAAATTGTAGAATAACATAAGAAAATATCTGTATATTGTTATTTCTCCTCCTATGACTCAAAAATTATTTTTTTAATTATATGTATACAAATATACCCAATATCATTTCAATATTTTGATACCCTATATTAATTTTACAAGCTAAGAACATCACATAGAATTATTAATAATTTTAAACTTATCATCTTCATTTAAAAATTCTTCATAAAAAATAAAAATACATTATTTATACACCATAAAATTTTACTTTAAAAGGTTTTTTTTTTGTTATAACTTAAAAATGAAATTATTTAAAACAAAGTAACAAAATTATTAACAGCAACAAACAATTGCAGTTAATGTAACCGTAATACATGTATAATTTTATTTCTTTATATAGTAACCCCAGAAGTGAAAATTTGATTGTTTATTACACCTTCCTTCTGATGAAATAATTTCAGTTAAGTGGGTGAAAAAAATAACATTAGATAAATATTTCACTTACGGAAGTGTGTGAGTAAGATATCCTCTAGGGTCTGTAATGTATTTTACGAATAGCTTCAGTAAACTTCACTTGTAGAAGGTAAAATAAATATTTTAACTCAAGTTTATTGATAACAGACACCATCTTTTTGCCATTTTGTTCGATATAAACAGCATTTAAATATACATGCCTATAAATCCTTTAAAAGAAAATTCCAATTTTAAACAGTTCTCTTCAGATAGCTTTGAAACCAACTGTAAAAACAAATGATTTTCTGAACGCTTCTCTGATATTAGTTTCATGTTGTTAAATGGACTTCATCAAACTCAAGAAAATTGCTCACGTGATGGATGATTTGGGGAACTTTCTTCTCTTTTTTTCACAAACTTCTTCAAATGTTCCCTTTGCGATATTTAAGAGTAAAAAAAAAATTATCAATACATTTTCAATTGTTCTTCGTCCCTTGGGATAAAGGGCTTTGTCTCAGCAGAATGAAGCTTATTAAATGTGGATTGATTGCATGTGTACTAGTTTCTTTTTATACACTCAAAGGTACTGGTTACTAATGGAAAAGGATGGTATTACAGTGTAATTTTAGATGAACATCGTTGGTAGTAGTTTTGTTCTTTTTCTTATTTTTGTATAAAGATTAATGGTCTACTGTAAAGTAATGCCATTAATGATCGCGCGAACAGAAAACAGTAAACACACGTGTTTGAAACAAATAGTCCTGTTATAAAATAAACGTTTTTAGTAAATCACATAAATGATGTATAGACAGTAAATTAAAACTATTTATAAAAACCAATTTTTACAATTAGTTTTGTACAATATGTAAAACAAAGGACAGTGTATCTTGAAATCATTATATTTTTAGTAAGAAAGTACTACTGAATATTTAGACCTTATTTATTTTTTTTATCAAATGCTAGATAAATTGAACATCACAAAGTAGTTTCATTTGATATTGTCCTGACCTAGTGAAATCAACATGAGAAGATGAAAAGTACACATTATCTATTTTAATGCAATAAATCCAGTTTAATTCTTCCTCGATTAACTTTGATTCGTTATAATTCAGTAATTATGTATTGCAAAATGTCACTCAGCATTTTATTGACTTTTGCAATGTTTCGTATAATCTTAAAGTAAATTAATTTATTATGTGATCCCATTGATTGCAATGAAAAGATTAAATAGAAAAAAAAATGAATGGTTTACGTATTTATATTAATCTGCTAATACCTTTGAGCATGAATTGTAAATGGTTCTCACTAGTATTTCCCTTCAACTAACCTTTTGGGCTTCTCTATGACGATATTTGATTTGAGAGCCTCGGCTTGTGAATAAGCTATTATTTACCTTAATTAGCATTGCTATATATTTCAATGTAAAGAATAAGAAAAACAATGAGATTTATCAGATTTTGAGATTGAACGTATTGATATACAGCGACGAGTCTGAAGATTACAGAGCATTTGGGGCACACAACATTGGTGCCAGAAGATTAAATGGTCTTCGGATTGCTGAAATTAGAATTGGATCCAGTATATTTGTTCATGGCTTCATTATACCTTTTCTGTTTTTGAAATTAGTAAATTTTCTAATAATCAATGGTTGGGGACACGAGAGAGTTTCTTCTCCCCCTTTCCATCTTAAATATTGTTTCCTGATTATTCATTGACAATAACAAAAATAGTTTGATGATTTGGCTGCCTGATTAATTTAATTGACTAATTACTTAATGAATTTCAACGGATCATATCCTAAGAAGCGAAGCCGAAGCCGAAGCGACACAATGTATATTATTATGCATGATACGATACTTATAAGTGTATGTACATAAAAGGCGAAACATATGCATTTGCTTGTGTTTACTTTGCAAATTAGTTAGGGCGATAGCGATGGTAGCTTTATTCGATTTGAGCCTGCGGGGTACGTTTGTTTTAGTGCATTGTATTCATTAGTAGTGAAACTGTGTCCATATGCTATCAATACGATTTGGAGCGCTGTGTAGAACGCGCTTTAGTAAGATTTGAGGGGTATTAAACATGTAATTATTGTGTAATAAAATCCATAAAAATTATATTTTTGTTCCTTAAAACTTTACCCTAATACTTTTTTTAAAAAAAAATAATCAAGATGATTGAGAGTAAAGAACAAAAATGGCACGAAAATTATTCCATTTGTCATAAAAATGCAACTACTGAGGCGACCGATGAACGTCAATTCGAAGTTAGAACCGCTTTAAATTTGTCTATTTCTGCAATAAAAAATTTAAAATGACACTAGATGATTTCCTCTTAAAATATTCAAAAATTTCAAAAGAGTCAGGAACTTCTTTAAAAAAAAGGAACATTATATTTCTGTATGCATGTTTATGTGTAATGTAATGCGTATTAAGCAAATTAAGATGAAACTAGCATAAAATTAAAGTAATTTTTATTTCTTTTTACTCATGTGAGTTCCTTTCCCTATTTATTTTGAATTAAAAAAGAACTTTGCTTAACGCTGTTTCATTTAGCGCTTTTGTCATCTAGGAACGTATCTAAGCGCTAAACGAGGTTTTACTGCACAAAGAACAAATGAATATTGTGCTACGTCATTTGAAATGCATATTAGATGTAATCGAAATATACTCTTGTAAATTAGGATCTCAAAATGTTGTACGAATCCATAATACAAAATTTGAAAGATTTCTTTTCATTGATAAAATACATTTATTTACATGAGAAACTAATAATAAAATGCAGACAATTTTTACGTAGACATTAATCAAGATACATTTGTTACTCACATCGCTATTATTTCATGTTAATTAGTTTAACTCAGAATAATTAGAAAACAAATTTATAACTGAAAAGAACTTCATATAAAAATCTAGTTTTCGCCTTTTAATTAACATCTAATAAAATATATGTGAGGTAAAACAAAGATCAAAACCATGGCATAATTAAAACTGGGGTCCATGATAGTGGGCACTCCCAAACAATTTGGAATAAATTTGAGTGTAATTTTTTTTATTCAAACATCAAGTACTTCTTTTTCTATAACAGAAAGATTACAAATACTTAATGAATAGCTTACATTTTGCATAAACGGATTGATCTATTATTCTCATAACAAAAAATTACTTGTAATTACAATCTTGAGAAAATAGTTTTATATTTTAATTACATGATTTATTTAAGTCTACTTAATCGCAATGATGCTATGTAAATAATTAAAATTATAATTCTATAAGTTTAGATTTAATATATACAATTAAATTGCATAACTAAGCAAAACCTATTTCAGTATCTATATTATCAGAAATATGTATCTAATTATATATATATATATATATATATATATAACATCCATTCAAAATAATATCTGGATAAAACATGAAATAACAATAATATATTTTTGGGATAAAACATGTGAATCAGAAAGAAATTAAATATTGGCAATTTAAATGTGATTTTCTTAGAATCGGAAACTCATTTAACTAATTTTTGTTAGTCACATCTAATCAAAGTATTCATGATTGATAAATTAGTGACAAAAAACCATTTTATATTGTACAATACAAAATTCATAACTGAAACATGTTTTTTTTTTCAATTTCCATGTAAATCTTTATACTTAATTTTTATTATAAATGTGTTCATTTACGAAAGACTCACTTCACACTAATTAGAGTGCACTTTATAACTTTAAAATCAGAAATAGTTTTAGATACACAGCTAGCTTTTTGCTCTATCTCACTTTCTCTCTCATTCTGAATTCTTAATTTATAATTATTCTTATACAATTGCAAATCCTTTGAAGCAGTAAATATGATATGATACAATCTTTATCAAAATGCTTTTAAAAGTGAAAATAATGAAAGTATTTCTTAGGTATTGTTTTTTGCAAGTATATTTAAACTATATATTTTGTTTTATTTATGCATGTTTTTAGAATCTATTATGTTCAATAAATGTCTTAAAACAATCAATATTATAACTGATGAATGGTTATTTTTTTGTATTAAATCAACTATATGTAGAAACCAAATTTCATTAAAATCTGTTCCGGAATTCCAAACATAATAGACCAAATCATAAAATTCTCTTATTTTGAACACCAGTATACACACACACAAATATATATATACTAGACAATAAGTAGTAAAATTGCTACAGCATGAAGGAGGCACTTGACGTATGTAGAATTTGTATGAAAATTACCCAATTCAAGAATATGAAAATCAATAACATTTCAACACATTTAAGTAAAACTTATGGAGTAATGTCATCTTCAGTCTGCATATGTGGACAAATTATATAATTTCTCATTTGAAAATTGAATTCGAACGTTGATTTTTTTTTGTGTGTATAGGTTGTGTAAGCATCATGTAAGAAGAACTAAATCCTAACTGCTCGTGTTGGAATTTACTGAGGCTGCATCGTGACTACTATTATTGAGGTTTATTGTTTCCGGGGAAATGTTTTCATTGGTTGGTGTCCTATGACAGTCATACGTAAAGAGAATCGATGAGCCATACAGAACGTCGTGCTAACCAGTAGCGTCCGAGGGCAGAAATAATTATCCTTGAGCTTTATCAGAATCATACTGACACGACACATACCCTAAGTCAGAAATGTTGCTCATTTTTAGATCGACACGTATGCACGCTGACTGCAGAGCCCCCGTCTATCAGCACGACGGCCGTTATTGCGACGCCACTTTGCAGAGATAGGTGCTTACAGTAGTGCTTTGAATGTAGATCATGGACACAGGAATGGCGTCTCACCATCTTTTCAAACGAATCACTGTTCTGTATGTAGCATCATGATGGATAGATCTTTGTATGGAGGCAGAAAGAAGAAGGAATGCTTCTAGCTAATATGTTCGTCATCTTTATTTTATCCAGTACCTGGTATGATGATATGAAGCGCGTTTAGATATAAATTCCAATCACTTCTTGTTCTCATTGCTAGAATACTTTTGGCAACTGTCGATGCAGTTCATACTCGTTAAATCTCGTCTCTGTGTCCTACTACGAGGCCTCCGGAATACTTCTTTTACAGTCTTCAATGGTTCTGGCTATCTATCTTTGCATATATTTATTTATTTGTTCTTTGTAGCAGAATGTAATAATTTTCTTTTCATCTTTTACAATCTTTTTCTTAATTAATATGTACAAGCGATATTTTTGTATACTTTGCAAGTTAGCTCTCAAATATAATGTGGGAAAATAGTGATTATTGCACCGTCTGATAGAGGCCTTTTTAATTGTTTCATTTAGAAATCTGTCAATACAAAACAAAATAGGTTTCAAACGGGAAAATCATTTAGTTCTCTTTTAACAAAAGAATGGGAAAATATATTACTTAGTGGGGCTAAAAACACTCAAAATTTTTACAACAGGATAGATATTGATAATATTCCAAATCAAGACATCTGATTTAATTCTTCCTCTAATCCAAAAATCAAGTGCCTTCAAAATATTAATTTTTACAGTACATTTCTTTTTACATATGCTTTTCACTATTCCTCTACCATCCGTGTGCTGAACATCACCACCATGCAACTGTTGGACATGGGTTAAAATCGATGCCTTATTTTTTCATTTTGTTAATTGCAATTTACTTAAAAACTTTTCTTACTGAATTTATTTCCGAAAATTATTATTTTTAAATTATTTTCTATCATGATTTTAAATTTTTTTCTTTAATAATGAAATCTCCGATTAGTTAGCGAAAATACGTAGCAAAATTACAATTATTACACCATTTAATTAATTGAATTGTGGGTGAATTTATGAAATTTTTTTAATCGTTTCGTGCCAAATTACTTCGATTCAAAAAACGTCATATTCATACAGTATATAGAATGAATATTTGATCCTCTTTTAAAAAAAAGAAGAATGGAGAAACCTTAATAATCCATTGAGGTTCCCTTAAAATTACTCAAAATATCATAAAAAAAGTTTTTCCCTAATTAAAAAAAAACTTATAAGCTTCGAGTTGAATTGTTATGTTTTTCAATGTACAGCCGTGCGAAGAAGGGGTGTAACAGCAAAGTATAAATATGTGTGTATATAAATATGTGTGTGTGTGTAACGTATTTTTAGATTTTCAACTTAAGAGAATGTTTAATTAGTTCGTATTATTTTAGGAACTAAAAGAAAGACATATGACTCAATGTAAATCATTAGGGTAAATAATCTGTATTTGCAGAATAAATTAACTGTAAATTGTTGAGTAAAGTTTAAGCTACAAATATGGAAATAGTTAGTGACAATTATGTAAATTGTTGAGTATAATGTGTGACTTTGTTATTGAAATCTATAGATACACTGTATATTTTTTATTACTAAACAGTACTTAAACTTTAAAAAAAAAGAGAATAAAGAGTCAATTACATCTAAAAAAAATTTTAACAGATCATTCCTTTCAAACTGAAACTATACATCATAATAAAACTGAACTTTTCTTTTAAATGTCTGCTAAATATATTTTTAGATGAATTAAAGTACAAAGGTATATTAGATATTTTTCATTTATTTCTTACAAAATAATAATTTTTAAATTATCCTTTTCTTAGATATCAAATGTTAGTTAAATAACATAAGCAAGTACTTAAAAATGAAAAACTAAAATTGATGTATGACTTTATTTTTCACCAAAACAAGTTGAATTTCAAATAAATTCGATTTTTTGAAAGCTATTTCAGATAGTGCATTCAAAAAAGATACTTTGGATTATATGATTCTGTAACGATAAAGTCAAAATCTTCCGCTTCTATAGATAAAGTGATCCAAGTATATAAAAGTAAAATAGAGAAGGAATTCTATCTCGCCTATGCAGTTCATGAATTTAAATTAGATGTCTTCTTTGCACTGTTCACGGATCGAGAAGATTTCCTTTATAATGTTTAAATACGTTATTGAAACCAGAAACAAATTGCTATTCCTTAAAAGTATATAAATTGAATTTATAAATTTTGTTCAAAATTGAATTTTTTCCAGTATTTTAGTTTGAATAGAAACTTCTGTATGTAAAAGAAATTTATATAAATTAATTATGAGAAAGATGTATGGAGCAGAAATTAAATACCCTTAGTATAACCTTGCAAATTAAGAAAAAATAGCAATGCAGAGATTATTTTCCGGATAATATTTATGATATTTGATTATTCTAATTTGAATTAAACTAAGAAAACAATTAATTAAATATACACATATATTTTCCTTTTTCAATCGGTAATTTATACAATTCAATTAAGGGATTCAAATTCTTGATCTTCTAAAGGCAAATTAATATTACATTATAATCGAAATGATATATATCTAACATACCCATTTTAAAAGTGTTTTTATATAACATCAATAAAGTAAATAAAGTTTCATTTACTTGAGCTGTAATAGTTTAAATAATATTAATTTTCACAGATTCAATAAAATTTATCCGAAAACAAGTACATCATTTCTGAGTAAATAATTTTATTAACTCAACATTAAAGAAGCTTTGCCTTAGTTTCTTGATTACCAAAAATGTATCACAATTTGATTCAATGAAGTGTTGTTGAATTGAATAAACAGATGGAATAAAGAAACTAAACATTTCTGTGTGTGTGTTTGTGTGTGTGAATCATATATATACACACTCATTAAAATTTAATTTGGACTTCTCAATAAGTGTCACGTAAATAGTTGTAAAAATCAGAATTATTCAACCCTCTTAAACAGGAAATCATACTAATTCCTCTTGTAAATTTACCTTGAATTGAATTTTAATAAATCGTGAACTTCTTAGCTCAAAATAATTCGTTTTTTGCAAATGTTATAAATAAATATTATTTAAGAGTAAGAATTACCGCATATGAACTGCTTAAAAGAATTCAAATTATGTTGTTTATTCTTCGTAGGCTTACGAAAAAAAATTACGTTTTGTCTGTATAGGTTCATTAGATTCAGCGTGACTTATATTTATTCTGAGGTTAGATAGATTCATTTCATTTAGTTTTGTGTTCGTTAAAACAGGCAGCATACTTTATACCTTTTATAACTCCTCCAAACATTTTTTCTTGCTTCCCTATCTCTCTAACTGTCTAATCACTTGTTTACATAACCGATCTTAAGTATTTAAAAGCTTCAGAAATAATAGTGTTTTTATTTATATACGAATCATTCTTCCTTTACATTAATTTTGATACTTTTTAATGTAATTCAGATTTGCAGTACATATTTACTTTCTCAAGGGTAAGAAAATGTTATCAAGAAGGGCATCGCGTTTTCAACTTTCTTTGGACCGTATTCTATATGCCTTCCTCTTTTAGGTGTTCAGATATTGTCTGATTTTTAACTTGCTGCAACTGAAATATTTTTTATTGTTACTCAGAAATTTTTTTTCATCCTAATAATTTTTTGAGAATTAGTAAGTTGTTTTCCTAGCTTCTTCAGAAAAGCATCTTTATTATAGTTATTTTTAATTGTTAGAAAACTTTGTATGCATAAAAAAAACATGCACATTTACAAAAGCAAAGCCAGTTATATAGCAAAATAAACATACAGATCATGTATACAAGGTAGCTATTTTTCACTAGTATTTTCCTCACCTTTAGTTTAATTATAATATGAATCTGGTTTCTGTTCTTTCTCATCTGAAACCTTGGCCTTGGGGTGCATAGTTGAAAGGAGGACTATTGATTTACTCTTTTACGGCCCATTTGAAACATGAGCCATAACCAAATAACGAGGAAGATATTTTTCTATCGAATAATATCTATTGAGTATTATTAGAGTATAAAATACAAATCACCTAAAAATACTTAATTTATTTTTGTTTGAATGTCTATGTATATTAGTGATATGGTTTCGATTAAACTCTCTCTGCCAGGAAAAATATTATTTTCTTATTTTGTTCAGTTAAAAGTAATTCTGTGAGCCTGAATAAGTTACAAACTAATGAAATTTATCTATTTCAGGAATACTTAAAATAAGAGATGTCTCACTCATGGCAACTATCACGAAATAAATTATAGAAATGTGTCGACTAGACCAATTCAGGGTATGAGGTTAAAAAGGTTTAATAAGCTCGCTTATGAAACTCTCGAACATATTGAATCTAACAAATTCTTCATGTCAAATGATGTGGAATATGAGTTATGATATACCTGTATTCCACAACTCGTGCTGGTAATACTAGAAAGACCACTTAATGTACCGAATCAAATGGGCCTTTCTATTACCTCATCCATGGTAACTAAAATGTACTTTTTAATCATTAAATATAAATATTTAAAATATGAACCGTAAGTTGCGTAAAGAGTAATCAAATTTATTGGTTATTCTTAAGATTATGGAAAAGACAATTGATGTTGAGTGGTAAGAGAATGTGTTCAGTGAGCTTGTGGTTCCATTGATACTATCGATTATGCTTATAACATTTTTGTATACATATATAACACATATGTAACTTTGTTACTACAACCACTTATATGAAATACCAATAATACTGGAACTTTTAATACAAAAATGGAGTTAAATGGAATTATTACCAAAATCACAAGTTATAGAAATCATTGAAAAATATAATTTAATCTGTAAAAAACCAATAAACAATTTTAACTAATCAAGGACAAATTAGAAAAAGAATTACTCTTTTTATGAAAAGACTATTCATAATACTGTTATTAACTTTGAACAGTTTTAGAATATACTAGCTAAGAGTCTTGTTCATTAAAATATGGTTTGAAGAGCCACTCATTCTGAACATCTAGAGATTTCAAACATTCCTTATCGTTCATACTCTTAATTCAGCATATAGTAAAGGGCAACAAGAACCTCATTCTTTATTCATCATGTAAGTATAATTACATTTATTGTATTAAATTCAGGGATTTTTTTTTATATTTATGAGTAAGATTTATGTATATCTTTCTTTATTTTACCATTTATGGGTCATTTGTGGTCGTGGTAGCCTATTGGTCTTAGTCACGAATTTGCAGTTAACTTTATTTCCGTCGAGTCGAGGGTTCGAGTCCTAATGCCTCTAAAGACCAATCGTGTAGTGGGTCAAATGCACGTTAAGCTGTTCTAGGCTCCATTCCCCCCCTTTAACAGGGTGTGGAAGGTTTGAGAAGGAGATATTATTTCAGGTGTCATTCTCGTCATTTGATTGAGGATCAAAACTATGACGTCCGTTGCCAATTGCCCTCGTGTTAAGTCTAAATGTTACGTTAATAAAAAAAACTGAATCAATTAACGAGTCATTCATATGTAACTCTTCATCTAACACAACATTACAACTTACCCGTCTTTTTATCCGTCTTTTCAATATCTGGCTGATTTTCATGCTTTTTACAAAATGTAAACATTTTGCAGTGCAAAGCATTTCAATATTTTAATAATTTCGCTTGTTTTTCACTAAAGAGATAAGCTGTAATACTTAAGAGAAATTTCATAAATTGGTTCTAAGATAATAGAATTCAAAACCTGATTACTTATTATACTAGTTGGTTTGCAATTACTTCTTTAGATACATGATTTATTTTAAAGATATTTGCAGCAAGCTTTTACATAAATTATTTTCCTTGGGATAATGGGTATAAATGGGTATAAAAGAATTTCTTTCGGGTATAAAAAAAAATCAATGATAACCTAGAGAAACAGAATGTGAATTTGAAATCAAGCGGATATGATAATGTTTATAGTAAATATTAGCCTCTAAATAATTTCAAAACATCAGGTATTTTATGGGGACAGCGACTAACATTTCAAAATCTTAAATGGACAAATTAGTCTTCCATATGCACCTCGTCTTAACGTTACATAAATATTTCTAAAGTTGTTTATGAATTTAGTAACTTTTGTATACAAGAGTGATTAAAAAAGAAACTATCTTTGGCAACAGATAACGTTGCTAAGATACGTTGGTATTATCATCTGTCAAACGGTGCTAAATCAAACGTGACACCAATTCATTGTTTAGTTTTGATTCGGAAACCTTTTGTTGAAAACAAAAAAAAAAAAAAAAATATTTCTTCCACGTCGAGTTGTCACCATTGATGAGACTTGGATTTATCATTATACACCAGATACCAAACAACAATCTAAACAATGGGTTGCCTCTAGTGAATAATCTCCAAGAATCAACTAGAAACTTATCGGCTGGAAAGGTTATGGTGACAATTTTTAGGATGCGAAGGACTTCTTATAAAAAGAGAAAACGATCAATGGACAATGAACAATACAGTAGGGTTATTCCTCATTCCTAACAAGGATGCCTTTTTAACCACTCTTATATATATGGAACAATTTTTTTTCAAAAAATGTATTTTAATTTAGTTTTTAATAATTTGTATGGTATATTTAATAAAACGCAATTATTTTGATGCAAAAACTTACTATTCTCATTCAAATATTTAACAATCTAATCATGTCACGCTCTCAAAATGCGCACTTTACTCAATAAAAACAACCAAACTAAGCTTTAATTGTGTAAGATTTCTTCCTTATCTTCCCATTAATATAGAAAGCAGAAAAAATATACCCTAGTGTTTTGGTTAATGTGTTTGAATTTTACGATAGTTCTTATAATTAGCTACAATATACAACATCAGGAAATTTCCACACACCTAAAAACTTATTTAGATGCACGAATGTTTTATAAGATGCATGTTAATAAAAAATACTTTCATAAATTGGATGTTTGATTTATTAAAAGAATATTATTTTGTGTGATTGCACTTCCTGTAAGTTTATTTCCGAAATTTTTATTTTCGATGCATAGCTAAATTTTGATCTAAATATATTTTTGTTCCGTGCGTAGTATTTTTTCCTAATAAATGAATTGTTCTTTTTTGTGATTACCTTACTTAGTAATTTTCTTTCGTGTTTTTCTTACCTTTTATCGTAATTTTTGGTATGCTAATAAATACAATGAAAGGAAAATATTTTTATGATTTTTATGCAGCATAATGAAGGTTGCAAAAATATACAAAGCACATAAAAAATAATTTATCAAAGCACGAAATTGCTTTCCCTCGAAGAAGTAGTTTATATCGAAAATAAGGAGCTTATTTTTTTAGGTTTGCTAATAGTCGTTAAGCTTGGTAGAAACTTATTTCTTAGACATTGTATATTGTCTTTGTAGCTTTTTTCCTTTTTTTAACCATCGTTGATGTGAATATAATCTTATGAAATTTTCTAAGCTAATTTTTTTTATTCAAGACTCCACATCGCAGACATAAGTTTTTTAAATGTTCTTAGACTAAGTATAATTACATGATATTCCCATAGGCTTGCATTGTACAATTTAAAAATTGCATATTAAAATAGTTCTTCACTTTGATAAGAAAAAAAGTAATTTTTAACAGAAGCTCTTAATTCCTTTAGGTAAAAAATATCTGGTTTAAAAATCCTCATTTTAAAATAAATCTCCAAAAATTTAAAATTATTTGACCTCACACCCAGACAATATCGATTATAAGCGACAAATTATGTAATCAGTCGGATAGAATGATATGAAACACGATTATCGATTAATTTAAGTAAATGAAGTTATTGATTGGATTAGGTCTAATCAAGATACAGCAACATCATCTAACAACTTTTTCGATTTCTCTCAGGATTTTGTGATGTTCAGGATTGCGTTTTCATTTTAATTCATAGGTAATGGGAGGTATTTAAGCAATATATATATATTTTAATATTTATGTTATATTTTATGAGTCATAATAAATTTTTAACTATGTGCTGATTCAATAGTACGTAACAATAGAATGCTATGTTGTTGAAATATTCTACTGATTCTATGTTTAAAAAGTATGTGGTTATTTTATTCTTTATAAAATACCTGTTATATATAGTGCCTCACTAAGAGACAGTTGTGAGAAGGAGCTTAAGAAACTAAAAACAATTTATCATTGTCCTTGTTTGAAATTAAATCAGTCAAGTTATTTATTTAAAAAGAGGTTGGAAATGGAAAAGTAAATTTTGCGTAAAAATTAAACAAATAACAATGTTTTATACACCAGTAATTCTTCATTATAGTTCATTTCTTAATAAGATGAATCAAACTGTGTGAAAGTGTAGAAATAAATTCAGTACTTAAAATTTATTAATTTACCTGATTTATTTCCCACTTTTTAAACAGACATATATTCTAATATCAGCTAGTACTTTAGAAGAATTAAGAGCCTGAGCATTTTCGAATGAACAAAGTTCAATTTTTGAAGAAAAAGTAATTATTACGGTATCATTTTAATTCAAATAGTTAATAAATCTGTAATATCTTTTTTGAAACATATATTATAATCAACAATGTGTTGTTATCTCTGAGACTTCGATCGTCAATCAATCTACAATTAAATAAGAAATATTTTCGAATACTTCTAAGAATCCACGATTAAATGATACGCCCTCAGAATCATAATTCATATCAAACAATAATTAGGAATACATTATTGTACAATATGAATAAATATTTGTGATAGCAATATGATTTCCTGGATCTCTCACGTGATATGCAATTAAATTAAATTATTAAAATATAACTGCATTTTACTGAGTTATTCACATTTTTTTTTTATCTCTTTACAACTATTTTACCTACGTTTATTTTAAAATGAAAAATACAATTGATTTGCTCTTAATCGACAAGTTAATTAGTTCTGAAAAGATACTGGATAACAAAACCATAAAATAATGCAAATATTTTTGACGATATCTTACCGATTCCAGAACAATTAACAGAAATTTATTTACTATTGACAGAAATATTTTTGTTTTGAACACATGTGAACAGAAAACATTACAATAACATTTTTGATTAACTATTTGACTGTTCGATTTTAAATACTGAAGCATTAAGGAAGTCAAAATATAAACTGTGGAAATAATCTTACGGAATAATAAAATGAATAAACTCCGGTGTTTAAAATTATTCCGTCAGTCTACTGATTTTATGTTTAATATCGCTGACATCCCTTACGAAAAATCAATCATGCTAGGTCATCCATGCATAAACACTACTCAGAAGCTGTAATCTTGTTGGAATTTTGTAGACTCAAGAATGGTTTTTTTATTATTATTTCAATGGCTTAAAGATGTGAGTAGGAGACAACAAAAATCGATCCATTTGTGCTATAAGTTAAAGTCAAAAATTTATTCGTCTGAAATTTGTGCCTGAAATGATCGATTCCTTTAGGCTTTAAAGCGGTTAAATGATCTTACTCAATGATAGAAGTCGTGATTTATTGCTATTTCAAGAATCACTTTTTAACACATTCGCTGTGAGAACCTTTTTTTACAATCACAATAGGATATAAACGAAGAAAAATGCAGCTTTTATTTTCTCATTGTAAAAAAATGAGTTTAAAACGTTAACAGAATCATAAGAAGAAATTCTTTTTTTATCTCTTGTAGTATCTAGTGATGTTTCAATAGTTGTGAAACTTTTAAAAGATGATGATTCCCGTAATTTTTTTTTGTAAGATCAGCTGTTTTAAGCATTTTGTTTTGCTTGTAAAATATTAATAATTCCATCATTTTATTATTACCTTTAGTAGGAATTTTAGAGACACCAGTTTGGGAAGCTCATTATTTATTATTTAATTCTACCGTCATCTTTTAGTCTAATATATTGGTCAATAATTACTAAACTCGTAATTATTGACCACAAAATACGTAATTTAAATTAAAAATACTTAAGAATAAGATAAAATACTTTATTAAACCTTGAAGAGTAGATAAGGTCGCTCTCTTTTGAATCTCCCTTAATTCAACAATCCTAGATTGTGATTGAAATATAAAGTCTCAGCTTACCAGATACCTCGTTCTGATTCCAACAATTCTCAGTAACAGTAGCTTTGTAACTCAGTACTAAGATTAAAAACAACATCTAACCAAAAGACTACTTTCGATATTTCAATCTAATTTACTAATAACTGTCATCTTACCGTTATCCTCTATTTCCCTTCATCTTATTTTCCATTCTATTTCATTTATATATCCCTATCTCTAATTCAATTCAATGCACTTCTTCTCTTCACATAATTTACCTCATCATGTTTCATTTGGGTTCGCAAGAAATTATAATTTTATTCAATTCAATTTATGTAAAGTCACCGAGATTAATAAAGAGAATATCGCGAATACACCAATGTCACAGATTTACTTTAAAATGTAGTTAAAACTTCTAGCTTTTCCATATTTTTAACAAATATACTTACAGTATAATATAATGAAATACTTGAAATTTTCATTTTTATGTATATGCATTTATTAATGTTAATGAATATAACTTATTGAATTTTAAATGAAAAATTTCGAAAACAAATTTCATTATGCTAATTTCATTTAAAAACCCTTCTAGATATGTATATTTAATGAATATTATGGAAACATTCAATTAGTTTCATTTAAGTAATAAAGGAAAGTTTGAAGCTGTGATAAAGATAAATCTCAAAAACATTTAATTTATCTATTGAAAGAGGATTTTAAGTTTTCTCATAAATATTTTACTATTTTAATGCCTTCTAAATGAGATATTTGTATTTAATTTTTCCGAAAAAGTTAATTAAATGTTAAAATTTTATTCATTACTGCTTTTTATAATTAAAAGGAAATTGATAAACACGAAAATTAGTGATGTAGTTATTTAAATTCATGTCAAGTTTAGTTCAATATTTGGAAGCCTTGTATAATCAAATAAGATTTATTAATTAGTTAAATTTAAAACATATATTGTGTTGCTTATCAATCTATAATGTAGTTGATATGTACATTTCTAAAAAAGTCTTTCCATTTTGATTAATTCTCATATCCATTTCCAAAGGCAAAAGTATCATTTTCTGTGATTATTTAAACTTTATTCCAAATTCACTTTACTTTTTATGTTTATTTCTGAAGAGTGATTCATTAGTTAAGAGGAGGGGGGAAAGTCAAGAAAAGAATGTGAAGTTTAATGTCTCAGAGGGGCTTATCAGAAGACAAAAGATTCATTACCTTGTCCCCATAATGAAAAATACACAACTAGTAAGACTGCCGCTAATTTTAACTGAGGAAATTAAATTAAGAAAGGAGAAATTGAATTGGATTAAGTCAAAATAATGAACTTGAAGAAAGTAGCTTAGGCCCTTGGAGATAATAGCTCACGCATTGTGCCCTTTGTAACATCAAAAGGCTATAACTTCACAAAGGAATCGTTTCTAAGAATATTATTAAAAGGGACATTTACGATGAACAGGGATATTAGAACAATTAAGCAAAGAAGATCTTATTCGTGCTAGAGTGCAAGAGGATCATCGATTAACAAGGGAGGAATTTTTTTTCTCTCATTGGTGAAGGGCAAAAGCGGAAAAAGCGATTAACGTAAGCTTATCTGACCTTGATTGACGTTCTTCTCAATACGCCATTATTCAACTGAGGGGAAAAGATACAAGAATGTCGTCAGTTTCAGGAGATAGATTGTATTTTTTTAGATGTTGATTATATTAGCTGTAAGGATATTTTTATTCTTTCATATAGAAAGTTTTTGAAAATGTTTTTCATGCAAAAAAGAAGAGAAGAGAAAAATCTTATAAATTTTAACCATCATAATTTATTGATTACATCTTCATAAATTCCACAATTTTTTTTTTTATTTTTGCCTATTATCCACTGTAAAGTCACTTTTGTTAATTATTATTATGTTAATTACTAATATGTTTTAATTTGTTTTCAATCTATAGCTTTTTTGCTTAAAAGTGTTATGATTTTAATATTTGTTAGTGTAATTTGTGCAAGAGCAAAAGGATCTGCCTTAAATTTGAATCATATTAACTAAAAATAAATAATTTAATTAATGAGAATAAACTAATTAATACTAAAAGACATTGACATTTTTAATCACTAACTAAATTTTAAAATTAATGGGTTGTTTTTCCTTAGAAATAAAAACATTTCCGTTCATTTCGGAAAATTTAATACAAATAGTAATTTGAAAATGCTTACTGTCTTATTCTATTCCGTTCAGTCTTCAATTTACACAAAATTAATGAAAATAATAATGTATAAACTGCAAATATACAGATATGTTCCTGTATTTGAGGTGTAGAGTACAAGTGTCAAATCGTGTTTGAAAATTAGGCAATTAGCCATGGGGTAAGTTAAAAACTGTCGAGAAAGCTAGAAAGACTCATTGTAGTTGATTTTATAATATATAAAATGTATTTTAAAATGTTCTCGAAACAATTTCACAAACAGAAAAACATAGGGAAATTCAGTGATCTATGTGTCAATTAAAATTTGAAGGTAACACAAAATGATGATACTATTCAATTTTACTTTTTTAAGCTTTTTTAAAAAAATTAACCAATTTTCACTCTAATTTGATCTATTTGGAGTAATTTTTGGCAAAAGAAAAATAAATATGGATGCAATAGAGGAAAATATTTATGGAATAGAAAAATAAAAATTGAATAATTTCTTATTAAATACAAAAAAAAAAAAAAAAAACATACGAAGAGACGAAAGTAATTGTATGAAATATTATAGCTTCAAAATACATTAATGTTCATACAATGGAAAACATAAAATGTGAACAGTTTCTTATGAATTTGTGATCTTTATCTGCATTCTAAATTAATTACAGAATTTCTTACTTATCTTACCATACACACACACACAGATATATATATATATATATATATATATATATGTACAAGTTCAGTAACAGTTCAAATGAGAAACAGAAATACTAATTGCCTTCATACTTGAACACCAAATGATATTGTAGCTCAATGTTTACTGTGGTTGACTTTATTAGATATTTAAAATGCATAATACCTTTAATATTTTTCACGTTTTTTTATAAAAATACCTGAATTAATTTCTTTTACAAAATAACTAGCAAGGAGGGAACTGCAAGTCATTTATATAATTTAAAATCTTACCAGTAAAAGTTAGTAAGTTGTGTATGCACGGGAAAACGGAGAGTTCATAATCAATTGTTTGCCCGTTTAATTTTCTCAAAATCACTCAGTAATTTAAAGGCAGCCTTCCTATTCGAAGCCGTGTGTTGCCAATAAAAATCCCCGCTCCACTATTCAATACACACTATAAGCTTACAATTCAGAGTCGCAGCGATATCATTTGCGACTGTTTTATTTCACATACCGTCGTTGGTCGTCATGGCTGCGAAGGATTTGATGTATGGAGCAAGTATTAAACTCTGTTGAAACTCCTGGACGTTCAGTTGTAAGTAAACGCACATTGTTAGAGGGGGGAAGCGATTAGATGAACGCAAATGCCAAAGGATAAAATCGTACTGTGATGTGATTAAATGCGCAAAATGGAATGTACAGTGCACGAATCAAGCCATAGTTTAATGACTAACGCATACATATACATATTCGAGGGTTGTTAAGATTCAATCGTGAGATAGAAACTTCTGCAATGGGTAGGAAATGACTTATGTGTACCATTTGACTGTCCAAATGAGCGCACTCCCAACTGTTTCATTTAGACGTCGATCATGAAACATAGGACTCCAGGCAGGAATTACACAAATCATGCTGAACGCCGAGATCTAATCGAATCTCACTTTCTGAAGGATTCACTATTTAGAAAGGAATTGTTGACTGGAGTTTCTTCATAAAATCTTATCTTTCTCCATTACTTTGATGAAATTTAAGATTAAATAGATACATCATATCATAAATATCTAAAAGAGACCTAATGTGTTTGAAACAGATAATTAAATTAGTTCAAAAACTGGTTTCATTAAAATTTCATGAAAATTTAATTCCTTTAAATGATATTGAAAAAAGTAGTTTGAAGCTAGTAGAAAGTAGTTTACCAAACCAATTTTGTTCCGCAAATGTGTTGGTATAAAAATTAGATTTAACATTCACTGACTTTTATTTTATTTTCTGTCGGTGAAGATGAAATTTTATTAGAAATTTTCATAGTTATTAAATTCTGTTTTGATTATGAAATTTAATTATTCTCTCTATAAAATTAGAAAAACTTATTTTTTCAAACAAATTTGTATAGATCTATTTAAAAGATTTTAAAATACATTTATATATATATATATATATATATATATATAAAGTGCTGATCAAATTCTAAAGAAAACTCAGAAAAGAAACTGAAGTAATTACTTTCCGAGGAAAATAGGGAAACTGATTATATATCATGCAAATATATTTTTAAGAATATGGAACTAAATCATGTAAGTGGATATGTTTTAATTAATTATTTTCAGATCTTATATTACATTTATCTCTTTCTTTTATATTATTGTTATTCTGGATGACTTAAGAAGTTTCAATACAATAACAAAATTAATGTACGTCGAATTTTCAAACAAAAGGAAGTTAATTTATAAAGGGACATTTAGCAACAACGAATTTTTTTTTCCAGCATTAAAGATAAAAAACTACTTTTATTACCCTAAGGATTTATTCCCTGAGATTACTAAGCATACGGAGGAAAAATTCACTGAGAGTTAAAATTATTCCTACGCGAATTATTTCTACTGATATAGAAACAACAAAACTAAATTCATATTCATTTTAATTATTGTTTAAATGTTTATTTTTTATTTAGAAATATTATATAGACAAAATAAGTTATTTAATACAGTAACATACTTTCAACAAGTAAGAAGAGCTCCTAAAATAAATTTAATTGACTTTTTTTTAGTACTAATATTATTTCTTTTAAAATTTGTCTCAGATATGTTGAAAGTTTAGGACAATCAAATTTTAGGGTTATAAATAATTAAAATATTTTGAAATAAGATAAAAGTATATTTTTTAAATTTTTCATTTTCACCTTTCACATTTTTTTTTTCATCAAGCAGATTTAGTTATTAAGGAGCTAACGTTGACTCATACAGATATTAAAGTTGGTATTAATTTATTTGTGCGGTCAAAACTTTCTTGAGAAGACAAACGCAATCGAGTTATTTTTTTCCAATGACATTTTACACATCAAATTGTGTGAAAATATATCATTTTAGCACACACCTTAATCTTTTTTAAATTATCCAATTTCCTTGAGCTAGTAATTCTTAAGTTAAATGTAGGTTTAAGCACATTTACTGTAAAATACATCGGGTAATGTGGTCTGTGCAGATAAAACAGCCTCTTTGCGGTTTCAGCTTAAATTTCAAAGTTAACCTACCAATGACTCTAGTACTTTGAAAAGGAAGTTGAAAAGAATTTATAACAATGCACAGAGAGCTTTTTCGAATATTCTTTCTGAAGGACAAGGTTATCATTATATTCATGGATTTCAAAGATGACATTTTTTTCATCTGGCAAGTTTACCTTTTTTAGAGGTGGTTATAGAATCGAATGAATTTAATGTAATCTTCATTTTAGTCGGTTTTAAATGCTGTTCAATAATATTTAATGAATGTTTTAAGACTGCTTATGGTCCATACACATGAATCACAGTGTTTACGAAAAATTTGATTGTTTATTAACGGATCATTTTGAAACAAACATTGGCGAAGGACCTTATAATTTTGAACAATCAGCTACCTCACCGCCTATTGAAACCTATAGCTGAAGGTAATACTGCCATTGATGGTTGTATTGTCTTCACTTGTGACTATATTATATGCGTGTGAACTCTTGGTTATTTGCATATGAAATTTAATATTATACTAATTGCGCTCTTTCTCATCAAATTGTTTTCTTCTTTATGGTGCCCTAGTCACCATGTTACAGAACAAACAGGGGATTAGGGAGTTACTGGGGTCAAGAGAATATGAACTTGGTTTGTTTTCTTATTTACATTCGTCTAATATAAGTAGATGTAAAATTTTATTCATAAATAGAATAAAATTGTGTCTTCTTTTATTACTCTCCTTGCTTAAGCAATGTAAAACTTGTTGGAAATGGTGGATTTATTGAGAAATACAGGAAAGTTACCTGTTCCTATTCACTGGCCATATTATCTGCAGTAAAATATGTTTTACAAAGTATTACATTTGAAAGTGAAAATCTAAAGTTAAAACCAAAATTCTTTTAAAAAATGATAAAGGTAAGATAGTACTAATAGCTACCATATTATAGATATCAGAATTTCAGTTTACAACAAGAAGGGCAATATTACCCTCAAGTACTTTATGTATTTTTCTTATTTGTTAAATTAGTGACATAAAACTTCAAAAGGAAGAAACTTTATATTAGATTTTTTGGAAAAAAAATACCTAACGGACACGTTTTAAAGCAATTTTAATTTTTTGTCGTTTAAAAAAGTGCAATTGAATTTACAGATTTCAAATGAAGCATTAAATATCTTCTGTCACTTAATTTAGAATAAATGATACATTTCCTTCTGAATTAACTTAATTTTCTGCTTCAGAAAATGAAAGTGTTAGTTATAAGCTATTGTAAGCTTTAACGTTATTGTAAGGTGAATATGTAAGAGCTTCATGTGAAACAATTTTTAAGAACGCAACGTCATTATCACAGCAATGCGTCTGTTTAGTGATTTGGAAATTGAACGTTTCGTTCGCTCAAGCAAGACAGTTTGAAACCTTGCCATTTCTTTGAAGTAGTTTTAGCTTTAAGCTTTTATTTTTTGAAAACTTCAACTAAACAACATAGTTCTTTTTCAAAAATGGGGGGAAATCAATCTTTTTTCCTCTCTATTCAATGAGTATGCTTTTTTTTACTCTAAAAAAGAGGGAAAAGTATAACACGCGCAAAAGTTTATCGTACTTTTGTACGAAATGAGACGTTAATATAAACGTTTAGAAAGAAGAAATGGAAATAACAAAATCGAGAATGTTTTTTTCAAAGCTACATGACATCATCTCGGCAAAAGTTGTGAATGCAGTCAAGATGAAAAAAAAAAGTAATTTGAAATTTGTAGAGAAATTTTTTCCCTCAACTCTGTAAAAGTACAATTATGAGACATGCGTTATGTAAATGGGAGATAAATTTTTTCTTCGATAAAATGGAAATTGACACTCTAACAGTGCTCACTTACGTCACTGGAATCTCTTTCAAACTCCAAAATAACAAAACTCTCGTCATAATGGGGGAAGAAATGTCACATAGAAAGCATATATTTAATCGGAAGAATTTTCAAAGAAAAACTCTTATTTCTAAAGAAAAAAGTTCCCCATTAAAAAAAAAAACCTTACCGAACACAAAAGATCCACACAAAGATAAAATGGAGAATATAATTTATGCACTCTCAGAGAATATATATCACGTGTCTCTTCAATACTTCTTGAAGTAAAAGTGTCATTTCTTCAACAAAAAAAAGAAAGAAAGAAGAATGCAATCACGATTTACAAACAAATTTAAAACGTTCCCATTTTTAATCGAGATTCCTTAACACAATAAAAACTTACATCAAGTTTGGTACATTTGTTCATGTGACAACTCTGTCTGAAACATTTCTTTCTTGAGAACGAGATTTTTTTTAAGTATCCAACGAAAATGGGTGAAAACGTTTTTAACACTAATAAAAGCTACATAAATGTGATGCCTCATGCCTACAAACCCTGAAGAGCTGTCTGCACGAGGGCAATGATGACAAGCAGCTAGTTCAAGTTGAAGTACGAATTAGATCAGTGGAGGCTGAACTTTATGCAAATGAGGCTTTCTGATGTGTTCTGTATGGGGAGCAGAGTTTATCATTCTGTATATGCTTAGATTTCCAGTTAGAAAGCGGGGAGAAAGACTATCTCACTGTTGGCGGAGAGCTGGTCAGGTTCCAGGCAGGCTATCATCGATTCTCAGGTTGAAATGTAAACGCGATCACATACACATTGCTCAGAGGGCGATGGAAAGAAACGCGTGTTTTTATACTGCTCTGGCGATAGTATTACTCCTCAACCCGCCCGGCGAAGCGTGAGGCCAAAAAGGATTTCATACATATATATAACTTAAGCTGCATTTCTAAATGTATGGGGGAACAAATATTACTTTTCCGAGGAGGAGTGGGAGATTTCTTATGTGACAGGGGTGAATTGAGTTTCATTTTTGAAATTTATTTTACTTTTTTTTACAGATCAATCGATCAATTGACATTTAAGAGGAAATAAGATATAAGGAGAAGTAGAAGGGAGAGTAAAATATGCATCTCGACACTTGTCTATTTTAAATTTAAATCAAATGTTACTCATACCAAAGCCACAAGATTTTAGAATTATTTTCCGATTCTCGGAAATTTTGAAGAAAAGCGATGTTAATACTATGTAATCAAATAACCACATAAGATTTAATTTATTTTGTGAATTTTCTTCTTGATGTCTAAAATGTATTATAATCTTAAAATAAGGAATGATTACAAGTATTTGCATTTATAGTTTTTGTAATATATACTTTTAAGACACACAAACGGAAAATTTCTACCAACTTTATCCAATCATTAGTCTTCACTATGAGTCTCCAGATTATTTTATGTAATAAATTATAGATTATTGCGTTTTAGCTCCCATAAGATATCGTGAATTTAATATTATAGTTATGATCCTTTCAGGAATAAATATTTATATATCGTAATTAAAGATTATGCAAAATCACAAAATTATGAGCCTTTATGGTCTAATAATTTTCTTGAAAAGTCTTCTGTAATGCTTTCGGTTTGAATACTGAGCCTCTGAATATTGAAACTAGTATTTATAGAAAGTAATCATATATTATTGAATAGGAATCTGTTTCGAGAGATAAATCAATGAATCTCTTCGGTACTTAAAATATCTTTGAAATCCAGACGTTTGTTCATCGTCTGCAATAAGAGCTTTTGAAACCTTCGAGAAAATTAAAGTTTTAATGCTATTAATAATTTTATAATACAAAAAATTCTAAAATTTTACAAATTAATTTTACAATGAATTTGAAAATATTATTTTAACTTTTATGCGTATTCATCCAGTTCTTTCTTAAATTAAACATTAATCATTTATATTTTGGTAATTCTTTAGAGTCTTATGAAAAATAAATTGAAAAGCTTAAAATCAATTTAATTTCAAATAAATGGCAAATGGAAGTGTTATTTTGTGTAACAAGACTTATTCCCAGCGTTTTATAAGAATTGAAAAAAAAAAAAATTGTATATCTCTACTGGGGGGAACTTTGAATGATTCTAGTAAAAATGTTTTCATTTAAATACTATTTACCTTGACCATTTTCAAAAGCATGGAATTTACCCTGGGGAATTATAAAAATGTAATCAATTATATTCTAAACTTAAAGTGACTGGCACATAATTTTCTATTAAAATTTATAAATCAATATGTATGAGTATCAATAGTAAATATGTGTATCAAACCAATATTTAAAAAATAAATATTTGTTTGATCTTATTCATGACTTTAGTAATTTTCCCTTCATTCTTGATAAATACTATTAAAATTGCTTATTATGTTATTCTCGTAGATCAATAAAAATAAAAGTTACTTTAATTGTTAGTAATTCTGAATATAAATATGTGTGTGATTGCGTTCACGAAATTAGGCTAAGGAGTTTGCAGTTTGCTTAGCAAACACATTTTTTTTTCAGAAACCAATAAGGATTTATCTTTTACTCCAAGCACGTTTATTCATTTAAATCAAGTAGAAATCAATTAAGAAAAGCTAAGCCGCATTCAAGTAAGAGTTCCGGAAACATTCACCACACTTTTGTGTTGTCTGACTTATCTGATTTGGTTGCCTCAGGCATATTCTTATCTGTAAGGTAAAAGAGGTATAATGGAATGTATCTACCAATAAAAGGGTTTATTTCATGATTTAACTTGGAGAAACAATTGAAACCTAGTATGTAAGAATCCTAACTCTTTTTTAAAAAAAGAAACGAAGTGGAATGTAAATTTATGCTAATATTTTGAAATAAATAAATTGATAATTAGGATAATAAATTACTTCAAACCGGTAAAGACTTTTGTGTTTCTTTCATGTATGCATTTCAAAATTTGAAAAAACTGTAAGCACTTGTTGACAAAAAAAATATTATTTGCAATCCTTCGAATTTGATTTTCTATATTGTATTAGAGAATAATATGTGATCTTTGAAATTTTTGGATAAAATATTTGACTTTTTCAAAAATTACAATTTTTTTGTTTAGTAGCTTTTATTTGGATTATTTATTTTTGTTTATTATTTGGTTTTCCTATTAGGACAACCAGTTACAGAGAAATTTCATCTGTGTGTAGTTTCAGAGCTTAATCTAAAATTAAAGTGGGTTCATGATGAGAAAAAAGTATTAATAGCACCTTCATTGTTAAAATAACCTAAAGCTCTAAAAAACAAACTTATTTTAGTTGGACTAAGGATCATGATATCTTAGTAAAACAATAGATTCAGAAAGATATGCAAGTATATTTCAAAGATTTTACAAGATATGGTTTGAAAGTATTGTAAGGAACAACAGTTCATGTATTATCTTCACTGTCTCATAATGGTTAGATTTAACATCATTTATTATACATAACTATTGCAAGTACTAAAAATTTAATTTGAATTAGATGTTTAGCAATCCATTTCTTTTTACTTTTTAAACTACCCCCGGATATAATTTGACTTTATTTTCTTAACAACGCTTTAAGATATCAAATTTAAATGTCTATTGATAACTCATTTTTAATTTTAAAATTTGTATCGTGTTTTTATGGGATTATTTAGGTATAAAAATGCAAAAATAACATAAAAACTTTTTATTCTAGTGATATTTTTTTAAAAAAAAACACAGATAATTGGAGAAGACCAAATTCAATCTTCCATTCATATCAAAATTCCTTTATTAAAATTTCACGAAATAACTTCAAATTGGTGTTTACTGTTTTGAAAAGTACACGTTTAAAAATATCTTTCAGATTAATTTCGGAAGCTTTCTTTTTGTATTCACAAAAAAGACTTAAGGCAATTTCTACCAAAATTCCCCCGAGATATTGTGCAAACATAATACGCCTGTTTCAAATTCTTTACATTGAATTACTCTCGTATCTTGCTTCGACTTTTAAGGCATCGTAAAATAATAAACAGGTGATCTTTACACTTTTAAATTTGCTTCATAAATAAATACCTATCAAGTTTTTGAATCTGTTTAAGCACTGGTTATTCATCTGAAGAATGATCTTCACGCATCAACTTTTCCAAAGCTGTTCTTTGCACGTTCGAGGTATGATAAGAAGAATAAAAAAATAATAATAATAGAAGAAAAAAAAGATTTATTCCCATTACATCAATATTTTTTTCTCTTGCTTTAGATCAAAAATAAAATATGTTCTCAGTGCGTTAGCAAAAAAAGAAAGAAAGGAAACTGCTCCCCATTTCTTTCCCGGAATATACCTTTCCTTTGTTCCAAATTATATCTTTCACTGGATGTACAATGGCGTAACTACATCCAAGCCTTGGAAGTTAAGGCTCGCTAACGGCGCGCTCACGGATTTATGATGGGAACGTAAGCCGTAAAGGCCAGGCGCTTCCACATTTACCTGGCGAAGACCATTATGAGGTGTTTTGATACAGCAGAGCGCAGCCCACCACTCTCCATCCTCTTCCTTTAGGCTACAATCTGCGTAATTCCGCATCAAGAGAGCAAAGAAAAAAATATATATACAAAAGATAAAAAATTCAACCTGAATTTTTGGAGAATTATTTTTTATGATATTTGAAAAGGAAACTTTTTCTTGCTACTTTGTCTCTTGTCTGCCAGAGGTGGGGGGTCGAAGTGCCTATAAACGCGGTAGGGATGTGTGTGTCGCTATTTCTTTCTCTCACTTCTAGCAATTTGGGAGCCGAATTTTCATGTTTTTCCAGAGATCCTCTAGGATGCCACCATTTATTCTTTATGAGAGAGGCGAACTTAATGGCTGTTAAAAAGCAGTTTAAAAAGGAGAAAAATACGAATGACAATTTGAAAATATTAATTCAACATTTTATCGCTCCTACAATATTGTCTTTTTTGCGTATTATTTAAGTATTTCGGATTAAGAGTGTGACTGGGTAAACTCCACGAAAAAATGAAAACATCCAGCTGTAAATTTAATAAAAACATGTATTTTATGATAAGTTGTATTTTTGTATGAGAGTAAGACTAAAAAAAACGAAGAAAAGCTTTAAAAGTCGACTTTCTAGAAATGTTATAGAGGTTTGAAAAGTCATTCATTTTTTTTCAGAGTTTAAAGACTTATTTTCTAAAAATAGTTTACAGAATTTTTAGTTAAAAGAAGTAACGGTGAAAAATAAATTCGCTACACAAAATATTTCCACCATGGGCAAAATAAAAATACATAAAATATGATTCAACGGTATCTCAACATCGATAAAACCATAAAATATCACAATCTATCACAAAACTTTCAAAACATTTTATATATTTTGTTCGCTAGTAAGAAAATAACTTGATATATTCGTGTATCACATAGTACCTTCACTCAGAAAAAATATATTAAGAATAGGTCTTAGGGTTACAATGCATCTAAATTGCTTTAAAAATATAAAGCATGTGATAAAACACCTGAAAAAAATCTCATTGGGTATCTTGAAGACACAGATGCTCACTAACTCTTAGATTTTGTTTAGACAACACGGATGTCTGAAAACATTTTTTTAATGAATGAGTGAAACATTTTGATAAAAATAAATGCGTAAGAAAGTGCTGTACACCATTTTGCTCAGTGTAGATGCAGATGCCTCTTTGGAATGAAATTTATTTCTTTTAATATCAGTTATGCAAAGCTTATTTAAAATTTCTTTTACTGTTATAAATATTTTATTGCTTCAAAAATTTGATACCAGAGAAAAGAAGCTTATGATATAATTGTTAGGAAAACTGAAAATGAAATTCCCGTTCTAGAAAACCGCTAGTACTATGTATGTATGCATGTATGTGTATTTGACGTGTGTTGTTTAATGACGGCTGATATTTAGCTTAAATAGCATATTTTGATTCCTTTTTCATGATATTTGAAGCATTTTTATGACTTGAATTCATATTAAATTAAGTGAGTAATTATTTTTCTTATATTTGAATATTTTGTGTATGATAAAGTTTCAAATTTGTTTAGATTTATTAGTATTACTTTTTGTAATATTCATACACGTGAAGTGTTATATTTGGAAAATTTAGATTTTTCCCTTAAGTTTTTTTTATTTATTTTTTTTATTGAATTTTTAAAAGATTTCTTTTATGTATTTTTTTCAATCTTTTTAATTTTTTTGTTTTTTACTATTGGTTTTTAAAAATATTTTTCGTGCCTTTATGTTTTTCTTTTTTAATTTTTCATTTGTGTGAGTTTAAATTTTCAAAAAAAATTTCAAATTATATTTTTTGGTGCTATAACCATTTTTAACAATATATTTTGTGATATGAATAATTAGGCCTATAATTTAGAATAACCCAGCTTAACAGCCTAAAGCAAATTACAACATGAAAAATATTTTTCGCCTTTTTGTATTTCCTAAAAATTTGTAGGTTCTAAATTTTTTTTCAGATTTCTTGATAGTTTGTTTGTCTATTCTTCTGATTTATATATATATATATATATATATAACTACTTTTAGTGGCCGTGGTAACCTAGTGGTCATATTTGCAAACTTGCAGCTGACGTTGTTTCCGTCGAGTCGCTTATTTGAGTCCTGATGCCGCCTAAGACCCACCATATAGCAGGGGTAGTGCATGTTAAAGCTGTAGAGATCACAAGTCCTACCATTTACATTGTGTAAGAGTTCTCAGAAAGAGTTACCGGCTCAGATGTCGTCCATGTGCTTCAAAATTACGTGGTCTGTCATCAATATCCAAGAATTGGAATCTAGAATGTGTTTGTCGAGTGCATCTTTTACCGGTAGTTCCTTAATAAAACCTATGCTTTCAAATTGAAAAACCTACAATATCGTCTTTCAGATTGACATATCCACAATAGAATTTTCCTGTGACGTAGAAAGTAATATTAAAATTAACAGATACACTGAGAGATTATAGTGTGTATTATCATCAATTTTGTTACTTAAATTTTTGACAATATGTCTTTGTTCATTAATTCAATAAGGAAAGGAAAATTTCTATTTATCTCAGATTTTACAAAATGTTTTGAATTAATTATCATTATAATTTTTTTTTAATTATGTTAAAACTACTACTATGAATAGGGAGGAGATGAGTCTTCTCATTCGTTCCTCTCATTAAAATCTAGAAAAATAAACTATTAACTATTGGAAGTGTTGCTGGTCAAACATTAATTCAAGTTTACAGGTCAAGTCCTACATATCAAAGAAAAAAACCTAAATTAAATATTAATGCCCATTCATATTAAGTTGCACAATATTTAATTAACCATGGATGGTTTATTTCTTACATTAATCATTTTAAAATGAAAACTACTTCCTATAGTCTTTGTGGCTGTTAGAGGTACTTCCCTCTGCGTGTTCTCATGTCATATAACTAAAGAATATTATTTAGTTTCTCCACCTGAAAACATCAAAAAATTACGGTTCTCCTATATCCTAAGCATCCTAGTACTCATTATATTAAAATCCTACTTTAGGACTGCATCTGCAATAAGTGTCCAAATTCTTTAGACTAGACTGGACCCCTTTCTCTGATTTTTTTATACCAATCCTACGGATTTTTATTCTAAGGCCCTTGTCGTGTTTTACAAAGGTCTTTAAAGGGTAATACGCAATTTTAATCTATCGTATTGAAATATAGAAGAATGTGTAACAATGAGAAGTTGTTTTAATCTACATACATTTGCTGAGAATTCTACGAATATTAGCATCACGATAATAATATGCCACAAATAGGAGGCAGGTATTGCACGCCTGACCCAAAAATTGATTGGTTATATAAACACAATTGTTGTAACTTAAAGCGGTTCATGCAGAGACCCAAGCTCGCTTATATGGCAGAAATACATATAATATTGATCATATCACCCTACTTTGAAATATCCATATTTCAACAATAGAGAAATAATATATAACAGAAGAATAATGATGAATATGTCCATGAATGCTTACAAAAAAAAAACACAATTTAACAATTGAAAACATCTTGAATAAAATAAACAGGAAAATAATAAGAGTAAATCAACAACAATTCCTTAGGTAAGGTTACATTGTTCATTGTCATCAATTGATAAGATAGCAACTTTAGATACTGCTCTTTTAATTATATTTTTCAATGTTTTGATGCAAACAACCCGAGCATTCTTATCCTTACCAGGTATGACATTAACAATGCGTACTAAGGACCACTTACAAATAGGAAGTTGATCATCTTTGAACAGTACTATCACACCAATAGTAACATTTGATTTTTAAATAACTATTTGTACCTCTGTTGAAGAGGACTGAGGTATGAGTTTCGCCGATGTTTTCAGATATTTTGGACCATTTTTGACCTTTATCCACCTGTCCTGATTGACCTCTCTATTGAGTAAGCTTGGTTCAGCAACAACATTAAATGTTGGTTAATTAAGAAGTGTATAAGTGTTAATGAAGTAAAATCAATGCAATCATTCGAAAGGAGAAAAAGGGTCCTTCAGTTAAGAATTCCTTCAATTTGGATGGTAACGGTAAAAGATTCTTCGAAGATACGCTTAGTTCTACAGTTCTCTTTAAGTAATTCTTAAAACTTTTGACCCCCTTTCCCAAAAATAATCCAATTAAGAGAAACGAGGGGGGATAAACTTCCACTCAATTTCTTCATGTGAGAAATATTTTGAAATATTATGATTACTATATCTATATCAGTTTAAAAGATGATTATTTCAGAATTCGTGCCAAAAAAGGTGCTGGCATTACCACAATACTCACCAAACAGGATCGTACTTCTTCCGCAGCATGCAAGCAATATTTTGAGTGCATTAATCAGATATCCATTATATCCTAATCAGACAATGCCGAGATATTCATCTACATGATTCACAACTTTATCATACAAAAAGGAATGGAGAAATTTCAGCTTGCTCTTAGAATGCACTGGAAGTCCCTTCTGCATATTTGTAATCTCAGAAGAGAAGCAACCTACCTGCACAGTGCGAATAAGCAAATCTCGAGAATTCAACAAATAAGCAGAGGCGAGGAATCCCAATGATTTTTACATAACACTTTTACAGTTGGCTATAAACTTGTATATATGAATAAAGCTAAGAATATTTATTAACTTTCTGTAACTATTTGTTATATTTAACAATATATAAAAGAATTTCTTGGATTCCTATTTAACTAGAGTAGCTTGTTATACTGGCTTGAGTTTAAGAGCAGCTGTATCTAAGAGCTAAGTCATTAAGTCTAGAAAAATTCACAAATTGTTTATTAAGAAGTGATGGTCCAATCCTCTAAAATTTATGTTCACCTGATACCTTGGTATCCAGTCTGTGAGATAAGACGCCAGAAGTATTTTCGATAAAGGAAATATGATATCCTTTGTAGTCTTTTGTGAGAAGCTGAATTTTTGCCACACTGACACAAACTGTTTCAAAAGAGGAAGGGCTGAATTGATCCATGAAAGAGTGGTAGTCGAATCAGAAAACAATCCAACAATACTCAATTGAAACCTTAAAGCTTTCAAGACGTTCTTTATCAGTTTCGAAAGCAAAAAGCAAGCTTGCAGTTCAAGCCAATGAATACTCATTGTTTTCAGAGGAGCGACACGCGTGACTTACTGCTGAGTACTCACTGGAAAACTCGTGATTATCAGACGATATGTACAAATAAACAGCAGCTCCATAAGCATTTTCGGAAATATCAGCGAATCCATAAACTGAAAAAAACAAGTATTATCCTTAACAATACATCTAAGAATTTGCAAGCTTCCAAAGGCAAGAAGCACAACATTTTGTTCTACTCTTTGTCAATGTTATCATGAACAGTTTCACTTCAACTGAGTTTCAGAACCCAAAGGTTTTGAAGAAAGATGTTTGCTGAGATAATGACTGGTCCAAACTACCAAAAAGCGTCATAAAGATGAGCAATCAGGGAAAGAACTTACTTTTTGTAAACACGTTTTTTTTTTTTACTTTGTAAAGAAATGCGTCGGTAGAGTAGTTTCAAAGCATTCGCAAAATTTTCATGGATTCAGATCACTATACTCTACGAGTGGTAAAGTTTGAGAAATAACACTAGGAGAGTCACAACATTGTAACACTATTTATGCTGTGTCATACAACAACTACGAAAAAATTATGTAAGATGTCTCTATAGATCATTAAATTCTTCAAGATTGGACGCGCAGGATACACAATCGCTAAGAGTAACTTCAGAGGCCAGAGGAAATCTATCTTTCTAATCTAGAACCAGTTGTCGAACAGTTTTGGTCCCTATATAAGAAGCAGGTGCGAACCATAAGAAACAATTTTCAAAGCATAAACTTTGATTGGCTTTGTTTTTATTTCCTCCCAAAGAATCTTTTGTCGTTTTGCTCAAGAGGGATCAACTTCAACTACATAAACATCATTTTTATGTCGGTAGTGAAGTCATATACGTGTTTGCGAAAACGCAATATTATTTTAAACAATTTTTTCTTGTACTACTCCACCTTTCAAAAATATATCATTGAGATACTTCCAATTTGTGGTTTTTGAGATTTTCCAACTGAGGTGAAAAGAGCGTATATTTTATTTCATCTGAAATCAAGGTCATAGGAGAAGAGACAGCGATTGGGTCATTTATAAAGTGTATGTGAAGCTGGGTTCGCCTTAACATCCGGTGATTTTTTATCCAATAAATTAGGAGCGAAATTGCTCGATTATGTACTCAGTTTCTTTGTTTCTCTATGCAAGTAAGTGTTATACGCAGAACTAGAACAGATATTGCATTAACTGGTTCTGGTACAATTAGCTACACAGTTGCCTGGTGCAAGACAGGAAAGGCATGAGTTATATTTTTAACTATAAAAAATCTACTAGATGCTGAGAATTCTTTAAATTCTGCACATTGATAAATTGGATCGTTTTGTTTGCAAATTAAGCAAATATGTGACATTATAAAGTTACTAGTTAACTAAGTCTTAGAACAAAATATGAATTAAAAATAGTGGATAATTTTGGCTGCAAGCTTTCAGTACTAAAATAATTAGTCTTTTGAAGCCCTTCGAGTATGCAAGTTCTATCTTCTAAAATTGTTAAGAAAGCTTTAAATTTAGGAACATCATTAGTTTTGAGAGTGAGTTCGAATTCTTTTCTGGAATTCTGATCGATCTTTTGTAACAAAATATTGAACTACAACACATCTGAGAAATCATTCCTTTCGAGTGTTAACAATTTCTGGGAACGAAATTTCTTCTTAAATTGTCAAACAATAGCCTTAATTGAGAAGTGGGATTTCTCTCTCTCTCTCTCCTTACCTTAGGATAATTTGATCTTAGGATAGTTTAATATATTTGAAAAATAAGCATCTGTAATAACTCTTTTATTTTGAAATCTAGCCTCTAAGGCAGAAAAAAGAGATTAGAATGTATCGTCGCGAGTTTCAAGTAATTATACATCCCTTTTGAGAGACACTTTTCAGTAAAACAACTTTTGAACATCAGTTATTTGTTTTTGTCCTATTATTAACATAAAAATTGCTCTTAAAAATTCTAAATTTCCTGAACTTTTCCAGAAAAAGTTTGGAGTGGAATTTCAGGCAATCTGCATTTAATTTGGAGGTTGGTTTTGAAATTGTGGATTGTTTTTCATTTATAGAACTATTAAATAATTTTAGATAAGAAATAAGTAATTTCAGGTTCCCCTCTGGATCTTCAATTTCTATTTCAACATTTTCTAACTTAGCTAAGTGAGTAGAAGCAACCACTGATTCCATCAAATTACAATATGCATTTTTGATTTCTTTACTGTTATCTTTAAGTTAACGAACTGATCCGAACTTTAATTTTAATACTTTTTGTTTTTTCAACATCTTGAGATGTGTTGAAACATTTTGTGAAGTTTTTTAAGCAAATCGATTTTGCATGGAAAGCTTCATTTTTACGATTTAGAGCAGTCAACATTTTCTTTTCTTTTCTATTCATTGCAAGTGATTGACTGGCCGGGTCGTATTTTAGGAGTAACATGCAATTGAAATCCAGCGGACTATATTAAAGAAAAATTTGCAGCAACAAGCTATTTTAATCTATATACATTTATTGAGAATTATACGAATAGTAGAACCATTTAATACTATAAAAATGCAAAAATATCCTACGACAAAACAAGTGCCATTGCACGTTTGATCCAAAAATTCAAAAGTTATGATTTGTTATTTAAGAACTAGGGTTGCAGCTTGGAGCAGTTGGAGCAGAACGACAAGTTCGCCAAAGCAGAAATATACATAATATTGAACAAGGTCTTTGATTCCGTAAAGAATTTAACAATATTGTATATATATTGAAAAAAGTAAGCTCTTGGCTGTAAAAAGGGTGATTTAATTTGTAAATATGTATTGCAGATATCCATTAGACAATTTATTTTAACATGCAGTCTCTACTGGTTTTTAACTTTTTCGTATATATCTAACAGATAAACCCATTTTGTAACATTCTCTTTTCTTTATGTATTGAAAAATGTGTACATTAAACTTTTATTTTATGTAAAATTTATTTAAAAAAGAAATGAAGATGAAGTTCTTTATAATATCCTACATTTGGTAAAAAAAATTAAAAAAAAAAAAGATTCTTGATTAATGAATACAGGCTGATTGAGGGAGGGTTTTTTTTCTTCTTGGTCACTGGTTTGTAGCTCTAAGTCTTTTTGATAAGCTTGGTCCTTTCGGGCATACCGCCAATAGCCCTAGCATAACTTCCAAGTGCGACGGTAATAAACAATAAATTATTCAATTTGATTACTTTTACATTTTATAAACAGTTTTCAATTTATTATTATTATTATTATTATTATTATTGTTATTATATATATATAAATATATCATTGAATTTTCCTTGATTCAATTTCATATTTACATCATTTGTCTTTCAGATTATATAAAATAATCGAACCTGTAATTATTTTATATCCTATTTGCAAATTATTCCACATTTGGAAATTAGTTTTTATAAAAGAAAGAAATTTAGACATTTCATCGAAAATTTTAGCGCGGAAAAAATTATTTCAAAAGGAATTTTGCTCATCATTTAACTCCAATTGCATCCTTAAGCAAGCAAATGGTGGCACCCATGTAAGCTTAAGAAAAGGAAAGGTAAAGGTTTTAAAGATTTTCCTGTTGTTGTAACGTTATTCAATTTAAAATGTATACTTTCTAATCAAATGTCTGATATTAAAATTGAATAAATTTATATATGTAATAGAGATTATATATATAATATATCATATTATTTCGGTATTGAATTTAGATATAGAATGAACAAGGTAATGCGCTCAGATTAAGGCATAATGAGAAGATTACGGACGTGGATATTAAACAACGAGTCTGACACTAAGTTATTGAAGTACGTAGCGCCAAATGCCAGCGACGAGTATTTAGCCTGACACCTTCTCATCTTAATATATGTCTCTTCCTTCTATAAACAAACCCAAATACCAATAGCCTTCATTCGCATTAGTTTTCTTCTTGTTTTGCCAAAAACATGATAAGGGCAACAAAATAGTGAAAATTAATCTAATTTGAAAATCAGCTATTATAATCTTATTGAAAGGTATGGCAATAAATGTTTATCACGTGCATGTGTTTTTTGGTGGCTTAAGCGTTTTCGGATGTCCAGAAGATGTTGAAAGTAAATTTGGCTTCACGCTTCCATGTCAGAAACTAATGACGGTATGGAATAAACATGGATCTAGGTTCAATCTTACCGTCTGTGTTCGTGTGATTGCTGACTGTAGTATAACAAAGAATCCATCCGGCAAATTTTATGATTCCAGTTTTAACATGCAAAAGCGTTTGTACAAATAATAGCCAAAATTTTCACATGTAAACAACAAGAACCTCTCAAAAATAATTGTACTAACACTTTGAATGAACTGAAAATTACTCAAACTTATTAAATGATTATAACGGTAACGGATCTGATTTACTTATGATCCTGAAATGAAGCGACAATCCAGGCATTGAAAAAATATCCATTCTTCACCGAGAGCCAAGAAAGCTAAACTAAACAAAATGAAAATTCGTAAGTATCATGGATTGGTTGAGGGTTTTTTTTTCATAGGATTGAATACCTTCATTGATTTTCTATAGGTCAAACTATTAATCAACATTATACTCCACGAACTCCGTGAATGATAAGGAGAAAATGACAAGATCTGTGGAGACACATCATTCCGCACTATCTATCAAGAGAGGTTTCTATCAAGTACAGCATCCAGTAGTTGTATCCATCCGACATATTTGAATGGATCTTGAGCCATGCAGCTTCTATCAATTTCCTAAGATCTTGATCTATGTGACTTCTATCAAACCTGCAATAAAAAAGAATAAGATTTGGAGTCTCGTTGAAGCAATGTAAAAGAAACCGACACGCGTACCGAAAGAGCTGATAAAACTTCTAGCACTAGTTCCAATAACGAAGATCTACATGGAGCGTTGTAGGGATAGAGGCGTGGTATATATTAAAGGTGAAAATAAGTTAAAGTATGACATCAAAAATGAAATGTTTTACTGCGTAAGTCTCTTTATTTACATTAGCTACAATCTCTGAAGGATTAATTTTTTGATATTTAACTCTACTGTCGTCAACTCAGAATCATCGAACATGAAATGAAACAAGATCTTAAAAAATATTCTTGTGAACTACTCTTTCTATTTAATCAAAAATATTTTCCATCATTATAGTACATAAGAATTCTTACATTTCTGTATGAACTAACTTGGTTAAAGAATATAAATATATGTAGATAAGAATTTACTGATATTTTGATCTAGATATGCAGTGAAAATATTTTTACACGGGAACATTTAATTTGAACAATCAATTAACAGGAACTAATAATCAGTTTTACGATAAAATACTACATTTCATACATTTTTTAATTTTGATTCAAAATGAAAATCACTTAACACGAAATATTTCACTACTTTGAAAATATATTTTTTCTCCTATGCTGGAGCAAAATATCATTGCTAAATTATCATATATTGCGCTATTCTTAGGTAGGCAGAGGAATTGTTTTGTCAAATTTAAACGTTTCAAACCACTGGGCAATTATTTTTCGAATTCAGTGTGAATGTGCTGGAAATCATTGAATTTGTCTCGAAATTTATAAATAATGGTCGATATTTAGTAATTTATTTCAAAATATGATGCTGTAAAATGACGCATGAAAACATCAGAATTATTTTGCCCATTTTGCAGCATAAATAGTGTTTGTAATGTGGACTATAAAATGTATCACATACATATTTTATATATATATATAATTAACAATGTTATTTGATATAATTTGTGTCGTGTATATACATTATATAACATTATAAGTTTTGTATTTGTAACAGCAATCTAGTAATTTTAAACATACTAAGTAAATATGTAAAAATCCATTAAGCTACGGAAAATATATTATATAATATTGAAAAGAAACTATTGCCTATGAGTAATTAAAGAGATCAATAACACACCAGTAATTTAAAAAAATTACGTCAGTTCAAAATATCAAAGCCTACCAAGACCTACTTGATATATCAAGACTAAAGAATAGTAAAAGAATAAAAGAAATTAAATTCATTACTGAGAAAAATAATTTTAAACTGGTCAGGATCTGAGAATGGAGAAGCTGCATAGAACCAACCATTACCATATATAATAAAAATAGTATTCAACCAAAAATATAGAATCGAAGCAAAAACAAAACTCAACTCAAACAAATAAGAATGTAAGCAAAAAATAAATTCAACTCTGAACTCAGAGTAAAATAATACGTATCTATTAAAATAAATTACACTAATTTACACAATATTATTAAATAATTTTAACAAAAAAAGTTTGAAATATTTTACCACAAAGGATACATAAATAACTTATGTTCGCACTATTACTGAAAAGCTTTACTCGCCATGAATTTGATTTGACTGATTTACGAAACAAAAATTATTTCTTTAAATTCGCTTATATGCATCCTTCTAATTTAAAAAATGTTTAAAATCATTGTGAATAAAATGAATTATTAATGATAAAATATTCATTCAGTAACAAATGAAATCCAAAATAGTAAAAAGAAAAGATCTTAAAGATGTTGTCATCTGTGACAAAGTTTTTTAATTAAATTATTTTTAAAAAGATCCTTTAAAAATTTATTATAAAAAAAACAAAAATATATAATATTCCCATAATTACAAAAAGCATGTAATAAATAAAAAAGAAAATTTTAAATGAAAAAACATATTTTGCATTATATATGCGATATACGCACTATATATACAATTATTGCAGAAAACTAATAGGATAATTTGCATTATGCAACTAATGAAAAAATCTTATAATTTACTTTGGCAAGCAAATGGACAAACAAAAATATTATTATTAATATATCCAACATAATATTGCTAAACACAAAAATAGGTAAACACAGCTGTACAAAAAGGTTATCTTATTAATATGAACATTAAAGATTTTTGTCTTCTGTCCATATATTACTAATAATTTCAATTGTATGTATAATATCGGTTTTATGTTTAGTTTTTATTGTTTCAATGTAGATTTATTCTTATGTGATAAAAAATGATAAGTTTATCTCAGAAGACTATAATTCCAATAGAAATAAATTGATCTAAAAATCTATAAAGAATTAAATCATCTCTATCGATCAACTATATTCTCATACAAATGCTCAATGAACATTAGCTATCTATTTTGCTATCATTAGCAAGAAATATTTTAGAATGCTTATTTTTTTTAAACTGATAAATATTTAATATTTAATACACTAATTATCTTCAATAATTGCTTCATTCACAAATCTTTTTTTTTTTTTTTTTTACTTTCTTCTTAGCTAAGACTTTTTTTACATATTTGATTTTATTTTATTTTTTAATTTTTACGTTAAATATACTATTTATGATTTTTTTTCAAAAGTTCTGTATCATCTTTTTATTTCTATATGCAAACATGTCAACCAAAATATTATATATTAAACCCATGAGTAATAAACTGCATTGTAAAACCTTATAAGATGGTCGTATTCATCTACCTTTAATTTCCCTGCCTTTTCTCTATATTTACAATAGAGATATTTCAACATCTTACAACTTATGAAAATGGAATGACTAATTATTTTCATGTTTTTTATTATTATTGTTTTTTATATGAAATCGATGCTGTATTAATTATAATGTTTATACATATTAGAAGCTTTATCACATATTTAAATTATATTTCTTTATAAGACAATAAAACAGATATGGTAAATGTTTTACAAAACAAAAAATTTAGAATTATTATGCACCTCTTATATTCTTACTCATACTGCAAATTTACATTATTTGTCAATATTTCTAACTTTAATTTATTAAAATATATACATTATAGAAGCTGTAATTTGCTTTCATTATTTATAGCATAATCATTGTTATTATTCTACTAATAGAATTTTATTTGAAACTCTATTAAAGGAGTGGTTGTTATAATACTTTTGTTCTTAAAAACTCGTGTTTAATATTTCCTTTAAGTTTGACTTAATCGTCATAGAATTTTACAACCACCATAAAGTCTTGTACTTAATTAGCAAAATGAGTAATGAAATTTGCTCTTCATTATCACCCTAATTAAAAGAAAAATTTGAAGCCACAAACCCATCTCAAATATCAAGTTTTATCTTCGAACAGCTAATGATAGATACTGAAAAGGTACCATAACACCTCATCTTATCCTTACCTTTATCCATACCTTGTTTAACAAATGATTATTAACAACTATCATAAATAAAAATATAAAAATTTCCTTTGATAATTGTAAATTAGAAGAAATTAAAGGTCACAAAAGATAAAGATTCAAAAGCACAAGAAATAATATCACAACTTAAAATTCAATAATATAACCAAAAAAAATACCTCCTATAGATCTCAAAATAGTAATCTTTAACTGATTATATACATTCAATAATAGGTATAGCCCGAGAATGGGAAATTGTTTTTGAAATGAGAATGTTTAAGAATTTGACTTTTTACCTTTATCATCAAAATATAACCTTTCATAAACCATATTATTAGGTAACTTAGAAAGAGAGAGATCTTGAAATTCAAGAACAATAATTAAATTAATCCGAAAAAGTAATATCACTTTAAAGCTATATACAAACAAACATAAATAATCTTAAAACTCAAGGATTAGGAAAAGAAAAAATGTAAAATAAATATTTAAAAAACCATTAATGTAAAAAATTAAAATAATATACAAAATTTAGAATACCTATATAGAAATAAATAAAATCAATAAAAATACATAAAACAATTCCAAAGCCTATGTAAATAAATGCAAAAACTAAAATAGAAAGAAGCAATACAAAACATACACTCCACACACACAAACACATGCACAACTACACATATACACAATATAAATATATGCATATAAAGAGAGAGAGAGAAAGAAAGATAACGAACAGAGGCTTTCAAAGAATTTGTACTTACAATGTGTAAATTTTAGCAGAAGTCGAATCAATAGAATTTGGCAAATTTGAAAAATATTAAAGTATTTTCACATGCATCGCTTATTCACCTAAACATTCATTAAACACAAAACTATTTCACTCTTCTCAATTTCATGTTAAATCAGTTTTCCAATATATAAAAAATTTAATTTGACAGCTTGAAACCTTTGTTCCATTCATACAGATTATGCATAGTAAAAAGTATAAATTAATTTGTAAAATCTAAAACTTTGTCAAAGCATCACTTTTATTGTCAGAGTCCGCAAGAAAATAACATTATGATCTCTCACGAGCTACGGTCAATTTCGTGAAATTCAGGAGCAGCGATTGTATGGTGCTTTGATTCGTGGAATGCATTTTAAGTAAAACCATGTACTGATTAATAGAGGTTTAATTCGGTAGCCACAAAATTCCCTGTATTACGGAGTTGATTGGGAACGTTAAATCTATCTCAGCGTTTAGAACCATGCTGTAGCTCCTCGTCATCAAAGCAGGAATGAAGCCATAGAGAAAAGTTTTTAAATAATGCTCCAATAGTTTATTAATGATCTAAATTGAGTCAAAATAAACTAAATGGTTATGTAACACATCGATAAATAACTCCTGAGCTCAAATTGAAAACAACATTTTTTTGCAAATTTTTTATTCATCAACATAACACCTTGTTAATCACCTTTAGGTGGATACAATCCGTTCCAACGCTTTTCCAAATCTTTTTTTTTTTTTTTTCGCAAGAAATCTTTTGTTGCAGATAAATAGCAAGATAAACAGCTTTCTGAATCATCGACTCGTTGCTTTTTTGTTCCATCGAAAGCAATCGCGGCATTCCACTTGAAAACCTTTTCATTCATCATTCCAAAAACCTTTCCTGGTCCGATTCTAAATTTTGAAGCAAGCAAAGGTTAGTACTCTAGAAACCTGGTTACTGGTTTCTACTGAGCGCCATCTCGGTAGTCTCGAGTTATTGATCGATGTGTTATTGATTCTTTATCAAATCATATTTTTACCTACTGATGAAAATTAAGTCCGATATAATAATTTTTTGGAAATAGATTGGTATCTTCACAGTTTTAAACTTCACATACTAGCGTATGAATGTAAAATTCTGTTACATGTTAAACGCTAAGGTGGAGAGAGAGAATAAAGTTGGTAAAAATCAAAACTTTTGATTACTTTACTTTTAAATAATTACAATTTAGGTAGCAGATGGTGAAAATAAAGATATAAATTTCGAATCAAATAATGTATTTGAAATCATCAATCTTTTTTAAATATTTAGAAGAAACATGGATTTTATCGCAAAATATAACTCTTTATTTTATTCTGAAGTAAATCCAAACTTATGATCTAAGTGCGAACTATTTTTATTTGATGTTAATATAGATAAATAAATCGAAGTATAAATGTAAAATAATACATGAGCAATTATCAGCTTAATTAAATTATTTGTATTAGAGTTACAAGTACCCTTGTATCATTATTATGTTTGGCTTATATATATATATATATATATATATATATATATATATATATATATATAAATCAGCATAGATTAATTTTACTAACTATGTAAATCAGAGTTAATTTTGATGAATATCTTTATAGGAAGAGAATCATTGTCTTTTATAGACATACACATATAATTAAATGGGGACTCAATTTTCTCCTTATTATCGTTATTTTGGAGCTTACCGATGAAAACCTAATACTGAAAAGTATTCCGCTTTAAAATAAAGTCTCAAGCTATTACAAATCCTACAATAATTCATTTAATTCTAAAGAATGCCTATTATATAACATATTATAATTGTTTAAAAAATTTGTAGAGTTTCTATGTTGCTTAATTTAACGTAAATGTTTAGCTTCTAAATAGCAGTAATAAAACAGATAACTAATATCTGTAATAATATAAACATACTAATACAAATATATCTATGAACTTCCATAAATGTTTTAGTAATAATTGGGAAATAAACATTCTTAGATTTTAAAGCTGGAATCACAATTTAGCATAGCTTTATTATATCCGCGTAAAACAAATAACATGAAATGCATTTATAGGCTGTTGGTTTGTAGTTATTGTCAGGTAAAATCAAAACCGAAGAGTGTACCTAAAAAGGAAAAGACGAATCACTAAATGAAGATAAGTATAGTAAATGTAATATTGTAATAGAAAATTATACAGAACTTAACATACTAAAACTAAATTTTGGAAAATACAAACCACTGTAAATGGTATATATTTAGGTTACAAACTTTAACACAATCATATATATATATATATATATATATATATATATATATATATATATACATATATAAGGTTTAAATTAACATACTATTACCAAGTTCAAACTGTTGGTATAATGGTTTACAGAGCAAAACGTTATAATGGAATGCAAAGTAATGTTTGATTTTTACAAAGATATATCAGATTCATTTCCATTTTATATTAAAAATTTCAAAATGAAAAGATATTAAATGATCTGAACATTTTCATCTACATTTAAACCTTTCTTTTGGTTAACGGTATTATAACTATATTATTTTGTAATTATACTATCTTTGAATGCCTCCCAATAATAAAATATATTTATTAATCAAATTCTTATCAGAAATTGAAGCTCAAATTAGTACATACTATAAAAGCTGGTTTATTTCATATTGTATTGATGGACAAAATTTCAAATGTTCATTATATCAGAATATGTAAAGATATCATTATTTGTGTATTTATTAAAAAAAATTTCTTCTATATAACTAACTATGTTTCTAATATATAACTTATACATAACTAATATGTTTTCAATTTCTGAGGTTGTAGGCTATGTTAATCTCGAATGGAGTAATATTTATTTATATTATGCTTATAAAATCTCGATAAAAGTTTTAAATTAGGGTTGATTGCATTCTATAACATTATTGAAAGTACTGAATAAATAGTTTACATACAATCTCTCAGTAGACGTGTGTAGCTGTGGTAACCTAGTGGTCTTGGTTTCGGATTCATGGTCGGCAGTTTTCGTTCAGTTGCGGGTTCGAGACTTGGCCACTTGAGACCAGCTGTGCAGCAAGGGCTGATGCACGTTTAATCTGCTGGGGTGGAGTGAAAATTAGGAGTGGGAGTGACAGCTCTTGTGTCACTTGACCGAGGTTCAAAATTACAAGGTCCGTCGCCAATAGACCTCATGTTGCTTCCACTGCGACGTTAATAAACAAACCGAAACTCAGTAGATGTGTGAGCAAAGTGCTATCAATCGCACATTAATTTAAAAAAGATACTCAAACCAAAATGATAAGGTATCATGGCAATAAAAATAGAGATCTGTAAGATATTATTCTAAGTGCATAAACTTTATTTAAATGTAAAAATCCAGTTATTAAATGTTTTTTGCGTGTCTGATACTTTTTTATTCAAGAAGAAATGATAAAAAAATCAAAGCATAAGACATTGTTTTGACCTTTGATTCTTTGATGTTCATTGTAAAAAGGTAAAAATGTTAATGTGTTTTCTGCATCATCAGACGTTTTTGATGTATATATTAAGAAAATCTATCAAATAATCTGAGTTCAAGAATTTATATTGAAAAATTGTTTATTTTTCCGTTATTTTGAATTAAACATTACGAACACTTAAAGGATTCTAGACTCCGTTGTGTGTACTGAAGAAAATTAGTTTCAGAAATACGGAGAATCAATTTTTAAAATGCTATGTATAAAATGCTGATTTTATAAATTCAGATTATAAGTTTGTCAAACAGAGTCTCTGAATGGAAATCACTCGATTTCTTGGCACTTTGTTCGAAACAATATTGCTCCTTTCATGAAACAATAATAGACATATTTTCCATTTCAAAATATTTTAACTACATTTATCATTGTGTTTCAATTAATTTTAGTACTAATTTAAGTTCAATATACATTAATGGGAACATTCATTTTTATTTCTTCTCTTTTTAAACTTAATATTGGTTATGATTTTGACAAAACTGTACAGAATTGTAACATATTAATAACTGCAATCTGGATAAATTTATCAGTTTAATGCTATAATCTATACTTCTGACTATTATAAAAAGAAAAATATATGCTTGCATCACGCAAGAAAATTATTAATGAGAAGTAACTAATATTTTTTTAAAAATACAATTTTAATACAATTATGTGACTTTTGAACATAGAAAATGAAAATAGAAAAATTCAGCCAAATTAACAAAAATATAATATACTTTTAGTTAACATGAAATAAATATTATAAAGATGATAATTTTATTAAAAATAATAAGAGTACAGAATAAACTTTTGAGAACTGTAACTTTTACAAGGTAAATATTTAGAAAAATTCAATTCGTTGATCGTTTTCTTTCTTGAGTTTGTACAATTATTGTTCAATTATTCCATATATTTTCCAAAAACTTTAAGGAACATAATTAATATCATCTTTAAGGATCTCATTTTACTAGTCATTCAACATTTTTTTTAATCTTCTTTGAATCGAAACAAGTTATTCTCATATATATTTTGAGATTCATAACACGACAGTTCAAACTCATCTTTCATACTTTGTTCTCCAAGGAATACTCCATGTATGTTTGAGATGTAAGTGCATGGCCTTTTTTATGTGTTTCGAAGAAATATATTAATAGATGAATGATTGAATTTGTAAGAACTGTATTTGCTGTTATTTGTCATTGTATATCGAACTTGTTACATGTGGGGTTTTTTTGTTACCGTGCAATGAATGTGCTCATAAACAGGAAGAAAAACCAGGATTTGAATATTTTGGTCCACAATGTTTTATAACAATATATAAATATAATTTATTTATTATTGGAACAGTTTTATGCTACATGAAAAAAAAGAATGATGGATTCCATCGAGATGACATTTTATAAATATAATTCCTGTTATTATTATACCTGTATATATATATTATATACTTATGAGATAATTTAATGAAACATTAATTTTGTTCATTTGGGGAAATGTTTTTGCTATATTATAAACTTGATTATAATAATGTTAGTTTTTGCTTTTCATATAACTGTTCCGAGCTCTGTAGGTATTTTATTAATCATTTCAGCAGCTTATTATTCGACAGTTTCTGATTAGAGGATCTGATAGTCATCTGAATATCATGTTTTATGTACTAGGATTTAATTTCATTTTGACGTACAAAACTCATTACCATATTCACACACACTCATAGTTGTCTTTTATTTTATCATTATATATATATATATATCCTATATATATATATCCTACCATATTAATTTAATAAATATCATTGATAATTCATTTTTGGGGGTGTTTTCTCATTATTACACAACTGCATTCTCGAATATTTTGGATTTTGTTTGGTACTGTTATATTAATTTCAACATTTTTTTCTAGCAGTTGTATACACATTAAGTATTATATTGTTCATATTTCTGCTTCAACACTTCCTTCAAACCCGAACTGAAACTATTTGATGGGGAGTATAACACGCAAAGAACATATATTTTCATAAATATGAAACACAATCTTCATGCATTTTTAGATGTAATCACTTTTGACATTTTTGAACTGTCCTTCTCTTTCATTACAAAATTAATTTTTTCCAAGTTTGTTCAAGGTTTCTTACATAATTTATTCAAGCCCAACACTACCAATAGCCATTATCTGTAATGATACTTTTCTTAATATTAAAATTTTGATACAACGGGAGAGGAGAGTAGTGCAATGAGTAGACATATTTTGTAAAGAAAATAATAGAGCATAATAGTGCATTTAAAAAAGGTAAATTAATTGGTTCACCTTCTTTTATCAGTTTGAAATAATGTAATTTATGGAAAAAGGTTAGAATATCTTTAGGACTATTTCTTTATTATAATAATAATTACAAAGTGAATAAAGAAGCTTATCTATTTGAGATATATTTTCTATTAATAATCATGCAATAAGGAAAGAATGAAATTAAAATTTTCCAGAAGAAAACTAAATATATTTTCTACATTTGAACTTCTGAAATACATTTGTTTTTCATAATTCTGTATGGATTGGAATGTTTTAACATGTTCCAAAAAACAGCTCCTAGACTTAATTTGTTTTTCGTCAATATCATTGTGTTTGACTTTTTCCTTAAGACGTTACCACAAATTGTAAGAACAAGAGAATTTTACTTACATAAACCAGACTAGAAAAAGAAACAAAATAAATCTCATTTCATCCAAAAGAAATCCAATTACAAGGTTAAAAAAAAGCGAATGAAAGACGACTAAGTACAACAAAAGGAAAGATAATAATAAAACGAAGAAAAAAATTCTAGAAAGATCCCCTCCGGCCAAGCAGGTCCCGTTTCCGTTAGTCAGAAATCCAAAAGATGAATCTCAAAGCTTTCTGCCTTTTCAATTCTTCCCCCACCGCTCAATATCTTAACATTTTCGCCATATCTTTACCTTTAGCTCTGTCCATGCAGCCCCTTTTCCTGATTTCTCAAATCCTTTGTTCATGAGCCCGAAAAAGTAAAGCTCCTTTCCCAACTACCTGTAGAAATCTTTTCCATTTCTGCAAGATGACCCTGCTATCTTCCTTCCCATACTAGTACTTGGTTGTAGGGGATAGACCAAAATGTATTGACTAAGAACCATTTTCTTTTTCATGACCTTATTTGTTGGTTCATGATCAGTCCATACTGGAGATAAAAAAAAAAAAAGACCCATATATACTACACAAATCCCTATTCTTTTTTTTAAAATTCAGATTTATTGCATTCAATCTACTCTGTTAAAACTTATGTGATTATTTTTCCTTGAAAATCATTATTAAATACTCCTATTTAAATTTAAAAGCATTTTTGATACATATAATTTGAAAAAAAAAAGTATTATTAAATTTGCATCATAACTTTAGAAACATGCTAGAATGTTAGATTACATGTTCCAAAAATCTTTATGTTTATTTAGCAGACCACATTTTTTAAAATGTCTATATATGTTAAAATATCTGTTTTGTATCTCTGAATTTCAAATTCATTTATTTATTTGTTTTTCGAAAAGCAACGCATTTTTTATAAATATTATAAGCTTAAAGATCTTTCAAACTAGTTAAGATTATCTCATTTGAAAAATTATTAGGCTTAGAGTGAATCAATAGAAATTCATACATTCAGAAGTATAATTACATGAGGCAGAATATTCTTATAGCATATTTAAAACTATTGAACTTAACGAACAGCAAAAATTTGTATGATATAACAGCATTTCTTCTGAAAAGAAATGCTGCTATATCATACTGCTGCGAGTCAGAATCTCGGTTTATAATAATTTCAAACAATTGTTCATTTATTCATTACTCATTATTTATTCATTAAATGTATCATATTTAATAAATGTTCAACATTTATGTACATTAAAATTATGATAGTAAATTTTTGAAATACAAACTATGTTTTAAAACAGAACTAAATTCATACAGTATAAGACTTTCAAAGTTGAAAAATAAAAGTACTTTCATTTCATTAGATTTAAATACCCTAAGAAAGTTTTCGATGTTTTTGTTTTAAAGCGCAGTTTTTGTTTCATATTAAGCAACAAAATATTTCTAAATTTATTTTTACATAAACTGCACTATCTTCTCCAAGGGTTTTATAAAATATTTAACTAAATATAAGGTTTTGTTATTAAATTAGCTTTCAACAGATGTTTTTATGAGTAAACTTATTTTTTAAATTTGTTCAGATATTTTCAAAAAGGTTTAAATTTCAAGTTGGAACACAATAGTGTTACGTGCACTCAGACTAAAAAGAGTATTATACCTATTAATATAAAATTGTAGAAATGTAAGTAATTCTTTTATTAATATCAGGATAAACTGTTGACTGTAACCCTTTTGAGCCTTTAAAGTTTTTTAATTCGTTATAGAATTAATTGAAGTTCAAAATTTCATTTTATGATTCAAGGAATTCAAGTGTCTGACAATAAGTTAACTCATTTTAAAGAAATATGTGCCTCTTTTAACGCATGTTATACATCAAAATATGTTACAAAATGATTCAATTCTCCATAAGGATTTTAAAAATGGATAGTTTCCATTTATACTATTTGATTTTCAACATATTTAGAAACATAGAATTATTGCAGTTTAATCGATAATCGAAACTAGTTGTAAGATTCTTTAAAGGTGATTGGAATATTTTCAGTAATTTTTCTTAAATCCAACGGGACACTTTTACAGTCTTTATTTATAACTCCTAACACGAAAATTATGTTTATACTTTACATTTTTTTATCTATTTATGTAGGCCGCGGTAGCTTAGGGAGCATGGAAGCGGCAGGCAGTTTTCGTCGTTTCGTGGCTTCCGGGCCTGATACCACTAAAGACCCAACAACGGGGCTTATGCACGATAAATTTGTCGATGTCTTAAGTCCTCCTATTGGCGAAGAGTGGAAATTTGGTGAGAGAGGTGCCATCTCAGGTATCCTCCTCGTCTCTTGACCGAGAGTCAAAATTTCACGGCCTGTGCCAATAGCTTTCGTAAGGATTCTCAGTGCGACGTTAGTAAACAATCCCATTCATACTTTTGCATGAAGCAACGTCATTTGTAGTGCAAAGTATACATCTTTGGTATTAATTTCAATATAGGAATTTCACATCATAACTTCTGTTCCTATATATAAACTATGCTTGGATTTCCAATGTATATATCTTCAGTTTGTGAATTTTTCGTCAATTTTTTTTGTAGCTATTCTCTTCCACAATAACGCTAGAAGTTCAGACGCCTTACTAACTAGCCAGGGTGAGACGTCTGCCTTAGTCGAGTTGTTTAAGGCACAGCAAAAAGCGGACGGTAAACTTTTCATCCGACCCACTGGACCAGAGTTCGAAACAACTCCTGCCCACCATCATCAAAGTCATCAAATCTCTCCTCCTCCACGAGGTTGTAAAACATCCCCCGATCTTCAAGAGAAAACATCCTACGCCGAACTTTCAATTCTTCTAAATTTTATAATAATTCATTTAATATTCATTTCATTCTTCTTAAATGTTATTTATCATTCTAACGGGTACCCATATAAGTCTTCAAACTTTTAGAATATCTTACTTTTCTACAAAGACTCTAAAATTGATTGAAAAAATATCCCGTATTAAGATTTCATTCAAATTATTTTACACTGTGAAAAGTTCAACTTCTGAGACTCAGAATTTATCCATATGTTTCTTATTTTTTTTCCCTAATTATTATGGCGAATAATTCTTTGGGCGATTCTTTTTAATAACAGCTTACTGTTATTTTGACATATGTATAAACTATTTAATCGCTGTAAATGTAAAACGAATTTTTGATCTATCAACTGCTTCTAATATCGATTTGATGCAGAAAAAATTAACCAAAATTGGTACGAAATCTTTAGACCGGCTGGACCTCAATCTATAGGCTTCTCTGTAGATATCTTAGATGATTCTCCATATTATAATAAAGAAAAAATTTAAGTACCTATATAATAAAAGGAAAATATAAGCTAACAAAATAGAAATAAATATAACAGACTGAAAATGCACCAATATAACAGATTGAATTTGGTCCAAATATTTTAGTATCATAGCCTTTTCTTGGTAATACTTATCAAGTACTCCTATTAAAATGATAATCGTCAAGGGTAGCCTTGTAACAATGGCATCGAGCTTATGGTCAGCGTTATCTCAATCGAATCACGGGCTCGAGTCCATGGAGCTAATGCATGTTAACTTTGTCGAAGTTCAAAGTCCTCAAGTTGATATGGTGGGGAAGTTAGGAAATCTAGGACTCACAGGTGTCTTCCTCGTCGCTTAACTGTCATTCGAAATTAAGAAGACAGTCCTCAACAATCCTCGTTTTGCTTCAAAGTGCCACGAACAACAGCCAAATAAATAATCAAACTTAATTATATGATAGTGAAATATGAAGTTATTAGTTGTAATTTAAGGAATGCCTATTTCTTTCGTTGTCGTCGAAATGACTGTACTAGAATAAATCTTCATATTATCTAGATGAAGAAAGATATTTCATTGAAGGTTTTGCTGAATATCCATGATTAAAAAAATATTTGAAAACAATTTAAGATTTCAAAAAACGTAACTTTCAAGTGAGTTATACTTAAATATAATTATATAAATGATGGCCAAATAACATATGTTCATATGCAACTGCACAAAAATTAAGAATGTTGCTTTTCAGGATAAAATTGTGTCATGAAATAAATAAATTGGCTTAATACATCGATAGTTCGAGTAGTAAATGCATATAACTTTTTATTCAATTCCTAATTAGTTTGATTTAAAGCGTTTTTATAACATTTTCGAACTAAAAAAAGTAATTTTAATAAAAACGAATTCAAAACATTCTTTCCAGAAAAACACTGACGATTAATAAAAGACACATTTGGATAAAACCTAATCTAAACACTTTTTTCGTCCTAGTGCATAAATGTTGATAAAAAACCACAAAAGAAAAAAGCTAAAACACGACACTGAACAAAAAATATGTCATGTATATGTGACAACTTTAGCAGTTTAAACTAAGGAAAAAATGCTTTTTAAACAACTTTAATATGAAAAAAGATTTGAGTCAAATTACGTAATTTTTATTGGGATTTTAATCTCTAATATTGAAAAAGGGATTTTCATAAAAATTTTGAATATTTAGTTTAAAGAGTAATAATTATTTTTCAAACCAGTAACTGTGTGACTTTTTTTTAATTCATTTGATTGTTCTGCAATACAGTTCAATGACTTTTAGTAAATAGTCCTTGATGATTCTTGCAGTTAATATAATTTACTTGATGTATTCTTATAGTTAATAAAGCTAATTACCTCTTATCTAATCAGTTACATCAGTTTTAATAGCAGTTAAAAGTTACTGTTAAAATTAGTTAAATAAACAATCCTATTATAAAGTATGAAACATAAAACGTACATTTCCTTTTGGATTTATAAATTATACGATTAAGATATTGATGTAAAGTTAATGCAAATTTTAAATTCATTATTAGTCTCTTAAATAAAATATATATCATCAGAAATATTCTATTTACTCTTCTTCCTATTTTTATATTAACCTCTTTTTATTTTACTCACATATTTTTCAAGATTATTTCAGCAATCGAGCGAAAAAAGAATTTTATAAAGATATCAGAAAAATTTCTGAAATCTTGTGCTTGTCAGGACAAATATCCTGTGTTTATTCTCTGTCTTATTAACGATATAATTTAAACAGCGTAAGTTTAAAACAATGATGATTCCTATTTAACAAGAATATTTATTCAGAAATTTCTGCAACTGAGCTTTGATGAAATATCGTCAAATTTTGCTTACACAAACGACTGAAAGGGACTCATTTAATTCAGAACTGATTCCAAATTCTCCTCCTTCACATAGTTCATAATAATTAGACTTCAAAAATATTGGCAATCAATCATTATCAACTTATCAATTGTCTAGCGTAGTCAAATTTACATATTAACAATTATTAGCATAAACAAAACACAATTACAGCATAATGCATTGAAATTAGATTATTTAGGTGTTAATGAGAAACAAGTGCGCGTTCTATACTAAAGGTAGTTAAAGTGAATAAATGCATCTCGTGTTTAACTAAGCAATTGTGTTCGTCTTCATAACGTTATTATTTGAATGTTGAGAAATGAATTCCCTAAATTATAGAATTTTAGACTGAAATTTCAGAAACAAAACAATTATCAGGGAAACAGTTTTAGCAATTGCTATAGTTTTATATTATGTTTTTAATATAGAAATTCTCAATTGTGTAATAAGTTGATCCCGTTAAATTTAGTACAGAAATAACTTGAATCTAAAATATAAAGAATTATGTGTGTCAATAATGGATTTCATGAAAGATATGCCCTTCTCTATTACCACATTTTAAGAATGTACAACAAAAAACATCAACATATCAATTAAAAATTCATAAGAGATTTTAGTATCCACGATAATTTAATAAAAAAAAACTTTCCGAGGGTTTCTGTGAAAGATCTTCCACAGCGTATTCTTATCTATTTAGTAAAAAATTTGAATATGCAGATCCAATTAAATTGAAAGCTTTAACATTTAAAGCTCATGCTTTTATCTTGGTTAGCATCTGCATCCTTTCCATCTCTGTCAAGTTTTGCATCACAGTCACTGTAATTGCTTTATTCTGCCTTATATTATAAATACAACCCTTCGAAAAACGCGCTTGTTCTAAGAGATAAGAAAAAATGTACTAGGACATAAGTATTACTTTTTTTAGATAAATAAGAAAACATAATGAACAAGGAGTGATAGATCAATACCCAAACTGAATTAAATAGTTCAATAACCATGATGTTAATTGTCAATAACGATGATGTTTTAAATTGTGATAATTATTTTCGACAGATTTTCTTTTAATAGCTAAAAGCTGTTGATTCAATTCTAATTCAAGAGAATGAATTAATTTTTTCAGCAATGATTAGCAATTATTAATGATGTGTAACTATAAATAATATCTAACAGCGTAATTTAGTTATTTGATTAAAGGTTATTGGTAAATAAAATAAATTTCTTTTAGTGCAATTTAATTGCAGATATTACCTACACTTGAAGTAGATTTCTTCAAAGAATATATACCGATCTGCTTATGAGCATATTTAAGAAGCGTCTATATAACTAAAACTGCTTGAAAGATTATTACATAAATTATTAAATAGGTATATACGAAGGTGGTTCAAAAAGTATTTGTATCTGATGACAGATGGCATCATAATGTAAATTGTTGTTTCCATTGGATGCTGTCATCTGTTAAGCGGAGCCGAAAAAAATTCATGTGTTAGCTTTGATTTAGTTGTCCTTTACTGCCAAATCAAAATTTGATTGTTGCATCGTCGAGTCATCACCGTAGATAAGACTTGGATACAACATTATGTACTGGAAACCAAAAAAAATTCAGGGCATTGGGTTACTTCCAATGAATCATTTCCAAAAAAGGCGAAAATAGTCTCATAGGCCGGAAAAAATATCATGAAAACTTTTTGAGCTGCAAAAAGCATCTTGGTCACAAATACGAATAACTGAGGTAGCTGTTCAGCGAGCCATGATGATTACTAATGAGAAATTTACATTAATTAATGAGCCATGATAGTTAAAATGAGAAATTTACATTGTCTAAATGTTGGTTTCCAAAATAAGTGATATTTAAATAACATTTTACAAAAAGAAAAATATTAGGTATTCAAACAATCTTTGTCGGGAAGAGGGTTATTGAAACTGGTGTGTAAAGTTGTATCTAATACTTAAATATTAAGAACTAATGAATTAAAGCAAATTATACGCAAAATATTTGATTTATTATTTTCACGTGTAGTTAAGTGTATTTAGTCACATTTATTTCAATTTAAAATATTGGCCTCTTTAGCCTAGTGATCAAGGTTGCGAACAGGCGGCTAGCGACGTTTGCATTGAATCGGGGGCTTGATCCTGATGCCACTTAAACCCGCCGTGTCACGGAGCTGTTATACGTTAAATCTACCGAGGCTCCAAGTCCTCTCATTGGCGTGGTGTAGAAGTTTGGAGAGAGATATGATAGTTCAGATATCGTTCGCGTCACACCTGACAGAAGTTCAAAATTACGAAGTCCGATACCAACATTTCTCGTATGGCTTCTAAGTTCGATGTTAAAAAATAATCAATTTTAATTTTAAATAAAGAAATTAAATTTTAAATATTGGATTTAATTAGAATAATGAATCTTACCATTTATTTAACAGTATTTTTTAATTTCGGCGTAATGAAATTTAAGGGGGAAAGGACTATATATGTGTTGTTTTTATTTCAAGATAAATGTGATGACTTTTGATTATTATAAAGACATCAATTACTCTCTCTCTGGTTTACTTTTTATATTTTCTAAATACTTCATCCAAATGTTAACTATCTTATGTTACATATTTTTATTAATTGGCTTTTTCATTTATGAATGAAATTTACTCAATATATTTTTTGTTACCAATTTTCTTTCTGGAAACATCCAATAAGCATTGTTCTTATTGTATTTTGCCATTAATTAGAATCATAAATTATAAAAGTAGACTTTCCTCATTTATATAAAATAATTTTATAGTTGTAATTGTACAAAGAAAAGCTTATAATTTCGTTTTTAAGATCAAGCTCATAATATGGTGAATGCATCTTTTATCTTATTATTTTCATATTTTCTTTTGCTCATTTCAAAATCTAATTTTTTTCCATCTGAAACAAAAAAATATGCGATTTTATTTTCCCATATTGTAGCTCTAACCGTTTTTTTTTGTAGTCTGCTTATATTTCTATATGCTGTTTTATAGCGTTTTTATGTTTTCTAAGTTTTTAAGATGAATGTTTTGTGAACCAATGCAAAAAAGTTGATTAATGGCTCATGAAAATGTTAACAAACATTTATTTAGAGATTTTAAAAAGTCTTTTTTTCCTACATTTTTTTTATTTTTCTAAAGTTTTAGTCAGTAATATTGTTATGAAATAATTTTATTTTTCATTTAACGTTACAATTTTGGAATCAGTTGTATTTTTTTCTGTAGTAAATTGTATTACAGAAAGATTGTAAAGAACAAAAAAAAATTGCATTTTAATTTTGAAAGATGTAACGATGGAATGCAATGGAGTATTTGTAGGTATTTCTTTAAACATTTTAAATGATAATGTGTGTGTGTGTGTGTGTGTGTGTGTGTGTGT
>BMAW01105002.1:631650-729834 GCA_019974015.1 Nephila pilipes
TGTGTGTGTGTGTGTGTGTGTGTGTGTATAAAGGTATAAAGATGAATGGTACATTTAAAAACTGTTTTAGCCTGTAAAATTATTTCACAAAATTGCACAAGAATTTAAAATTTTATTTCCTATTTGGTTGACGAAAATTCTTCGAAGCATGTTCCACAAACATGCAAGGAAACAAGCATGTTCAAAATTTGCATTTAGTGTCCATGGCAATACTTTCATGCATATTTTACTTAACAAAACTTTTGTAATTATTTGAATTGATGGTCCGAAAGCTGAATGTTTTATATTAATTATTAAAGCGGATCCCTCTGAAATGAGAACAAGATAGGAAGCAATTAAGATTGCAGAATGAAGGTGTATGTAAAAGCCTTGATATACAAGTAGCGTCTAAAAATTTGGTGAATGGAAGCATAAAACAAATAAAACAATAGATGGAAACGAAATACATTTATTTATCCTCAAATTAATATCCGTTGACCACATTTGAAGTAAAATTTTGACATCGTTGATGAAGCTGCTGGAATAAGTCAACGAAGGCTTCTTTTGGAATCGATCGGAGCAGATAAATCACACGTCGTCAGACATCTATTAAGTCTGCGAAAATTGTGTCCTTCAAGACCCTCTTTTAGGCAAGGAAACAAAAAGAAGTCTACTGGTGCCAGATCACGCGAGGACGGTGGATGAAAGATAACAGATATTCGGTGTTGGGCCAAGAATATGCGTTCAAGGTTTATATGCAGGCATGTAATGTCATGCAACGTATACTCCGCTTTCCACTTCTGTACATTTGTGGGCGAATAGTTTGGTTAAGCTACAATAAGAGCTCTAAAACAATTTCATATAATTTGTCGTTGATGGTTTGCAATTTTAGGACAAATCCTAGGTGGATCAAGCCGTTGCTGTCGAGAACGCAACCTAGAGTGCCTTGATTTTGAACTTCTGCAGATGTCTCTTTTTGGAAGGTGGGAAAGCCCATGAGCATCATTCCAATGTTTACCACTTCGACTCTGCATCATACTGGTAGCACCAGTTCTTATCTACTATGACGATGGTTTGCAGATTGGTTAAATATTCGTCACACGTCTCAATGAAATCTCCAACAGTGTCCATGTGTGTTTTCTTCTTGTCTTCGGTTAGTGAGAATGTCACAACACGCGGGAACAAATCTTGCGTTAACTCAAATCATGGTGAATGCCGGTGCTAACACTCTCCTTGTTAACTTCCACTTATTCCAACATCCATCATGGAAATATAATTCAGACGGCAACCTTACCACTCAACACACAGGGAACTATGTCAGTCGTACATTTGTTTCCCCCTCACTGCGTCTGTTCCATACACTTGGACCAACATTGTATGTGTTTCTGTGTTTGTGTATGAGTTGATTTTTCCCAATTTCTAACAAACCTTCAAGTTATTCCGTTAATCTGTTTCAATTTGATTTGAATTTTACACACATGCTGCATGACTGTCCTTAGCAGACAGATCTGAGTCAGTTTCTTGCACTCATTGCTATGTGCCATCTCTCAATTGGTTTCTCAATGTGCATCTACGTGATCATGCGTGTGTGTGTTTGAGGGTGCGTGAGTGTTATTACGATGAGGAATATGATTATAATAAATTATTATTTTTATAAACTAACGATTATTGTTATGAAAACTTTTGGAAAGTCTTAAAAATTATTTATCTAATGACTTAAAACTATTTTTAATTCAAAAGTATTTCAGTTTCTTATTTCCAAAAGAATCTATCTTAATTTCTGTTACTTTTGTCGAATTATTTAAAGAATTTCAAATTCATTTTGTCGAGCTGTTGAAGATCATTACATCAGTGAGTTCATTTAAATATTAGAGAAGTATGTTTAATTACTAAGCCCAACTCTAATACTATCAACAGTTTTTATTCAAGACTATTGTCTAATATTCAGTATTATTAATGATGCAAAATAACAAAACATGGAAAGCTCAAGAACCCTTCAGCATATTGAAGTAATAGCAGGGCCGAACTTTAATTAACCAGAATTTTAAATATAATCATTACACCATTTCTAATGTATACACTTTTTTCTTCTGAAACTACAATAACTATATCTTATTTTACTCACAAGGAATTGAAATAATGCCATTTACGCAGAAACTACACATATTAAATAACAAATTAATTTTTTTATGAAAAAAAATGCTATGTGACTTATCCTTTGTAATACAAAAAAAAAACCTGATTTAAACATTAAGTAAATTCGTGAAAAAGAGACTACAAATCTTATGCAGTTCCTTACATAATAACCATAGCAGAAACAGCATGAATGTCAGAGAATTTCACATTTAACACCATTTATGAAACACATAAATGTTAGAGATTTCTACCTTTAATACTACTTATGATTTCAAAAAGTTGAAAATATATTTATAATATTTGTTACTAGCAGGCTTAATTAATCATTTCTGCACTTATTTATCCAATTATGTATAGAATCCTTTCTCTCTCTCTCTCTGTATATATATATATATATATATATATCGATCTTTTGCAAATGATTGAAAAATAATTCTATTTTTTGTAATTTAAAAAAGTGGCACCTAATAAATTAACTTTTAAATAGCATTCCTGTAAAGTTGATACCATCAGTTCCATGTGATACTTTTATTAATTTTGAGTTCAAATAATTTTTCTTAATACTCTTTTTTTATAAATATTTCACATGGATACTAATAAAAATAAATTAGCAATTAATTTTTATTTATGCAGACTGATTTATCTATATATGTATGTAGCACATTTTTTATAATAGATTTTTTTTCTTGCATTTCGGTGTATTTTTCGAGGGCTTGGGTTTCATTTCCACATTCTTTCACAGTTTGAGAGGCGGGGTGCTTATACTTGGGGTGTCTTTCTTTTTCGTAGTATTCATCTCACAAACACACCCGACAATTTATTGACGATAATTTATACGAATTCTGATTTCGGAACACATGTTCTGCAAGGGGGCCTTACTGTGCTACGAACCCCGCCCCCTTTAGCGATGAATGCAATAGCAGGCTGCACAAGTAGCGAACCATCTCCAAATGTAAATTTAATCGGACATTTGCGTGTGTCTAGGCCGGAGAGAAACGTGTGAGATCTTCGTGTACAAAAGGCCAACAGTAATTGCTCTACTCACGCTATGTTAATTAGATTGAGTTTCGACTTTCCGCCGCAAGATGGCGTACCTCTTCCGCTGTCAGCCTGGAAACGTTTTTGTTTCGTGTTTCTTCCTTTTTGCTGGGAATAGTAGTAACAAAAATGCGATATTAGACTCTTAAGCACCGTTTAGTTTTTTTTTTTTTTTTTATCTCTCTCTCTCCCTTTTCAATGTTTTTTTTTCCCTCTCCTCTGCGAAAGTACATTCAACTAATTTTTTGGTGTTTACACGTTTGATGGATTACGAGAGGTGACCAAACTACGATTAAATTTGAAGTGTAGGAGGATATTGCGGTAAATAATGCAGTGTTTCCCTCGGCTTTCATGAAGACGTAGTAGAATTGCGTTAATTACAGTGAATTAAATTCTTTTTTTTTATCCTCTGTTTTTCTTTTTATCTCGAAAATTTTACTAAAAGAACTTCTTTAAGAGTTTTAGTATGCCATCACACGTACAACAGTGAAGAAAACTAGTTTTTCTGTCCTTTTTTTTAACGCTTTGCCTTGATTATCTTGAAAGGGGGGAAAGCAGTGTTTCTAATCACCCTTTTACTGAAATTTACAAATTTTAAAGTATGTTATTATTCTTTATTCTTATATCATAAAATAAATGCCGGTGGGTTAATGGTAAGGGTTTGGAAGGAGTATCATTTAAAAACTCCATAAAAAAATCTTGATCAAATCTGTAATTAATATTCTGGAAAAAGAGGCTCTTTAATGTTACACTTTTTTCTTCATCTTTTTTTTAAGGATTTCTATTACCTCTTGAAAAGTTTTAAAAATCCCTCTTTTATACTTGTATGTATTTAGAGCATATTAGATAAGTAAATAAAAAATAATAAAGGGAATATTATGAAGTTTAAGGCACTTGCGTAAAGTTCAACATTTTTTCCATTTTCAGGTTTAAATTTTCAGTTTATGATAGCAAATCAAATATTAACCGAAAGCAATCTCCTCAATATTTTGACTAATATTTTTTTTTTTATTTTTCAAGTAATATAAATGACAATTGAATTCCAATTTTTTTTTTTTTTATTAAAAAAAAAAAAAAAAAAAACACTATGAGTTTTAATAATGTATTTCTTTTCAAAAAAAAGTCTTAATCCAGTTTAAAGTAATTTTTCGAGCTCATTATTTAACTTATTTATTCTTTTAAACTTTATATGCTTATTTTTATCTGTATCTCCCTATTCCTGCTTAATAGTGATTTTTATGTAATTACTTATTCATCAAAAGAAAAGCAAATATTTGTTAAAAAAAGAAACTTTTGTAACTTCAGATGAAAAACATTTAAAAATACATGCAGTACATTTTTTGCAGAATAAACCGATCTGATAGTCTTTAGATTGCTATATTGATATTTTTTTTTTTTTTTTTATTTTTTTTTGCTGTCGGTAATGCATGATAATTAATATTCAAAATCAAAGGTAATGCATTGCATTTAAGAGATTGAGGGTTAAAAATAGAATTCTTGTACAACTTTCAATGAATCTTTCTATATTATCGATTGATTAAATACATTATATTGGATGTGTTTGTCTTAGAATAAAGAAAGAAGAATTTTAAGGTACTCCAAAGACATACTCATTTTATCAATGTTCATAACATTTGTTATGAGTCTTTATATCAACATCATGTAAGACTCTTTTATATATAGTATACAATATTAAATGTTTAACTATGCTCTCCTTAAATTCAATGATATTTATTGCTTATAACTTAAAGCTATTTAGTTTAAATTTATAAAGTCTTTTTAATTTTATTAACAATCTCATTAAATATCATTATTTTACACAACTTGCCGGAACATAAGTTTCGAATTATTTATTTACGTGTTAACTTACCTAAATTACTTCATCATTCCTTCTTCTGTATCATCAGTAATAAATTCACGTTACTATTTAATTTTCTTGTACATTTTCTTCACCTGAAAACCATATGTATTTTTCAGCAAAGTATATATTGTAGATTAAATATTTCACTTAATAAATGAAAAAAAATTTATTCACATGAAGAAAGTTAAATATTTTCAGTAGATCAATTATTCAATACACAACTATATAGATATTCGATCAAAAGGCGAAACAAAAATGCATTAAAATGTCTTTTCTGCTTCGTAGAAACAATTCAAGATGGAATACTAATCTTTTAAAAAAAAAACATTTTTGCGTAAGAGGACTCAAAATAAATAAATAAAAAGGTGAGGTGTCCTTGCAATTAACTCAACTTCCTTTCTGCTTCAGTGCAAAAGACACGTAATTAATTTTTTATGACTTTAATTTCCTAAGAAATTTCTTGTGATCAACTGTTAGAACAATCCTTAATTGCGAATTTCCCCAATAATCGCTGCAATTAACTTTAGTTAGAGCTAATTAACATTAAATAAAACCAATTAATGCTTAAGCAACTAATTAACTGATTAGATAATCAACTTGAGTTAATTAACTAATTATCCCTCACTTATCAATTAGCACCATTCTAGGTCTTTAAAACAGAACTGTCGCTGTCGTTCATTGCTCTATCATTCCAAAGGTACGCTGAAGTTCCTTATTGCCTTTTGGATTTCCTTCAAAAATTGCATTTATCAATTATTTTTATGAATTTTTTAACTGGCATATCTCGAAAAGAATAGCTGACACAACTGAAGTATTGACGAAAAGGAAACTGAAACATAATCGAGCGTGTCAAATTCGATAAAAACCTAATTTTTCTTTTATCAATTGAAGAATGTTTGCTTTCAGTTAATTAAGCATTCGTAAATATTTGAAAGGAAAAATACTTTATTAAATATTCCACATAGCAAATTAATCTGCAATTCAAATAATTATGTTTATTTAATAAAGCATGATTAGTTACAAAATAAATTCTTTCTTCGAATAAGATAATAAATATATACATATATTTCATGATACATAAAGCTAACTAAGAGTTATTCTTAAGTATCTTCTCCTCGGAGAATGTTCTTATTTTTATGCATTTAAAAGATAATTGTATTATGAAATATGAAATAATTATTTATTAAATATCTAAGCTGATCTATCTAAGAAGAGAAAATTCCAAAGATAAGTGAGGGAATTAGGATTTAAGGTCATATCTTGTCTTCTCAACTTAAAATTCTATGATTAATTTCTCGGAAAGATCGGATAGTAGATAATACTAATTTTATAAATGAAAGCACTTGGGACATAATTACATTCAAATGCTCCTCATGGTTCAAGTTCTGCCGAAAAGCAAAGCAATTTTAAAATACTAAATGCTTACATATTTATATATATATATATATATATATATATATATATATATATATATATATATATATATATATATATATATATATATATATAAGAATAGTTATTTGAAAATTTAATTAAATATTTCACAATATAATGAACTTTCGGAATGCTTTTCAGAAAGATATAATAACAATGTGACTTGCAAGAAAACATAAAATTGATAAAAATATCGTATTAAGACTCATCTTTAATCTTTAAAGCAAACTACAAGAGCGTCATTTGTAAAACCATACTTCTAAGATATTTTTTTTTCATTGAGTAGGTTCACATTAATTATAGATTATGTAATAACACAATAACTATTCTATACTTTTTCAGATGCTATATGAAATTGGATTTACTGTTAGTTTCAAAATCTATTTCCTAAATCAGTATAATTTCTTCACTGATTTGAAAACCCAGTCACACAGTACGCAGATGAAATGATTATATGTAACTTATCTCCCAAAATTTATGATAAAATATATTTCAATAAGTGCTAATGAACATTTCATAAACTTTTAAAGACCAAAAGTTAAAAATTATCAGATTTTACCCATCGTTTCTCTTGTGTACAATTATGTAATAAATGAATCAATAAAGATTAACACACACATACAAATTCCTTAAGCTTTTAAGTAATGAATGGCGAGTCACATCCTCTCTCCTACTACATAAAAAAAAGCAATTTTTCAAGCGAAGACAATTTTGAATCCTTAATTGAACTTAATAATTAAGTTGTCCCTTCTTAATATGATCACTAGAAGTTGAAAAAAAGTAATCATAAAACGAAAAAAAAAACTTTTAAATAAATTTGATCCTAACGAATTGAACTGAAAGAACTATTACTTTTTTTACAATACAATATAAAACGCATGTTCTTTAAGGTAAAGTGTAATACGATATTGTCACCTGAATAGAAATTCTTTAATGAATTCACATTTTATTTTTTCTTGATATTCTAGCAAATACAATAAAAATTATTAGTTCCGCGAAATACGCTTATGAAAAGATAAATGAGACCTTTAGATATATTTTGCATATCAAGTTATTATCAAAAAGGAATAATCAAATTGGGAAATGTTATTTGAAAGTAAGTTAATACTTACCAAAAATAAAAATTTATTAAAAACTGAGAATGTATATGACGAAAAAAAATTTATTGGTCAAAATATAAAATCATTGAAACTCTCAATAGGATGTTTGGCAGCTATTATTTTTGCCATATGTTGCTGCATGAGTCGTTGATACCCTTAAAAGAGTTTTGACTCTCAACTCATCCCACGCAGATTGAACTTTGACATGTATATCTTGCAATTGTTTCGGTAGAGGTGAAGTTTCAACAAAATCTTATAAGTTTTTATGGGCGACATGTCTAGCAATTCTGCTGACCCTGGTATAGTGTCTATGGCAGCGAGGAAAACTCTTATGATGACAGTGGTGTGAACTCGATTGTTGTCTTGTTCAATTACAGGTCGACAAAAAGATTGGCCATAGGTCGAAGGACCTTCTTAACGTACCTTTGGACCATCAAAGTGGCTCTGATGAAGAACAACGGGGATTGGGCATCGTATAAAATCGTACTCCATACCATTACACCCCACTGTCTGGATGTGTAATGAGTAGTAACAAATCGTCAATCGGGGATCTGAACACGTTCCCTCTACACAAGGGTGCCGTTATCAACCTCACTAATATAAAAGCGAAACTCATCACTAAAGATAAGCCACTGCAATTTCATATGTTTCCATGCTACTTTTCTGAGGCATCATTGCAGCCTTTGATGATGTTCCTGTGCTGTCAGAGGCAATTTCCGCAAAAGTCACCGTGCAATCGATCCAAATGAATGCGTCGTCTGCTAATGCTACTGGCACTTACAAGATGATGCAGGAAAGGCATAAATATTCGTATAGTGTGCGGAACTGTGGCATTTGGTGTGATTCACGCTTAGGAGCAATTCTTTGATCTTCCATGCTTGTCGTAGTGATACATTCCTTGTACTCAATTCAGCCAACAGGGATAAACATTAACATCTGCGGCACAAATACAACGCGAAATCTGACGGAATCATCATTCGTCGTCATGTTGTCCTACGATGCGATCCTTCTCGAGGACGTTCAACAGTTCAAGCGGATTTAAATTTCTTCTCAAAAGCTCTATACAAAGCGATAAATTAAACCCAAACACGCCAGCTTGAGTCAAAATTACGCTCCATGGGATAATCTTTTAAAGGATCCTTAGTGGAACGTTTAATCACGTGTTTGCTGACATTATTTAGGTTGAAGCTGCTGATACTTTAGTCATCTGTATAACTAACAAAGACGAAACAAGTCCTTAATTTGAATTTACGTGCCTTGTTTCCATCTGGGTTCAAACTGTTTTTGACGAAGAGTGCACAATTTCATGAGTGCTTTGACCTTGGAAGAAGTAATAGTTAAAACATGGATATTATCCATACCATTCATATCATCCATCCATTTCCCGATTACAATTATCAGTACTGAATTCCTTCAGATGCCGTCCTTGATATTGAACTGTGTTTCTCATTGACGGATCCAAAGTCAACAGAGTTCACAAAATCGGTTCAAAGAAATTTTAAGCAGTGCAAAGGCTCAAGGCCCCGAAAAGTCTACTTCCTTTAAAAAATCAAAATAACTCCCTTCCCCCCCTTCCTGTTTGGTTTTAATTAGCACATACATTGTGACTTTCATAGATGATATTAATTGCATTGTTTCATTTTATTCAGTGTTTCCCAAACATTTTTTTATCATTTGAATCGGTTATTTTTAAGATTCTGTTTCGCGACCCACTATGAATTTATTTCCTATTTTGAGATTTGCCTAGTAAAACAAAACATTATTTCAATGTCAATATAGTTACCTTGTATTTAAATACTTGCTTAAATGAAATTATTACAAAAAGGAAATTTTAACGAATTCAATTCGTTAATGAAACATATGAAGTTTTTCTTGCTAACTAAAAACTTCACGTTTGGAGGAAAAGACGAGACCTTGATTCTCATATTCGGATTGATTTCCAATATGTTTCTATATTTATTTCTTAGGAAAATCAGTGTTTGCAAATCCGGTTTAACTCATATAGATTTCGATAAAATGTACCAAAACTTTCACAGTATTTTCCTGTTAAAACTACTATTCTTGATGACATAGCAACCAAAATTTTGTCAGTAGTATTCTCTTGTCTATATCTTTGAGAGATGTGTCACACGAGAGTTCAATTATAGATTAAACTTGAATCCAGAAATTCTTTTTCGGATCCTACATTAAATGGATTTCTTATAGATTATTTATCATTTTTGATTGTAGGAAAGAATTCCTTAAAATTAGTCTCTAAGCTTAGGAAATGTTTCTTGATAACAGCAGAAATCTCGTCTAGTAAAGAATTTATCTAAATCTATTGAGCCTGAATTAGTTGAAAAATTAAATTTTGATGATATTTTCAAAGAATTTGCTATAAAACATGAAAGTAAATTTCACAAAAATCGTATATTGTAATCTTATACTAGCATGTCGCATACCAAATAGTATTACACGAAGCAATTACTTTAGGTTATTAATTTATTAACGTTTTTTTTGTATGACAGATATGTTAATTTAATTAAAATTATTTAATTATTTATGATTTTCGTTAACTCCTTACTGTATCAATTTGTACTATGTAATAAATGAAAAACTGAAGTTAATCATTGTTTTATTGTACTAAATTTATTTCTAGCTCCCGCATGTTAATTATGTGCAAAACTCTGATTTTGTTTGGGCCAGACTTGAGCTCTCACATAATTATAGAGCGATATCAATTCAAACCAAACAACCAATATTGAACTTAAATAACATCAGTTAAATATTTATACTTTTATCTTTCATCTATATAACTTGAATTATTAAGAATCCTTAAATAAGAAATTTAATGGTGTCAAAATATTATATGAGAGTTGAAAAAAAAGAGTTAAATAGAATTTTCTTAGGCTATAGAGTGGTCTTTTATGTAATTTAGGATATTTTTTTCATATTCTAGATGAATATTTCATCACATAGCATTAAATGTTTCTAATAATTTGTAGACATCCAGAATAATCTTCATATCATTTTAAATAAGTTATGTAGCTTACTTCATTCTTTATTTACGTAAATGAAATTTTATGTAAAAAAAAAACCTTACTATTTACTTGTAATAATTTTTTGTTAAAGATAATGTACGTTTATATACCTTGAGCTATTCTTAGAAATTTACCGTGAAATTTTTGTTTGCATACTCGTCATGCATTTTAAATTTTCGAAATATTGGAAAATTTAAACAAAATGAATACATTTTAAGAAACTGATTACTTTATACTCTAAGTAAATACAATCGTTGCGAATAGTGAAGTTTTAACTCATCTACCAAGCAAATAAAGAATGGTTGAAGTTTAAATTTTAAATTAATAAAATAAACCCCTTCAAAAACTTTACTTAACGACTTCATATTATTTGATGTTCAGCATCAATTTTAAAAAGAACTCAGATTAAAATGTAAAACTTAAAACTGATTTTGAAAATCATTTAACAGACTAACAGTAAATGTGATTAAATTCCCTTGCTTAAATATAGCAGTATCCAAAAAATATGCAATTAAGTATTATATAGTTCAAAGCAGTATAAATGTTTAAATTAATCCTTCTCACAAGGACTTACTTTATTTCGTAAGTATGTGTTTTGAGTTCCCGTGGTACCCGAATTCTCATTCCCTCTCTCATTGTATTTACTATATATAGTAAATACGGGTGACGAGTCTTCGGAATTTCCTAAGATTGTGATTGTTCATTAACGTCGCACTGAGAAGCAACACGAGGCCTATTAAGGACGGACCTCCTAATTTTGAGTCTCGGTTAAGTGACGAGGATGACACCTAGCTGGCACCTCCTTCTCAACGTTACATGGTGGGTCTTTAATGGTATCCGGATAGGACAGGTCGAAACGCCGACCATAAGTCCGCTTCTGTGACCACTAGGCTACCGCGATCACGGATTTCTTTAAAATTACCCTTCCAATAAATCCATACTTTCCTTTTTCTTTCTTCTTTTACTTTACTTCCAAATCACAGTTAGATATTTAACAATCATTACCATAACAATTTTGGTTACTACTGAATCAAATATAGTATAGCGCAAATAAATCAAACTAAACCACAACACACGATCAAAGTAATCTTAGAAATTTCTGTTACAGTAAAATATTATTAGAGCTCTATCACTTTTTAAAACCATCCTTTGAGTAATAATGAGCTCTTTTTGTAATTTCTGTCCGGTCATCATTTATCGCTGAAGAAAACTTGATTATGCGAAAATGTTCACTATAAAATAGTAGTTATAATAACACATCAATCAATAACTCCCGAGACTAACCCAGAGATGGCGCTCGTAGTAAACCAGTAACCCGGTCTTTCTAGAGCACTAACCTTTGCTTGAAACGTGTCAAAATTTTAAGTCGATCGGACCAGAAACAGCTGAGTTATCGAGGTTGGAGTAAAGTCGTTTTGTAGTTCGTTTAAAAAATGGAAAAAACCGAGTTTCGTGTTCTAAACATTGTTTTTAATGGGTACAAGAACACCGTACAAGCAAAACAATGGTTGAAAAATGTTACGTGACTCTTGTCCATCAAAAGCTAAGTTATGTTGTTTGCCGGTTTCAAACGTGGTCGTACCATCACAAACTGTAAGACTGGAACGCTCGGATGAACTACGGAGCCGTTCACCGGAAGAAATGTAATGAAGTAAAAATATATAACTGAAGATGTCATGAAGCTCGAACAGTGAGAGTTGCTGAGAGACACTGAATATCATAGTGGAGTGTATTTACTGAAAAAGGGTCTGATGAAGTGAAAAGTTTTTCAAGTGCGTGGTGGAGTTGCTTTCGAGTGGAATAACAAACAGCAACGGCGATATTCAGAAAGCTGTTTACTCGCTATTTAACAAAAGATTTCTTGCGAAAAAAAAAAAAAGAAAAAAAATTGAAAAAAAAAAGATTTGGAAAAGCATTGTACTGTTGTATTACCTAAAGGTGATTAACAGGTGTTATGTGATGAATAAAAAAAATTTGCAAAAAAAATGTGTTTTCAATAATGTTAGTCTCAGGGTTATTGATTGATGTGTTATGTGGTTTGATTCTATAATTTTATCTGTAATAATTATGGATCTGTATTTTCTTTTGTTTTATTAAATAATTTTGCCATATTAATTTCACATTATATTGAACTATGAGAAAATATATCCTGTATTTTGAAAAGTAATTAATGTATTTTATTTATGATAAGACATTCGTTTTGTAAGCAAATGTTATTTTAGAGTTTGAACAATGCAATTCAGCCAAAACTTTATTCATGGGAGGCTATTGTTCGTTGTTGTTTATTCACAGTGTTTTCTTTTAATAATATTAGATCTATCATGGTGGAATTCAATAAAAGAATTTTCATTTGTATTTCGACGTAGTTTATTTCTACTAGTGTTAGTTTCGTCTCTCATTCGAATTAAAGTAAGAGAATCCTTTTAAAGAATCCTCACAAATAATTTGGATCTGGAAACCAACCAAGGAATTTTTTTACTTATTTTACTCAAACAGGAATGGTTTGTCAAAGTACAATTGAAAAAGCCTTAAAATTATACCACACTTTGATGCAGTAAAATGGATAAATTATATAATTCTGTAGTATTTTTCCTTTTCTTTGCGTACGAAGGCGCAAGTAAAATTTCAACTGAATTATTTGAACTAATCTGACTAGTTATTTGGGAAAAAATTCAACTGTCAAAAAGTGAATTGGAAATGCAAAAAATTATGCCAAGAAACGATGGTTCCAAATATAATAAATTTGTTTTCCTTGGATATTTCGTTTACGATTATTCAATGTTTTTCATCATTACACGCTTTACTTAAATTTTCCCATGTTTTTTTCTTCTTATTTTATAATGCAAGCCAAATTAGAAAAGAAATTTATGATCACAACCTAACTTTATAAATATGTGCAAGTCCATGCTATTTCTAAGACAATGACATGAATTTCTATATCTTTTTACTCAATATCATTAAATTTAATATGAGTATATATCGTGCATTTTAGGAGGAAACATTCATATATATATATAGATATATGCATATATATATATCTACTATTATGCTACTTATATCATATATATGTGTTGTGTGTGTGTGTGTGTGTGTGTGTGTGTGTGTGTGTGTGTGTGTGTGTGTGTGTGTGTGTGTGTGTGTGTGTGAATGGAAAATAAAAAATAAATAGAATTTTAGCAATTTAAAACTATAAATAACACTTCACGTATTACTAAATTGATTTACCATTGTCTTCTTACTAATTTGTTACTTAAAACTACAGTAAAAATACTATTAACATAATTATATGTATCTTAACATCATGTTAATTTTATTGTATTCATTTTAATGAAATAAAATTAATACAATACATTCCTCTTGAGAAAAATTTTATTTCCTGAAGTTCTGATGGAGAATTTTCTCAAACAAAAAGTAATACAGGACCTAACCATTGAATTCATAGAAAATCCCTTGGATTCATTTGCAATCACAAACTGTCTGTAATGAAACACACATGATCTTAAAACACTATCAATACTTATCTTAACCGTCTTCTATTATTTATGTCTCTACTTCCTTCTATCACATTCTCATTTCCGTCTTTTTTATGAGCTCTTTCACTCTGGAAGTCGCAAAATCGGAACTCCTTTGAATCCACTAGTGGAAAGAATATTAGGCTGTGCGACGTACCCATCTCTAGGAAAATGGTCAGATCTCTCTTGACAAATCCTGCATAGTCCGATAAGTAGTATATTGAATCGAGTGACCATAAGGAACCACGAACGTGAGGACATTAATTCAGCGGGCGGAGAAGCTGCATTTGCCCGTTGCCCAGTCTGGATATGGAGAAATAGAAAAACAGACATACACGCACACATGGAATTTGCCGGCGGGTTAATGCGCTGGTAAACAGAGGAAGAGGTGATTATGAACATCTTTCGGGGGTGAGACAATAATTGCCTTTGAAATAAATTGCAGCTCTGAGCATAGTTTTCCAACCACAAGAGGGGAATTTTAATTGCTCATTCGCAGTAAACTATTTGCTTGTTTTGTAGAACACTCCATGTGTGGGAGGAACTTACCAAGTTTAGCAGACTCTGGGACAATTACTTGGTTTTAAGCCCTTCGTTGTGACGTTTTAAATTTTTCAATCGTTTTTAGCAACTTTTCCAGTGAATCATTAAAATACTTTGAAATTCTTCTTAATTGTCTTAAGTAAATCGTTTCGTCCTTTATTTGATTGCCTCGATCATTTTAAAGAAATCCGCATAGTATTATTAATTGCGCATGCTCATAATTTATTAAAAAGATCTGATTCAATTTTTTCCAGATAAGAAGAGCTTTTAGAATGTAGTTAATAAATTATTTTTAAAAATTAAATATTTGTTTTGAATGGGAGTACGTGCATTGAGAAACTATTTTAAACAGAATAAATGTTTGGTCATTTAAGCTTAAATATGATATTTAACTATTCCACATATTTTCCTGAATTATTTTGCGCTTTAATTTTATTAATTATTAGTTATTACTTTTTAGTCTAATAATTATTTTTCTGAAATTCTTGATATTTTATGATAAAACTAAAGTTTACGGGAACACAAGAAAATCAGTTTTTGAGTGAGAAATGTCAATATTTTACAAGGAAAAGACCTAAAACCAGAAGCAAATAAGAATATCTTCAATGTCTATGAGTCTGCCCATTGTAAAAAAAAACTTTTTAATGCAAAAATTGCTAGATTAGAGTAGAAGACCTTTAAATGCACTAATTAAAATTATTATAAAAATATTAAATTGCTATATCACTTAAATATATTCACTGGAGAATATTGCTCAAGAAAAAAAATCCAACTTAAACCTGAATTAAATTTTGTCTAATAGAATTAAACTATGTACCATATATACTGTTAGAACTTTCTACTTGATAGATTGGAAATTCAAGAAATATAAAGGTCAAGCTATCACAAAAAGTCAATTTTAAATAAAAAGAGCATCTTAGCAAATATTCTGAAGTATAATAAAAAGCATTCTTTATAAAGGAAAAGATACTTTAAACATTTGTAACCTCAAGACTGCATGCAACCGAAGTTTTTGGAAATGCTTGTAAAACCCCCAGTAGCTATGCTAGGAAATCCCCCCCTACAAATAGGAAATGCTTGTAAAACCCCGGTATTAAGATATTACCGAATATTTACTTAATATAATACCGTGTGATTTACTAGGATATATCTTCCTATACATTTGTAATAATGTTACATTATCGTCAAAGTATACATGTAGAAATAGCAAAATAAAATATGCATTTACAGCAAGCAAACTATTTTTGTGGAAATTCCTTGGTATAGACGAATAGTTACTGTCGTTATACATCATAACAACTTGATTCATGCGACTCATATTTTATTTATAAGACCTTCTAAGTTATTGTATCGCAAAAACAAATAAGAATAAATAAATAATCCAAAACATAAAAACAAACAAACAATGAAAATTCTCGTTTAAATGAATGGAAATAAGAGTAGTTGCTGCATTGAGACATTAAGCATAAAACGTAATAAATCCAATTATTTATGTATCATTCCAATATGTATGTATACAATAAGTATGGATGCTGATACGAAAATACAAAACTAAGTAAACCACTGTATATGAGCAATAATTGCATATTTGGATGATTTTGACAAAATATAAGTACCATACATTGCTATAGAGTCTTAGACCCAAACAGAATCAGTTAAAGCACTAATAAAGATATCTTCATATGACCGAAGCGCTAGAATAATAATTAATCATTTTTTTTTTACGTTTTGTTTCTAGTTGACAAGGACCATAGCTAATAGCGTATAGTATGGTTCTAATATGATGTTAATCTAAATAATTAAGTAAACATAAGCTTGCCTCAAATAACTTTAAATGTTTTCACTAAAAGGGAAAACACATAAATAGCCTAGCTAGCTGTATGATCTTTAATTTTCCAACTAAGATGAATCAAAATTTCCAAAACCAAGTCTACCATCCCAAATACTAAGAATTACTTAATTTGCTACTTCTATCATATAAAAATATTATAACTTCTTTAATGACGTATATAACTAATAGATTAATGGTTATTTCAAACCTGCTTTTCAGTTCCTCAACCTTCCTCCCTAAAAATTATAAAATGCATTAAGATAGTTTCATCTTCTTCCATTTATGATAAAACATAACAAAACAAAATTATTAAACTCTTTCCTCAATTAATTTAAAAACCTTAAGCATATTGCTGTTTACGAGATTCAATTTAATTAGCAAAAAAAAAGAGAAAATTTATTCAATGCCATTCCTTAGAATTCCAAATTATTTCTAAATAATATTAATATGTATATATATATTTTATCAAGACTATGAGAACATATGTGTTTACTAATAATTATGAATAAATAGATTATGTTGAAATGGATGTAAAATGTGTGTGTACTAAACTATCAAAAATTCGGCAAATTTTATTAAATAAATATTTTAAAATCAATTAACTGAATATTTTCTTGATTTCTTTTATAAGCTAAAAATATGAAAAATACTATGCATGAAAATTTATTATAACAAATATAAGACACGCAAAGCATTACTTATAATCGCAAAAATATTATAATGAAATTCTTGAAAAAATTATTTAAAAGATTTTCAGATGGTTTTATAATATATTCTAAGCGTGTGTGTTCTCATTAATTATTCTATATTAAACATTTTGTAGATTTATGTAAATTCCAGATAACCTAATGAATCATTTCTATCATTTATTTAATCGTATATTATAGAATATGCAAAAAGTGCATAATTTATTCTATTACAACGTTACCGAAAATTGCTATTCCTTAAATTTAATATATTCAATTTCTATTCGTTTTAGAAAGGAAAAAATTAAGGGCATTTTTACCGTTTAAATTAACTGACACTGAAAACTCCCTTTTTGAATCGTACTTTTCTGAAGAAATTGAAACAGAGCTACTAAAAATAATCTTATTTAATTATATTTCTAGATGGCAACCTTGGAAAAATAATTACATTCAGTCACGTTTTAAAATTACATATGAAAAAAAAATCGATTTAAAAAAGCTTTGCACAAAAAAAAGCAAATTATACCAAAATGCATTATATGTTATTAATATACATAGTAAGTCCATATCAGAAAGTATTTCAGTTAAATTATATCAAATAAAAAAAAAACAAATTTCAAATCTTTTATAATTAGTAGAGAAATCGTATGCACATTTATTATTTATTTAAAATTAACTTTAAGGTGGTTAAACTGCGAACACGTTCTTGGATTTAAATTAATTATGAAATCTATGACTATTTTGTTATTTTTCTTCTAACTTAAAAAATAAAAATTCTTTTTTTTAAGAAAAAAAGAAATGCCATTTAGATTTAATAAATAATAAAACATACTTCAAAGGACGTGACTTTCACATAAATGCTTGAGAAAAAAATATATATCCGCTAAAAAATATATCTTTCTTATTCGAGTTTAAGTGAATACATGCTTTATCAGTTGTACCATAATTAAAACAGCTAATTAAGATCTTTAACAGTGAAATGAAAAAGTACTTTTATCACAAAATACAAATGAGATTTCTGACAGTTTAAAATGCTTAAATATCACGATAAAAAATTCACTTATTTTACGGCTCTTACTTTATCAAAATTAAAAAAAAAAAATACATTGCGTTTGGAATTTTTTTAGTAAAACAACTTTTTAGGTTATTTTTTGTAGCTGTTACATCTGCATGTAGTAATGCATAGGAAAAAAAAAGAATAGTTTTGTTATGTCGACTTCAATTTTAAATTCAGGAATACACATTACTTCCAAATTTCTAAGAATATACAAAGTACTTTTCGTCTATGAAAAATGTAGGAAATGATTTAAAATGTCTAAAAACTTATGTTTAATATATAACGACATATTTTTTACGAATATTTTAATTATATATTTTATTTCATTACATAGGAAAGGAAATGTATTTCATACAAATGCTAGTTTTGATTGAAAAATAATACCTCTATCACCATATGTATTACATTTTATTTGTATTCCAATTTTTAGTATTCTTGTTACAACTAAAAGCTACATACATCTTCTATATAATGCTTCAATTATTTTTGTATATATATATAAGGGTCACACAAATGTAAATGGCATTGCTGTAATTACTCCGCCATTTGAAGAGAAAGATGACTGCACATGCTCTAAAGAGGGCGCAGAGTGCTGGGAATGCATGTTATATCGTCAGATCCCGTAAGATGTATGTGTGATAGTGTGGGAACACGTTAAAAGGCCTCATTCGCATCATGGATGCTTCCAAACGGTGTCAATGAGCGGTCGTCCATTTTTTAACAGCGGAAAAGGAGAATGATAGGAAATTTATCGTAGAATGTAAAATGAGCATGGCACGGAGTGTATAAGTCGCAGATCCGTATTGCGATGGTGTAAGAATTTTCGAAGTGGAAGAAGCAGTACTGACAACAGGTCACGACATGGTCAGGCAAATGGGATTATCATCAAGGAAGCAGTTGCAGATGCGGACCATATTATGAGAATTAATCCGCGAATCATCTCTCGAGGAATAGCGAAAGAATTGTCTATGAGCAAAGGAAGTGTTTACATAATACTGCGTGAAAGGGTTGCAGTACCGAAAGGTTTGTCTCAATAGGTACCGAAACATTTGACAGAGGATCAGAAGATTCATCTTATGTCTCTTTCCATGCAACACATGATGCGGTAACATGAAATGTGGAGCCAAATCCTTTCAAGGAACATTGCCGCTGATGAAACTTGGTACCATCACTTTGATACAGTCGCCAAAAGCAAGAGCATGGAAGGGCGAAACCCTTAATCTCTACAGCCGAAGAAGGATCGCTCGTCAACCAGTGGTGGTTAAGTCATGTTAACGTGCTTCTTCGACGTCGAGGCCCACTAATGTTAAAATGGCTACCTACTGACATGACTGTCAATACTGCCACGTACTGTGCCACATTGCATGAACTGAAAAAGAATATCAAGAACTGCCAAGGTGACACGCTGTCAAGCGGGGTTATCATCTTGCATAATGCTTTTCCACATGTAGCGGTGGCGTGTCAATCATTATTACGGCAATTCTGCTGGGAGGTTCTCGAACATCCTGCTTACAGCTTGGCCTCTCACCGTGTGATAACCACATCTTTGGTCCACTCAAGAAAGCTCTGAAGGGACTGTGATTTGCTTACGATAATGAAGTCCAAGCTGCTGTTGAAAATTGGCTCTACAATAACCCTGGAGTTTTGTGGAGTTAAACATGTTCTATGGTACCAGACATCCCACAATGCATCTAGTTGGAATGAAGGACAAAATATCTCAATATCAAATTTAAAAAAAAAAAAAAAATCTCTGTTAAAAAACCTTTTATATAAAAACTTTCCAATGTAAAACAAAAGCAAAAACATACCCAATTCAAGTTTTTCCAAAAAGAATCTTATCCAATCATAACAGATGCATAACCCAATCCAAATTCCAAATTTCAAGAACTTGTGACATATGTATGTATGTATGTATGTATATATATATATATATATATATATATATATATATATATTTATATACATATATATATATATATTACTTTCCCTACACATTCTCGCCAACGAGTGACTTGTCTCAAAAACCTATCAAAGAAGAATTCCTGCGGTGTTTTCTACAGAAGGCTTTAATGATAGCTTTTATTTATTTAAAAAAACTGTGACTTTTAAGGTGACGTTTTTCCTCCTTTGGAAAGAGGTTAAAATCTCAAAGTATAAGATAGGGTGCAATGAAACCTCTCTGTTTTGACCTCATCTCCATATGGGTTACTATTTTCTTCAGTTCTCAGGATGCAAACTGCACTAAAAGGTAATAAATTTGTTACGTATCCTTAAGGCACAACTAGACTTTCGAAATTCGGGTAATAATTACAATTGTTATAGCTGTGGAAGGCTAACTTCTCAAACAAGTTTTGGAAGACCAATTTTTATATTTTAAGTCTAGTTGTAAATGTCATAAGCGTAGAAAAAAGTTTGTTTTTCTTATAACCAAACTAACTTCTGATTTAATATACAATAAACAGACTCTCCTCTCCTTAATAGATAACCTGATCCATATTAATAAGATTGTTGATCAATGAACCGTGTAATAACGTTAGATTAAGGCTTTCTATTTGTTGTAAGATAAGTAGTCATAACACTTATAAATTTTTTTGAATCAAAAATATATTTGCTTGAAAATAAATTCAGTGTCAATCGGTTTTATTTCATTTAAATTATACTCCCAATTTCAACTATATAGTATGAAAAACTAAACTGTAATTTTACAAGTGTTTTCATCTTCATAGTTCATTAGAATTTTAAAAGATTTAATAAAATATTTGGGATACTTTAAACTTAAATTATCAAAATGTTTTTAAAATCCATAGACGAGTGTATTTAAAATTTGTATTAGAGAGTATTAATTTATTCGACGATGACTGACTTTTACTAGCGCGAAAAACAGATTATTCTTCCAAAGTTATAGAAAACGACATAAATTAATTGTAACAAGTTTACGTTAGGATTAAAGAAATAAATATAAAAAATAAAGTTAATGTAATCCTCTGTTGCTCTCTTATTTATGGAGAGAGAGAGAACATTTATTTCATGTTTTAAGTTCTACATTTATTTTATTATTATTTGCACCTTTTACCTCAGCATTATTTCAAAATAAGACAATTTATACTTATTTTAGAGCATCTGTTAACTTTTCCAGATATCTTCAACTAAGGTTTTACTGATTAATTGGATTTCTACCTAAAAAATCAGTTTTAACTGTCCGAAATTATGAAAAGTAATGGAATCGAGTGCAATTTAAGTGCATAATTAATTTAAATACAGGACAACAACTTTTGTATTGATTTGCTATAGTGGTAAAACGATAATTATAGAAATGGATAATTTATCATATGATTTTTATAGACGCTTACATAACAAAGACAAACAAAAATATATAGCTGAAAAATGCTACTTAATCCTGTATTCAATTTTAAAGCCTTCTTTTCCAGTTTAATAAAATAAAACTGTATGCGGAACTTTAATGTTACCACCCACAAATTGAACTAGAATTTGACTTTGTTTTTAGATGCGTCTCCTTGGAAAATATTACGTAATTTATAAATTGATTTAAAAGAGAGTTTCTTCGAATACAATAAGAAAAGGAATTCATTATTTTTTTTTCCTTTACGATTTTTCATCATTGCTTTTCTGAAACGTGAAAGACTAATTCTAACTAACAGATTAAACTTCCCTTGAAAATTAGTTGTTCATTACAAAATATAAAAAATAATTCAAAACTTTATTAAAGGATTGCAGCAACTACTTAGGTAAGATATTTTAGAATTTCCAATCAAATCTGCAGTCTCTTTACCAGAAATGAATTTTTTATAATTAATATTTATATAACATATTTGTACATTATTCCAAAATTAGCATCCTAACAGAAAATAATATTTAATTTCTCGTCTATATTTGTTAGATTATAATTAAGTTCATTTTTCCAATAACTGGTTTATCATATATATATATATATATATATATATATATATATATATATCAAGAATTAAATATTTTCCTTTTAACTAAGTATTCCTTTGAGGAAATCATACTTAAGTTTAATTTCTTACTTTTTTCAGCATATTATTTTTAAATTGCAAAACTTCTGTAAGTTCCAAGAACACATAATTAATCAGCTTATAAGCCCATTCTCACAATAAGCTTAAAGTACTTTCTGATTATTGCAAAATAATTGAATTAATTGAATTAAAGGAATATGACTTTCATATTAATTGAATATAACAATTTTTCATATTACTTGAATAGAACAATTTTTCATATTAATTGAATTAAAAGAGTATAAGCATAGTTAAACTTTAGAATAGCAATTATCTATTGAAAGTTAGAAACAAATTTAAGGTCTCTGTTAATGTTTTGAGTTTCCTACCTTTTTTTATTTAGATTTTAACTTATGCTTCCTATAAATACGTAATCACAGCATGGAATTAAGATGAAATTTAATTGCTAGTTTATAAACATCAGTTCCTTGCGTTTTAAACGGAAATTAAATAGTTTTCTCTTTTTTTTTTTGTATTTTAATCAAATTTCCGTGATTGAAGTAATTTTTGTTTGCCAGGAATAGCTTAGTGGTCGTAGTCGGGACTCGCGGCTGGTGTTTCATCAAGTCATGAGTTCGAGCACTCATGCAATTAGAGACTCACCATGTAGCGAAGCTGCTGCAAGTGAAAGCTGTCGAGGTCCTCAATCCTCCCGTTGGAGTGGTTTGGAAGCTCGGAGGGAGAGAGGTGCCAGCTCAGGAGTCATACTTGTCCCTTGACCAAGGGGGCCAATAGACCTCATGTTGTTTCTCAGAGTGACAACCGCAAGCAATTTATAAATGAGTATTCCTAGTTAAAATAAAACAAATTGTAATTTTTTTTACATTTTTCTAAGCTTTCTAAATAATCTAAACCGACACTTGATTTTTTTCAATTACTCTCTACAATTACAATATAATTTTGTCTGATTTATTTATACAAGTAAGCTAACATTTTGGTAGCTTACTTGTAAATAATTCAGATGGATTTTGCTTTTAAAATCAGGTTTGAAATTCCACATTATAACCTACTCATTTAGCATTCTTTTTGTTCAAAATCCTAAAAATCAATAGATGCTCTTTGGGTGTGTACATTATAGATAAAAATAATATAATATAGTGGAAAAGGAAAAAAAGAAACTACATTCCCTTTTTACTTTTTATTTTGCTTTTTCTTAATGAGATTTCGATCCAGATCCTCGTAAAACAAAGAAAAATTAGCCTCGTAAGCTGATATTCAGAAAATTTCTCCAAACTACTGAAAAACATCCTATTTACTCCCAAGAGCTCATGTACCCACTTTTCAATAAGGCTTAACACAGATAACAAGGAAGCAATATCATGTGTTCACCATCTGCAATCTAATTTATACAGAGGGGGAAGCTTTTTGATAATTTTTGTGGACTTTAAATTCTTCAATCAGACTAAATGTCTACTTGACTAAAGATGCTCTCCTTAAAAAATTCTCATTTGACATTTGAATGGCTTTACCATAACCCTCTTCAGAACAGTTAAGAGGAAAATAAAATATACTGTACGGATTTTTTTCTCCGAACTGTCTCCTGTGCCATAAGATATTTTTTAAAGATCCTAGGCGATGGGAAAGGCATTCCCCCTGGAAATCTCCTGGAATAGATAGGTTTATGTCTGTCTGCCTCCCTCCTATGCTTGGCAGGTATATCTTTTTTTCCATATGGGGATGGGATATAGGAAGATTTTCTGATACAAATCGAAAAGGGTCTCTCTTTTAAATCCTGTATCGCAAATCCAAGTAAATTGTCTGGCTCACTCAATTTTTTTTAATGTTGGATATATCCATTGAGATAGTTGAGGTTTAAATTCACATCTTATTCTTCCTTACTCGTACCGTATACTCTGCAGCTTAACATAAGATTTTATTTACGAAAAATATCCTTAATGTATTAATTATCAAAAATGGAATTCTTTTTACGTCGTGGTATTATAATTCCAAAGAAATAAAATTATTAAAAGCATTGAGAATTCAGATTACTTTTATTTTGCTTATTATTTTATTTTATGTTATGATATCACTAATCTTGTTAGTATATAATCCTGAACATTTTCTTAAATCAGAATTTTTATGTCTGTTTCTGATATTGATTCGGGCATTTTTAAATTCGCGCACTTTTTGATGATGAAGAATATTACACGAGACTGAATCTATTCCTTTTAATTCAAATTTTTTTAATAACTGAATTGATCCCCCCCCCCAATCATGAGAAATATCTTCATTATATTATCCTTGCTATAGGAATAATTAGTTATTTCTTATCAATGAAAATAACTCTAGTGTATAATTGTTATGAAAATGAAAAATATAAATAAATGGATAAAAAAAATAACGAACATCTTCAACCTATATAGAAAACCAACTAAAAATCCTTGTGTAATAATATTTATCTTTCGAGTTCTATAGTTAAAAGCCCTTTAAAAGAATCTTTATAATAAAAATGATATCTTGTCGCAGATAGTTTAAAAATTAGGAGATTATTCCAACCATGATTATTAAAAATTCATGCAAAATTTTCTTTAAAATTTAGAAAATCATCAAGATTTACTTATTTTCACTAGTGATAATCAAGAATATTTTAATTTCAAGTAAGTTAAAACTAATTAATTGATTTAAACTATCATATCAATGCTATTTGCGTGCATGATTGGGACTTATTTAAAATATTAAATACGATTTTATTGGAAAATGGGAGTATTATAACACAAAAACATGCACATTCTCCATTACCATAATGTTATGGTTTGTAAAACTGAGGTAATGAGAAATTATAACATTGATAACCAAAATGTGTCTCCAAATATAGTATATAGTTTCCTGACTATTTTAGGGGATAGTATTAATTGAATAATTGCTTTATTAAAGGAACACTTAGGCACTCGCAACACAAGGGCTATTGATAACGGACTTCTCAATTCTGATCTTTGGTTAAGAGACGAGGATAACACTTGAGCTGATATCTCCCTCTCCAAACTTCCACACTACACAAATGGGATGACTTGGGGCCTCAACAGATTTCACGTGCATCATCCCTGCTACAGGGTGGGCTATCAGTGTAATCAGGGCTCGAATCCACGATTCGACGGAAAGGATGCTGGTCGCGAGCTTGTAGTTATGACTACTTGGCTACTAAGCCTCCTGAGGTAGCACTATTGCAATGACTTTTGAAAGCTTATATTTTTAATTATGAAAGGAATTATTTTCTTTATTAAACATGAATTTGCTTAATCTATAAGAAGAGAAAAAATTATCTGGCTTAGAAAATAAAATTAATCTTCTTTTCTTCAAGAAATCTTTGAAGATATTATAAAACAACAACAGAATTTTTTCTAAAAAAATCTTATCGTATCTACAATAAAAAAAGTTTTGTTTGTAAAATGACGCTGTTCACCATACATACATTCCCTCCTCCCTTTCTTCAATTAATTGAATTCTTTTGGAATAAACACGCAAAAAGCATGATTTTTCTGCAGAAGAGTTAAAATAATATTTTAGTGGTGCTATATAAAGTTTCAAATCTTTCTTAGAAACTGGAACATTATGAAGCTAATTCAAAACGTTCATAATCGATGCACTGTAAGTCAACGTACACATTAAAGTGATGAAAGTTTTATCACTCTGATCTCAGTATTAACTAACGTCTTTCTCATTAGTTTTTCGTATTTGAAATAGTTCCAACTTTCGAACTTTTAATGGGTAGATATAATGAAGCTCTTTTTCAAAGATTCCAGCTTGAAACTGAAAATCATAAGAGACATGGAAATTTTTTTGAAAAATATTTAAATATCTTTGAAGAAAACTTGCCTTTTTTTTAATGAAAATATTTTCATTACTCCCTGGATGGAACAGTAATAAATTCTAGTTCATTAGTAAAAAAAATTTTCTTTGACAAAAACAGTTACAGTATTTTCAATTTTTCGATAAAACTCAAATATAAATAATTAAAAAGCATTCCTTATTCACATGCAATATCACTTGTTAATTTTATCATTATTGTGAGTATTTCCCAAACCCGAATGGATAAAATGATCTACTCTACCATATTTGCTCTAAAGACGATATTATCCAGATCTACAAAACAGAAGAAAAAAATGTTTTTTCATAATAGTCGCTGTTTCACAAATTGAAACGATAAAATTTAATGCGCCTGTAATGAAATTCATTGACTTCACATTTCTCGTTAACTGAGTTGAATAAGACGCGTTAAAACCTACGATAACTCCTTTAAATGTGTGATAAATACATTAAATGCCACTGAGAATACCATGTAAAATTTCATGTTCCATACAAAAGGTCGTAAGAGATACCTCAAACAGTAAAAAAAGAAAGAAAGCTTGAAAATTTTATGACAGTTTCAAGCCTTCCCACTATTAATAACCTCTTCAGGGCATAAAACGAGTCTACTTGGGTAGTCTTAATCATCGTAAACCTGCAACAAAGCTTCAAGGAGGTCCATTTATTGAACCTGATGGCCAGTGTCCATGGTAGTGTTGGTTTCGTATTGACCCAATGTCCCATTAATGACGTGTCCTAAGGCTTAACAGTCTATCTTCCTCAACAACCCTCCGCTACCATCGACAAAGCTGTTATCTACCTCCTCAGTCGTCTCTCTCTTTAATCCCTAACCGTGTCTTTCTTTGCAGGGTTGCAACACATACCACAGTTCGATTTAAACGCCAAAGCTGCTGCCTAATGAACGGGAAAACTGTTTCTTTTTAACCTTCTTTTACAAAGCTCTGCACTCATGTTATATTTAAAAGTTCAGGTTTACTGTATATATATATGGGAATCGAATATCAAGTATATTATACTGAAGTATAATTTTTCTCATAAAATTTTTTTTGATTCAGAAAGTATTCCAAATGCCTTTGAATCACTCAGTTTTAAAACTCCCTTTTAGGAACCTAATTTTATTTATTCATCTTAATAATTAGTTTATGGAATTAATAATTTTGATTTGTGAGAAGCGAATATTGAAAAATTTCAATTCTATATGAAAAATGTTTTTTTACAATTTTGTTTTTTTAAGTTTGTAACTTTATATGACTCTTAGAAATACTTATATTTCGTAAAATTAAGTGGAAAACTGTAAATTTAGGAAACTATAGCATATAAGTTATTAACTAGAAAATTTCTTCGATATTAAATGTGTAAATCATTGCCTTTTGGTTATATTAAAAATATCATAAGAAATAAAGTTATTTATATTCATATGTCTGGTTTTGTAGCATTATTTTTCTCAAGAACATAAGAACTGGCAAAGAATATGTGCAAGAAGTTCGCATTGCATGATATATTTATTTCTTGACATTTTTGTTAAATTAGCTTACTGATCACGAATAAACAAAGTGTTCTCTGTTTGTCTATTTTTCAACCAAATTATGAAAAAACTATCAGAATATTTTTCCTTTTTGATAGTTATTTACCTTTCAGATAAAATTTCCAGTATTTATGAAGTGAATAATTATTTTAGGAAAACGCTGCCTGTAAACGATTTTTTGTGTGTGTACACGAGTTTTTGATTACTCTTATTAAACCTTTTTATTCTACATTTATTAAATCATTTATTATACAGAAAATATACGTGCATCGATTCCATAATGTTAAATATATTTTAATAAATTTTAGGCTACTTTAGGACCATGCTAGGCCGTTAAATATGACATAATTAAAAAAACTAAGATTTTTTGAAGATACATTCTGATATATAGCTTTTATTCATATTTAGTTACATATTTAAATACTCCTTTGAACAAAAAAAAGTCCAATTACTTAGAAAAAAATGTCTATGACCTCAAATATCACTATATTCCAATGTATTTAATTTAAATTTTATGCACTAATTGTCTAGTAAAAATAATTACATATATAAGATATGGTAATTCAGAGTTTATCATCTTCTGTAATTCTGTAAGTAAGTGATCAGAATTAAGTGTGTTTTCCAAGACGGTATTCTAGAATTTTTTCTGGCCTAATTTTCATAAAAATTCAAATGATATTGATTATCTGAAAATTATCTAAAGAGCTCAATAGTGTACATCTAATAGGAAATATTACTGGAAATAACATCTAGTAATATTTCCTCTTACTTTAAATTTGCATTCCTATTACTACTTAAAAGACTAATTTAATTTAATAATTACGTATAAATAATGTGATGAAGAATTTAAAAATAAGGAATTTTATACCAACTTCATGAATTAACATGAAAAATAATTAAAAAAAAAAGCAGTGCTAGAAATAATACATTCTATTTAAATTGAAAAAAGGTTATGAGTTTTGCAAAACATCAAAAAAGGTATAAGAATCTCATATGTTTTTATTAATACCTTTCTAAAGAAGGATTAATGAATTAAAATGTGTTACAAACGATAACACTTAGATTCATTAAAGTCTTTATTTTAAATTTGCTTTCTAATATTAATGAAATACCAATATTTTTTTTAAATGTTTAATACGGTGAATTTAAATTTTAATGTTGAAGAAATTGTAAAAAAGGAAATGTAAAACTTGCAGATTTTATGCTGCCTACAATTAAATATTAGCTTTATTTTTCATTTAATATTACTATAAGTGCGGTTAAATATTTATTTCAACATATTATGCGTTAAGAAATTTGCAAATATGATTCTATACAATCACTGGTTTCGCATGTAATTGAATGATTCATTATATTAATAATTTATGATCATTGAATTGAAATTAAAATCTACTTTGTGATATTTAAATATTTATCGAAATATTAAGTAGGAAAAACAGGAACAAGTTGTATTAATTTTTGGTAAAATATTTGATTTTTAAAGTATCTATGATTTTATAACAGTTTCAATTTATAGTACAAATATTCATTAATCATATACTCACAAAATTATACAAATATTTTGTTATTTTTAGCATTAGATATACTTTTTCAAAACTAATTAACAGTTACAACTTACCCCACTATTTGGGTAAGTTATAATAAGTATGAAGTAAATAGTAGAAACAAAACAACAATGTTTTAAAATATTTGTTTTTATTATTATTAAATTAATTAATGTGAAAAAGACATTTGGTAATTATTATTTACATGGTGCAGTGGTAAATGATGTCAGAGGCTTATAGTAAAATAAAGATAACATGAATTAATTGATCAACGTAAAAGTCAGCCTTTATCAGAATTGCAGATTTAACGCAAACTAATGATAGACTGTTCCCTCTCACATAGGAGAATTTATTATATACCCACGTCTAGCAAACTAAACATTACATCTATTCTCCAGAGTTGGTGTAGACAACACTGCAAGTTTAAACAAAACTATTCCTTCAAATTATTTTAATCCCTTAAGTTGTTTAAATTTTTTTTTAATTTAACATTTTCCTCAGCCTTTTTAACTTCTTTCTTGTTTCTGTTCTTATTAAACATCTCTTCATGTTCTTTTTCACATGCTGTATTTGGCTGTAGAAGTTAGGATATCAGAGCTTTGAGTCGATTTCGGTTAGTGTTTCCTAAATGAAACCTTGGGTAGAGATTTCATCTTTGAGGATAAAAAAAACATTTTTTTTCCTAATATGGATGTGACCACAGTAGCCTAATGGCAGTGATCGTGAACTCGCAATCAGCGTTGTTTTCTTAGAGACATGGTTCCAGCCCTGATTACGCTGAAGAGCTGCCATATAGGGAGATTGATGCGCGTTAAATCTGACGAAGTTCGAAGTCTTCCCATTGGCAAGATATGAAAATTTGGAAAGATAAGAGCTAAAGTATCGTCCTCGTTACTTGACCAAAGTTCAAAATTATAATGTATATCGCTAATATCCCTCGTGTTGTTTCTAAATGCGACGCTAATAAACGATCGATCAATGCATCAATTCTAAATTGTGTGTGTGATAGTTCTGGAATGATTTCAGTAGGTATTTACCAGTCATCAAGCTTATAACCTCATTTATGCTGATATTCAGTTCTTGCAGGGATGTAGCTGTTCGGAATGGTCAAGACACAATGAAAATTCTTGATCCATTTGTGTTGAACTCCTCTCTCCTCTTTTCTCTACATTACAATTCGGGTAATCAATGACATACGATGATACAAACCTTGAATTCTAAAAAAAATGTCAACATTTAAAAGCTTCAAACCACTTGCTGTTAATCCAAACATAATATTGCCAGGATTTAATTAAATTAAATATATCTTAAAAGAAATGCAATTATTTTTCCAGTAAAATAAGATTAAAATACATCTTTATTTATTATTCTATTCTCAGTGGACGTCTTTGTAGTTTCAGTTTCCGGATGTGGTGTATACTACACGTGATCAATTATTTTTTTCTTCAAAACGGGGCATCTACCATTTTTAGACATAGTATATGTGCTCAAGAATTTTTTTTTATATTTTTTCATAGTTTTTATTCGTTATTCCAAAGAACAGCAATGAACACTTAAAAGTAAATAACTTATTTAACCCTATAATTTCCGAAGAACAAATTTGTTTTAATATATTTAGAGCCGATTACAAATAAGAATGGAATTCTTGGTAGGATTTGTTAAATTTATTCTGATAATTAACATAGGTTTAAGAACTGCGACTTGTAATTGTGTTTCTTCGCTCGCGACCGCAATTTATTCACAAGAGAAAATATATTTTACCAGTATATTAGTGCATTTTTTTTAGTTTTACAGTAGTTTTCTCTTTTTCTGAAAAGAGGACATTTCGGCTTTCCGAAATTGTGTTTGGAGGCTATCTGAGAACGGGACGTATGGGCACAAAATGTATGCTTCATCTAACTTAGTATTTAATTTTAGTCTTAAATCGGGATTGGCGATGAGTCAGAAACATTTTACATCTTGCCCCATCGTATAGCCTAGGGCATTTTTGGTCATTTACAAAAATGTATTGCAATTTGTTAAAAAATTAAGGAATCATTTTAAAACTTAATATACAGACACATTAAATAGGTAAAAACATTTTTTTAAAAAAGAGAGATAGATTAATTTCTCTTAAATCTAAATTTATAAAATATGCTTTCTATCCTTTAACTATAGCTAAAATGAAGCACTTGCATAGAGCCTCTCACTACCCGTTTCGGCAGGGCACTGACTAAGCTTACGTTATAGAACCCATCATAAGAATCATGCTTAGTAAAAATTCTGACCAAAAAGTCTTAAAACCTTTATGTAATGGGCATATTACAACTTAATCCTTTAACAACTAGGCCCTAATTCCCATGTTCCATCCTTCGGCAGTTGAATTGTATTTAATAAATGAAATGTCTTTAATTCTCTTCGATGGTCAATAGCAGAATAATTTGTTTGCATAAGTTAATTAATTTACGCTAACAAAGCAATTCATTCATAATGCATTGATAAAAAATAACTAAGAAAAAATTGAAGTATTTGCTGCGTTTTTCGTATAAATAAAGATAAAGTAATTAACTCCATTTCGAAGAACGATAAAAAGTGCATTGTTGCAAGTTGCCTAGAGACACTTTATGAATACCTGCATTTTATACCCACTTTCATTTAGAAGGTATAACTTTTTTCGATAACCTTCGCTATAAAAAATTATTCAATTTTCACGTGACATGTTATTATATCTACGAAAAGCGTTTAAGGTCAAACAGCAACTGCCGAGATCAACTTTTCATCAAATCATAAAAAATAATATATATTATTATTATTTTACTCTATGTTATATTTATATTTCAAAAACTATGTCTATTCTTTTATATTTTTCTCAGTTTTAAACCCTCTTTTATTATTTTTTTTTCGTAAATTGCTTTTTCTTGAAATAATGACTTCCAAAAAATTACAGAAGACAGTTTAGACCTCACACGTGTCAGATCTAAACTTTTTTCTGTAATCTTTTAAAAATATTTTTAAAAGAAGAAATTTTGCGTTACGTATACATTAAAAAGTGACCCAAAGGAATGAAAAGTCCTCTAATGAATTACTGAGATTACATGCATTTTACATTAAGCCTATGAAACCGATTCCCACCACAAAAATGAAAAAAATGGCCTTGCTTATCTATACACGTGAATAAGAAATGATCAAAGTCTAAGTGAGACCAAAAAGTTGCCAAAAAAGGCGATGTGGTCTACTGAAACATACAACCACTAGAAAAGGTCCTTTGTCGCTGTGGTGGCCAAATAATCAGATTGTTGAGTCTCACGTATCCCCAGCGTCATACATTTAATGAGATAGCTAGGTTAGAAACATGTAACAAAGGTAAGGTTTTGTTGCTTAAGGCTGTTAAGTTGCTTTCTATGACTACAAAAGCCAAGTACAATCGTTTTATACAAAATGTTAGGTCATCAAACATTGCGAAAAAGAGCCAAAGATTGTTGCACTTGTGTTTAGTGTAGGAAATCTGGAAGTTTTCACTTTGTGGATTTCTTTCGACAATTGCTATTGCTTTGGATTAGATGTACAATGCTTTAGGCAAAGCTGTGATTACTTTGATAAAATATTTAAGACACCTTGATTTCTCTTAAAGACACATTTAACATCTCCTCTGAATTTTTATGGCATTTCATGATTTTATTATTGACGTTCTATTCCTAAAAGTTCTCAATCTACTTCAATTACATATTTAAGTAATTATATATGTGTGTGTGAGTGTATATCTATATATATATTTAGTTTTTAATATATTTATGTGAAAATAGATATTATGTCTTATTTGATTTTTTTTTGAAGCTAATAGTAATTCTGTATTTTAAAACACAATTCAGAATCAGCTATAACGAATCTTATGTTTAATTTAATAAATCTCTCATATCTTGTACTATGACTGGAAAGTAATATTTCAGACTAAAAATGAGTTTCTTATGTTAAAACTATAAATTAAGTACTTTCCGAATATTTTAAACATCTTGTATTTTTATAAATCGTGTGTGTAATTCTTTTTTTTTAAAAAAAATTTGTAAATTATATATATATAAGATCTATATTGTAATTATGTGTTTTTATATAGTTGTTAAATACAGAAAAAAGAGATTAAGTTAATTGTTTAAGAGTTCCTCCTCTTTTTTTAAAATTAATTATTCGTCATATTAATAAAATCTAAAAATGTTATATGTTTTTATAGAGGGATTTTATTTGTGACTATTCTGATGAATTTTAACGGATCTAATAGAAATTTTAGCAAATAGTAAATCTTATAACAACATACGCACACATGACTTCTTATTATTTATTGTTGGTTCAGTATCAACAATGAAACTAAAATCTAATTTAATAAATCTTACATTTTTTCTACTATGACTGGATATTAATATCTAATTTTAAAAAGGAATTTTTCTTTTATTAAAAATAAGTATTTATAATTTCCAGATATTTCAAACTTTTTTTTGTTGTTGTAAATCCTTCAGCGAGTTTTTAATTCCTAGATTTAAAAATATGTGTATTATTCAATTTGTAAAAAGGTTATTAATTTTTTATCAATTGTTGAATATGATTTCTTTTGACACATCTAAAGAAAGACTCATTTATTCATCCAAAATAAACTTAAACTGGTTTTCAAATTGAGGTTTCATCCTATCCCTCAATTTTGAATAGATCCGATTTCTTTGTGTATGTTCTTCAAATGTTATATTAATTTTATCACAATATCTTTATTTGTTTTGCTTTGGATTAAAAAAAATAATTTTTTACATTCATTTCAAATTAATATAGATTTTTAAAAGCATATACGTTAAAAATGTTATTCATTTCAATTAAAAACTTCTCGAACTTTAATTTTTTCAGAATCTTTTGCTAGAGAAGTCTATCCTATTTTTTTAAAATTTGTTTAAATTTTTTACTTATTTTCTTGCTTGCAAATTTTCTTAATTATAAATTATAAATTTCTATCCTTATTTTTGACTGCATAAAATATGACAAATAAATAAGTTATGACACAAATTCATATATTAATCAAATAATTTATCTTAGCTACACATATTCCTTTTATTTAATTTTCATTCGCTACTCAGATTTATATGCAAAATAATTGAAAAACACATATTTTAAACTTAGGATATAAGAGTTTTCAATCAATATTCATTAAATTTCATTCACTTATTTTTGTCACATTCAAAGTATTTTACAAGTTTAATTCATTTTATATCATTCAATATTCCTATCCATTAACAAGAAAATTCTAACAGACAAATAAAATTTTAACCATAATATATTTATATGAAAACATTTTATGAATAAAAGGAGGAAACATATTTAGAACTGTAACAATAATGTAAAGTAAATTCAGTAACTGATAGGCAATTATATTTTTTTAAAAATAATTTCATGCACTTTTAAATCAAATTGTTAATTACCTCTTACAAAGTAAACAATTATAAACTACTTACCTATAACAATCTTGCAGTATCCTTTCAATCTCACCTTTGTTCAAGATTTCGGTTATTCTTGTATTATTAGCAGTTTCTGAATATTTCTTCACTTTAATGAGATTTATTGCCTATTTAAGATTAATGAAATATCATATCACATAAATTTTATATTATACCATATAAATATCATATCATAAAATGTGAACTCCTTATGTTCCTTAAAAATTCGACTACTGTACAAATCTATACATATTTTCAAAATAAAATATTAATGCTTAATTGTACCTTTCATAATAATTTAGTGCCAAAACCAGATCCTGAATTCGAAAACAACTTCATGAAAAACCACTAAGGGTATTGATAAGGGGAGTAGTACTTTTATTTCAAATGAGTCTCATTTTTTTTACTTAGAGAGTCTTAGAATGTTAATGAATAAAGTACGTGTTCAATAAAATTCCGGTGTCATCTTTTTCGTCTGGCCTAGATTCCGAATTACTTTACTTCCATCACTAATAGGTACATTGTATTTACACTCCTGTAATATTTAAAAAAATAACTTAATACAGAAAAAAAATTAATAAGGTTCAGATGATAAGTTTATTATTCAAACTTTACTTACAAGTGAATCACTATTTCTCCACCAAATGTGACACAATAATAAAAAAAAAAGGAAGTATGCTTAATTCTGAGTCCAAACGCAACCCTTCAGAGTTTGCAATGAATGGCTTGGCTCAAAATTGAAAGATATACTTTAAAAGTAATAAAAGGCTCTTGTTCCTATCTCAATAAGCAACTATCCTGCAGGTTTAGTTAGTGGAAGAAACTGTATTGCTGTTTTGGATGATAAGTAATAATCATTGTGTAACTTAATAATACTTCTCGTGAAACATTTGAGTGTCTTACTTATAACTTACCTTTCTGATAAGTTCACAAACATTGCAAATATAGAAGGTTTTAATACATTCTTTATAAATAACTCTCGAAATGGAAAAAAGTTGATGTTAAAATGATGCTTGAGAAAGAGATAATGCACCTTTTATTAATGCTCACGAACTAATTTTTTATTGCCGATTAAGACAATGGCTCTTTTTATATGCGCAATCTCTGGATAAAAATACTATTATTATATTTTCTGTGTGCTTTTTTACATTGTTTCCTATTAAAGTCAATTAAATATATCTTGCAAGTATTGTTTCAGGCATCAAAATTACATCATCGTGTCAAACTCCATGATTCAAAATTTTAAGTTTTTCCTTCTCTGTCAAATTTATTGAATAAAATATGAAACTTTTCTATCCGATTCTCTTTGTTGGTTTCACACAAATACGCACATCACACATGAAAAACACCCCATATTTCAATCTTTCTTTTTCAGTAAATATTATCAGCTCTTTATTACCCGGTTACTATGTTGAGCAATGTATGTAATAATATAACGCTGTATTTGTGACATTGTGTTTTTATTGTCTAGGAAGGAAATGGAAGCTAAGTTAATGATACTAGTTTATTTTTTCTACAATAAGATACATGTAGCAAAGCACATACGAAAAAAGCATCTAGTTATAAATTATTAGATTTTATTTCTTTACCGCAGTCTTTTTTCATACATAACTTTTTAGGGGAACCTTATTATTTTTTTTTCATTGCATTACTGAGCACATTACTAATTATGCCTGTCACTGCATGCCCGAGCATTTCATTTGGAATCCACTTCCTTTTGGACTTTCCCAATCTCCCACAAAGCCTGTAAGTATCTTAATACCCCTGACTTCCTGGTCTATCAATTGAGTCTGAATTATGGCAAGAACTGGGGTTGTACAAATCCCTCAAAATGCTGACTGGCAGATATAAGGAAGGCGCTTGAATATTCACTTCCTTGTCTTTCTCTCGCACTAGGTGGTCCGGTTAATTCCTCCGGATTCCCAGCCTTGACGGATGGTCTTTTCCTTAAAGCTATCGCCATCACCATTAGAATAAACAGAAAGGCTCTAGAAAGTTCGGATATACATTTTGATTTATCGGATGATTCTTGCGCCGAAAAAGGAATTCGTCGTTTCGGAAGTAAGTCACCAGGGGACACCAGCTGACATTCAGATGGAGTCGTTGTCATTCCTCAGTATGAAATATATGAGTATGAACCATCAAAATCCGTTCGTTTCCGGTTGATGTCTTCGAGTAACGATATGACTTACAACCGACTCTTTGGTAGGCACAAAGTAAAAAAAAAAGGAATCTAGTTGGATGAAAATATAAAAATTATTCGATGCCTCATTAAAGAATAAATTTGATTTCCTTTTCTGGTAAGGGTTATATATCCGTACATAAACTTGTTAAATATTCTTCTACCTAGATTTAGGGCTTTGATTTCATTTATCGTCATAGATAGGACGAAAAGGAAAGAGAGAAAAAAAGTTGCCAATGCATAATTTTCTCGTCCTCAGACTCAGCTAAAAAGAAGCAATTCTGAGCTCCTAATGGCTTATGATTGAATCGTTTCAGTCCCCCTGACGTTTAGAAATACTTTATTCCAATTATCTGAAAGCCTCCAGAGAGATAAACGTCAGCAGAAGAGAAATTTTGAATCGGTTCTAATAACAATTTGCTAGGTAAGCGGTTTTTTTTCTTCCACACGTTATCAGTTAAAGCAGTCGTATGAAAAATGAATGGTTACTAAATCTTTTTTTAATTCTTTGGAAATAATGGATAGATGACTATATTATTTACCTGATCTTTAGCTCATATGGTTGAGGTGCTAAATTAATTTAACCTGTGCTTGTATGAGGAGAATTAAATAATAAAGCAAGTAAAGAAATATGTGTTTTAAGGGAAATTTTAACATTCCAATTCCTTAAAATAAAATATTAATAAAATTATATAAATTTACATGCTTCTTATTCGCCATTAATAAGGATAATATCATAATTAAAATTTAAAAAATGCAAAAGAAAGATACTTCATTTTAGTTGGATTAAATCGAAATAATCAAATTTTGAAATTTACAAATTTTGCAGCTAAGACGTATAATTTTAGGTACAATTTTATTATAATGTAGTGTTATTAAAAGGAGGGGAAATATACTACACTTTTAAAATTTTGTTAAGGTCAGTAATACTATTCTCAAGTAATATTACCACTTCACTATAAAATATAACTAATTCCCTATAAAACGAGTTTCGGTTTATGTGTAGTATAAAGGAAAGAAACATTTATTTTTCCATCTTGTCCATAATACGGCAAATGTCAATGATTTACTTCAACAGAAACCCTTAGAACCTAATATAAATCATAAAAATTATAAATATTGCACTAATATACTTATTCTAAAATTAATCTCTCACTCTCTCAAACATATTTATACAATTATTACACAGATAATCAATTACACTAAAATGTCATTTACCTCTTAAACCATGATGGGAAGTTAAAAAGGAATTAAAGTGATAATGAAAATTTCACATTCATTGTACTGTTTTCTCTCAGAGCATTAAGACAAGAATGATACTTCTTAATTCTATAAAAGCAGGAACTAAATCCAAAATTAATACTGCTATAAATAAATTCATTATGAACTTGTATAATTTAGTACCATGGTCACATTTTATTATTTTGAATTATTTATTTAACTTAGGACATTTAATCTATTAGAACAAAAGTATTATAGGTAATCCTCGAACCAAAACTTAGATAAATTTAAAATGTTTTAAAAATTTTAAATATTTTGTGTTTGTAATATGTGAGCACAAATTCTTGAAATAATTTATTTAAAGGATAGTATAGAACACAAATTGAAAGAAATGATGATAATATTATTGCGTTACATAACTATTTTGAATAGTAAATTATTTTTGAAAAGTTATATTTTTTTGTGTTGTAGTACTTTAAAATACGCTCGCAGGAAATAAAAATGAAATACGGTGCATCTTTGAATAAATCATAAAGACTACGGTGTTATGGATAAAAAATGTTTATATAAATTTCTTTAAAAGGATTTAATGAATAATACGTATTTTGTATAAATTTATATCAATTTTATAGTGCAGATAAAACATGTGGAAAATATGTAAATTCTTTTGAATAAGTATGAAATGTATATTAAACTACGGAAAAGCATATATAAGGCGATCCAAAGTTATATTTACAAACTTTAATGTAAAATACGAAATATGCAAATAAAAGCTCGTTATGATAGAAACGTATTTCGCAGACATTTCTATCTAATGTTAGGAGACGTTGTAGGGCATAGAGTCATTGAGAAATGTCGTTTACTACTGTTACTCATAACATACGTTTTATGGATGATGAAACATTTCATGGATTATTAGTTACTTAAAATATGTCTAGTAAACCTAATCAATGGATTCAAACATGTTATTATATAACCATACTGTCAAGGCCATTAAATATTAATATATAAGAACTCCAAATATTTTTATTATTGTATTAGTAATAGAAAAAATATAATTGTTCTACGAATACCTGAATAATGAAAAAAGGCAAAGAAACTAGACTACGTATTTGAAAAATGAAAAGAATTATAAGACCATTTCTTTAGTTAACTCATTGATAACAGGTTAACTTACCGTATTAAAATGAATCTTTCACTCTCATCTTCAGAAACGGTAAGTGTAAAACACTACATAAGCTGATGTTTAATGCTGTTGTAAAGCCTTGTTACAAAAATATTGATTTATTGTACAGAAATAATTTCAGCTTATGTTACAAGAATGTGTGCTATATAAAGGGGATCATTACTCACACTTCTACTTACACACAGAAGCAATGCTTTTACTGCGATAAAATCTTCAAACATTAGCCTCCAACTTTCTATATCATATAACAAAACTCGTCATTCATATAATTTTATAAGTTATCGTACATATTTTTTGCAGCTTACAGTTAAAACTGTGGAAAGAAACATGTTTAAATCTGTTCCTTACATTTTTTTAATTTTTTTTTTGGCTTTAATTTTTTAATACAATTTTAGCCTTAAGTATACTAAAGAAAACATTTATTTTATCATAAAAAGATGAATACTTATCATAAGTTTAGAAATCTATTTGCAAAAATGTTAAAGTAAATATATTACATCCGAAAATATTAATTTCTCAAGAATGATTATTCTCTCAATCACATCTCAAATAAAAGTATTTTTAACTTATTGAACAATTCGATGTAATTCAAGATTATATTAACATGATTTAAATATCAACCCAACTTGTGATCATCTAAATAAATAAAATATCTGATAATCATAGCATCTCGATCTCTCATAGTTTCAAATACTATACGAAACTGAAAACAAATATAATTAACAAAATCAACTTAGTATCGATTTTGAAATGTATGTATGGATTTTTCATTTGACTTTTGAGCTTATAATAAAGAATAGTAAAAGTTGTTTTAGACAGGAATTTTTATTTTTAACGAAACATTTAACTAGTGATTTTTTTTCAAATTTAAAAACTTTAAATCCAACTTTACAGTATAAATTATCAATTTTTAATTTTTTTTAAAAAAGAGCCTTATGAAATATGCTTATTGATTTGTTAATCAATTTAATCTTTTGAAATATTATACATAATATGAAATACTGTAGCTGATTCTTTTAATTTATTTTAAATTTATCTCTTAAGTATATTGAAAACAATTATTTATTTATATTGCCTCAGAACTCTCCCCTCCGTTGCTCATGGCTTTTGTTTCAACAACTTACTTTAAATGCCATTGTATAAAGTATACTTAATAAGTGAAAAAGAATTTTAATCAATTTAAAATTCAAGCCATAACTTTACAGAACAGTTTATATTTCATTGAGACTTTTTATGTCTTTATTGGTTCTAATATTTCTTCGTAAAAAATTAATTATTTTCCATTAAATATAATTGGATAAACGTTCTTAAATCATGAGAATCAATACGCCCTAAACAGATTTAAATAGATATTTACGCCACATCTTTATTTTGGAATAAACAACAAACTTAATAATGTTAATTATTCTCGTTTCTTTATGCGCTTAAGTTTGATTAACTGCTTAGAGCATTCTAGTGCAGGGTACCAGAACGATTAATTGTGATTTAAGATGCATTCATACTCGCGAGAAAACAAAAATCGAGTATTTTTCAGCAGAGCTATTAATTCTTTACAGATCCTTAACTTTAGCCAAGCTAATGGGGAAGTCTTTATTCTTTTCTCAATAATCTCTAGAGACTCGTTATAAAAGATAAATCTGAACGGCTCTGTTTCGGATTGATTATAAAAGGATTATATATTTCTGATTTGTTTCAGAGAATTCTAGAAATAATTTGTTCTCTTGAAAAGCAGAACCGTATACTCCAGTTAATGATACTTATTAAATATAATTCAGTCCACTTTTAAAGTATGAAGCATTGAGTTTAATATCTTAGATATTTTATACAAAAACGATTATTACATTAAAGTTTAAATTTTAAACACTATTAAATTGGATAAAACTTATTAATAAAATATATGCAATTTTTGGATTTGTCTTAAACTTACCATGTTTTCTGAATCTTAAGAAATATCTTTTGACAATTTGGAATCATGTTGTTTTCATTTAAAATAAAATAATTTGGTTACATGGAGGGAAAGTTTAAATTGTACTTATAAGTGTATTTTATTAACATAATGTCTTAGAGTTTATTACAGTAAATGAATTACGCATGGAACACACAATATTTGCTTGAAATTAGAAAACTATCGAATCTAAAATTTTATTCTATAATATATTTATTTTTTGATTATCAATCTGTGATATACGATTTAATATTTATGCGAAACTTTTCTGTATGTTACAATTATGATTTTTTAATCATTGAAACATTTATTTTACTAAATTACACTCGTATCTATATCGAAACTGAAACTTGTGATATCAAATTAATCTAATCAAAACGTAATGCAACAAATAAATTTTATGAAATATTATATTTAACATTGTATTAAGATAAGAAATGGTTGTTATTTTATTAGCATTAATTACCAATAAAATCTAAAGTAATTAATTTGAAACTATAGAAATTAAATAAATATTTCTTTATTTCTCTGAAAACGCCTACTCGTTGCATTTACATTTCAGACAATCTTAATTACAGTTAAAAGCTTCCCTCAATAATTTGTAACTTACCATCCAAATTTTAGAGGGATTTCTTATTAGGACTTTTCATCTCAGTGAAAACTCTAGGCAGCTTAATGAGAAAATCTAAAGTAATTTTCCAAGAAGGTAAACTTAGATTAATCTAAATTATTACTTGTATATCACAGTCAAATTCATGTGCAACTTGATTCCTTTTGGACGCTAAGGAGGGTGTTTTTAATTTAATAGAGTATAAAAAGGTATATATATATATATATATATATATATATATGTGTGTGTGTGTGTGTGTGTGAGCACGTGTGTATATGGGACTACTTACCGTTTAGAATAGTCAACACTTGTTTTGAACTAATTTTTTAATTACCTTTAATTTTTCAAATTTATACGATTATTGTACTATTTATAATAGGGGAGGAGAAATCACGCCTTCCTCATAGAGTAGAATTGATTTGCAAAACATCTGGTGAATGTGTATGCCTCTTTTTTTTCCCATCAAGCAGAGAACAAGTGTATAGCTATCATCTTGCCTTCCCTTTTCGGTATGCCTCTGCTCCTTCTAATGTGCTGTTCTATCTCTTCTCGTCCATGTATTGTCTTGGCGTAAAAGAATCTTCCCCCTCGTGATTGGTAACCTCCGGATGGGGAAAAAGGTAATCTAAGTAATTATCTCGTCAGTTCTTTCAGGATGGGGGATAAGGAGAGATAGTCATCATTTCCCACATATATGCGTATGCAAATACAAAGAGAGAAAGATAGTAATTACTACATATGAATTCCTTGAAATATGCTTACGATATGGTAATTATGTACTTTTGATGTTGTTGGAAGAGACACAGAAAAAATATCGCCCTTAGTGAATGATTTGCTCCGGTTTTTTTAAAGTAAAAAAATTATTATTCGTTATGTTAATGAAATCTAAAAATGAAACTTTTTTTTTATATAAGTAGCAAAAGTATATATAGAGTCAAACAAATGTTGTACTTAGTGAATGCACATACGAAGCCATACTCTCGAGGTATATTTGAGGAAGATTCAAAACGTTATTGTACTATGTAATCATGTTTCATTTAAACTGAAATTAATAACTTTTTACATTGCAATAAAATAAATATTTATTGAATAAAGCTATTTTTGCTCCATTGGATATTTTTTCATCTTATTAATATTTTTAACATCCTTTATAAAAAAACGTATTATATTTAGCTTTCAAGGATTTTAACCAGACCTGTACAACCCAAAACACTTTGCAGGCAGCATTATATATATATATATATATATATATGTGTGTGTGTGTGTGTGTGTGATTGCGTGTGTGTAAGTGATGAATTCAATGCCGTATGAAATTCTCAGATTAAAAGATGCTACAATTTTCACATTTCGAGTAGTTTGAAAAGACTAATCCTCCCAAACCTCATTAAAAAAATCAAGAACATTCTGCTATAAATTAAGGGAAATTACATTTTATTGAATTAAATATATTTACACGAAATACAATTTTACAAAATCTCCTGATGTTACAACATAACTCTGGCGCTAAATTATTATCGATCAATATAAACCAAGCAATCAGTCTGTCTGGAACAATACGCTTCTGCGTCAAATATATTAGGCTTGCTGCAGACAGACTGACTGCTGCTATTTCGAATGTTCCACGTGTCGCATTCTCTCCCTACTTCTAGTAATTCTTCAGTAAGTATGCTGGTTAGTCATACATTGTGTATTGCCCAATTGCACCAGAGGGCCCGTGAGCTTTTTAAAATAAGCTTTGTAATTGTTTCTGATCAAGATTACAGAAAAACTATGATAAAAGTTGAGTCAGGTAGTAAGATATTCCCATGGCAGTAGAATGTGATACGAAAAACTTACGGTGGAATGTTCATTAATACTTTTATGTACAATAAAAGTTTAAATCTTTATTCAGATGACCCAGCTCCACAGGCCGCGGGTTGGCCAGGCCTGATTTTAACCAATGAAGAGATATATCTTAAAGTAATTTTCAGACGGATATTTGAAATTATATATAAAAAAATTAAGTATAATCATCCTACATTTTTTTTAATTGGAAGTTTTTCTTAGTAATTAGAACCATAATTGTATACATCTTGAAGTAAGAATTTTGGATTTTTCAGATAAAGTACATTTTTTTTTTTTTTTTTGCCTGGATAATGAGAAATTTGCATTCAATGGTCGAGTTAAAAATCATTTATTTAGTAAACTAATCGTTTAGAAAACTTACGCCTATTTTTTAGTTTAAGGAGTTGTTACGGTACATATTGTTTTAAGCTATCAAACTCTGCTGAGTTTCTTAAGGTTCGCTCCATTATGTACTGCTTGAATTTATGGGATTGAATTCTTTCCCAAATTTCAATTTGTTTTCATTTTTCATGATGAAACTAAAGTACTTTTCTGTAGACAGACAAAATGCTACCTGTGTACCTTTTACGTATGCAACCATTTGGTATTTAGCAATATGCTGACCATTAGCTAAGTATCACGAAAAAAAAAATTCAATAAAAATTAATGTAATTTTCTTCTTATACTCTTTTTTAGATGGATTGAATGAGTTATTTTAGAGTTGATAAAATATTTTCAGATCACAAAAAAACTTGAAATCAAAATTTTGTCAGGCCAACATTTTAAAAGTTTTCTCCTAGCAATTATTCTCAATAATGTCCTTGAAAGAGAATTTATATTTGTCTTTCATTTATTCATAGATTCAATCTCTCTCGAACTTCTTTCCTGCAAAATAGTAACACATTTCCTAACATAAGTGAATTCTTCAGAGAAGACACAAGTCTCTGAAGAAAAAACATATTCCGACCGTAGTTTCCTGTTTCGAAAACAAGCTCTTCATACGAAGAATAATAAAGAAGAAACAAAAGAGAACTTAGTGATCGACGTTCTTCCCGAACATCCATTTTCTGTAAGCCGTCCGTCAAAATTTGAAGAAGCTAATATCCTTTCACGTGATGTTTTTAGAACACTTTGCGAGGACTGATTCTAACTTCCAAGAGAAAAAATCTTCCCCGATTGAAATCCCGTGTTCGTGATCAAATATGTGCGTAAGATTGACGCTCGTGACAGAGTTTGTATTTTCATATATTTTTATTTTCTCCAGAGCTTGTGTAACCCTAACGTCAATTTTCGCTACTCTTTCAAGAAAATAAATAAGAATGGATATGGGTATGAATGTGTGAAACTTCACTCTCTCGGTGTGAAATATTTTCTTCGAAGGAGACTGACGAAAGAGTTGCTGTTATTTCACCATGACACAATTACTGAACGCTTTCTTATTGATTAGAAATGCCTTTTAACTCAAAGTGGAGATGATGGTTCCCTGAAAGCCATTTAAACGAATCTCTAGGTTCTATGAAAGCTTTCTATCTATTTATGTATCGATCTATACTTAGTAAATTTATACGCTCTACATCCAGAAAAAATGACAAAACATTGTTTAAAAATGCTTCCAAACTTTCAAAATATGATATTGTAACTCCATTGGGAAAATGTATAGCTTTTACTTTGCTTAAAAATATTTAATGCAGAACAAAGAAGAATTTATCAGATTTTTTTCCAATGTATATATCTTACTTTACTTGGAATTTTTCAAAATCATCTCAGATCACAAATTTGTATGATGATTTTTAATTCTATGTGTTTGCATTTGATTAAAGTCTCAAATATTAATGAAGCAACAATGATGTTTTAAAGTTACGATATCTGGCATCTGTAGCCCATAGTGGTGTTTTTTAGTACGTCTTTAATGCAAAATTATCTAAAAAAGTATTAAGGAATTATATTCTCTTTTCTGAAAAAATATGTTTTTTCTCTAACCTCCTGGTGTATTATTGGCTACGGTTGCCGAGCAGTCATGGTTACGAGTTCATGGCTAGTGTTATTTATATCGAGTCGTAATGCCACTAAAGACCCATAGTGTTGAATGGATGATGAACGTTAAATATATCAAGGTACAAGGTTCACAAGTTGGGATGGTTGGGAAGATAGGAAAATGGGATGTCAGCTCAAGGATCATCCTCTTCACTTGACTAGGGCTCAAAATTACAAGTATAAATTACAAATTATTTCCAATCGCGTTGCTTCTAAACGCAACGTTAATAAGCAATTAATCATCAAATTTGTCATATTTTATTCTAGATCATCAACAATAGCTTGTTACGTATCTGGTCATAGATGTAAAATCTAATTGGTCAAAAAGGTGGAAAAATAAGATAATATGCACTCTAATCACATCAACAAAAGAGTCATAAATACAGAGCTTTTACATCAATTCACTTTATGTGATAAAGTAATGCGTCATACCTGTAATAGTTTAAATCTTTTGGAATATTTTCTTTCGACTTGCTGAAAATGCACGTTCCATAGAAATCATCTCTAGCCTATATTCAAGATAAAGCCACAATGCAACATCACTTTTAAAGATTTTTAGACAATGTGACAGCTAATATGGTGTGCAGAGGTTTCTTGCAGGAGATGAATTTTTTACATCTATTAATTTAAAAGATTATTTTCAAAGGGGTAATAGCTTTTGGTGTTCTATATTCCTGAAAAACAACCGATCAATCAATTAACTCGTTAGATTGCTTTAAGTTCATCGTGAGTTATAAAAACTAAAATTTAGTACTTCTAAATAAAACCCTCACGAGAAAATAAGATTCTATCAGAGATTTATATTCTTATCATTTCTACTCCAATTATGTTTTCTTTCATTCAATTGACTATTGACAGAATTTTACTAAACGTTCGTTGCTTTCCCTTTTAAATAAAATTAATGTGAATGGTTGGTTTGTTTTATTAACGTCACTCTAGAAGCAACACGTGGGCTTTTGGCGACGGGCATGTAATTTTGAAGCCTCGGTCAGGTAACGAAGACGACATCTGAGCTGGCACCCCCTCTCCTAACTTCCACACCACACCAATGGGAGGACTTTGAGCCTCGCCTGGATTGAACGTGCATCGGCCCCGGCTACTCGGTGGGTCGTTTATGGCATCAAGGCTCAAACTTAAAATTTGACGAAAACTACTAGTCGCGAGTCCACGACCTTGACCAATAGGCTACCATGGCCATGAATGTGAATGAAATATCTTTACTTGTATCTTTATAAAATGCTTTTTGTATCACTTTCTTTTTCAGTTTTTAAGAAATGAAACATAAATGATGAAAGTAAATATTTGTCAATTTTTTTATCAATTTCATAAATGTTTGAATCAATTTCCGTATTTTAGGTGAAATGTGATAGAATTTGTTTTCAAGACCAATTTGAGTTTATAAACTGAAAATGAAATTTATTTATTTTTGAAACTTAAAAATGTAGGTATAGGTATATTGGAAAATTCAGTTTCAAATTCCAAAAAATATTATTTTTATAACATTTAAATGTTTAGGTTTAACATTGCAGTTAAGATTATCAAGCAGTAAAATACATTTAAAAAAGTTTCTTTTTTTATTATTACAAAACTAAAAAGTACTAGTTAAATCGTAACGTCAGGTTTCTTTATAAGCAAAATATAGTATTCTATATTTTTCCAAGAGTGAATTTGTCTAACACAAATTATTAATCTTATTATTAGTGATTTCAGTGTTTCGTAAAATACTGCTTATTAATTTTCTAGGAAAATAAAACTTTATGTTGATAAAACAATTAACATTAGTAATTGTTATTAAATATGAATAGATTATTTTTGACATATTCTTAAAGATGAATTGGTCAAATAATAAGCGCCCTTGCGAAAGTCAAATACCACGACTTTAAAAGAAGTTCGAATTGGATAAAAGTTAAAATGAATTGAATACCGTAATTGAAGCTAATACCTAATGGTAAAATATACATTTCAATTTAAGAAAATGAGAAAGCAATCCCAGATACATTGTTGACTTCCGACAAACCAACAAACCAAGCTATTATCTCCATCAAAGGGTCTTTCAAGTAGATAAACCCTCCCTCACCGGAGCCAAATTTCAATATCCCAAAAGGAGTATTATGTATTGAATTGGCAAAGGAAAGAAAGTACCCTTTACCATCTGCGGGCAATCATTCCACTCTCATTGAATAAGTCTACCCACCATCCGGGAAATTTCCGTTATCCAATCTGTGCTGCAACGGTTGCAGCAAATCCCCCTGCCACGACAGGCATAAAAATTTAATTTGCTTGGCCCACCCTCCTTTACTGGGAGCAACACACAAGGCTAATGGATAGCTGGGGGTGGGCCAACTTACCTTTCGTTTCTCTAGACGGTTTTTTATTTATTCTTCATTGGGGGGAACGAATAGTGTGTCACCAATCCATCTATCACGTGTCCGTAGTGATTCACGCCTTGAAGGTGGAGGTATGTGTCACGACACGTGAATTCATTAGCATTAGTGAAAACGCCTTTCCTGCGAGGTTTTATAGACAAGGGTCTGGGGTGACACAAAGAGAAAAAGTACTTATTTATTTCGAGGTCACGTATCGTAGCTTATAAGGTATTCCCGAAAGTGGAAATGTCATTGTGTTTCTGAACAAAATTAGAATGTTAAGTTCGACTCTACGTATTAGTGCGTGTCACGCCATCTCACCTGGGTTGAGAAATATTAGAAATGACAGAGCGCCAGGAAACACATCGGAAATTATTATAAATCAGGGAATGCTTGACTACAATGTATAAAAAAAATTGTAGGGTAAAAGAGTAAATGGCTCCCTTGATTCGTAATTTTAGGCATTAAACAAGAATACTTAAACGTTAGAAGCTTCCAGTCATTAATATTTCTTTTGTTTTTCTCTAAGTATGTTTTACAACTGATTTACGAACGGTATTGCAAATGGTTGACAAAAAGCCATAGCTTAAATTGTTTTCAGGAAAAAAAATACGTTGAAATCGATTCACTGAAAAAAAACTTTTTTTATTGCTATCATAATTTTTCTTATAAAAAAGAACGCTAAAGTTTTTATCTCAGAAAAAAAGTGTACAGTTCAAAATTTTCCTCCATATACTAAACGTTTGCATGGATAGTAAAACTGAAACATAAACATTAATAAAAATTCTGTAAACTACTCAGTCAATAATAATTAGATCTAATTTTCAAATATGAGTCATAGAAATATTTGATAATAAACTAGGTAACTAATATTATCATTCCTACTTTTCAAATTCTAAAAACAAATAGTTTTAAAACAATTTTTTGCTACTTTGCTAACATTAGTTACAAATATTATTTTGCATTCATTCTAGTAAATCAAATAGAATTAAATATTAAATAAGTAATTTAAATATGTATTGAAATGCCAATTAAATGTGAAAGAATTTGCATAAAAATAAATGTGTTTGAAAAGGACTACGAAACAAAATGATAAAATAACATGAACAAAACTTGTATTTGAATACAAAATTAAATCTCAATTATCATCTATTTTCTAATTGATTGAACATATTATGTCAGCAAAGATTCTTTTCGTTTATTTCTATAGAAATGAAAGCATAAATATTTAAACATCTTGCTTAAATATAACTTTTATGTTTACTCAAAATATTTAAATAAATAATCCCAAACTGAGATATTCATGGAAGAGTAAACAAAAGTTTATAAAGACTCAAAACATCTTTAGATACTGAAAATTTGAGAAATTTTTTTTTAAATAATGTGTAGAAACGAAAATGACTATATTTACCGAAGAAAAACATCGATTTCAAGAACAGAATCAAGTATTTGTGAAAGTAGCGTCCTTCCAAGAAAATACCGTGTATCTAATAAAACCTTAACTAGACAAAATAAAATTCATAAAGATCTTTAAAAAATTTACATTATTCTAATATGGTTAATCAAAAAACTCAAAATATTTCAAATTCAAATAATCCTCAACAAATGTATGGAATGTTATGTATTTAAATTAAAAATCTAATGATATTTAAGAAAAACAAAAGCTTCCAAAATGAAATAAAAAGCAGTGAAAACACATTTTTATAAATTTAATGAAATCTAATTCAGCTATTAAACATAAGAATATAATCTAATGATATAATGGAGATGCTTCCTGTAACGATACGATTCTTCGTACGTTTCGCAAAAATCTGCGTTTAAAGAAAATGAAAGAAATAAATACAAATTAAAAATTGCATTAAAAAGACTTAGTTCTATAGTATTTATATTGCTGTTTTGTTTCGAACTAATATGCAGCTTTTTAAGTATAATTGTTGATTCTTAGATAGCGAATGATTTATTTTATTGTCACAGTAGTATTATATTCCTATAGAAAAATAATACCAAAAATATAATAGGGTGTTAAAAATTGAAATCAAAATAAGGGAAAATAGAAGCAACTTCATTATATATTGATTAAAATCCTTTATAAGCGGCCTTCCGAAAATTAATAAATACTAAGCAATAAACAAAGTTTGACTGCTGAACTCCAGGTATTTCAAAAATTATTATAAATGCAGCAACCGGCTGCCAGCAGTCTGTATAGATATGATAAGATTGAGATGAAAGAACTTTTATATAATAATGAAATAATATTAAAGAAAAAATGTTTCGTACGAGTTCCATTTATATAACAATAAAAATTTATTTGTATTTCTCCTTTAATTTTATGATTTTTATAATGTTCATAAACAGTTGAAATGATAATGTCAACATGGATAAAAAAAATCGCTTATATGCAAATTATTCTCCTTTTCTGACCAAAATATTTAGACATTTAGTACGATTTAAATTTTACGTAAATGAAAATATCCTGTTATATAAATTTTCTTTCTCTTACTTTATTTTTAACATTTATATTTAAGATAAGTAAAATGTTTATATTCTATAACAACAACAAATGTTTACAAAATTTTGTAAACTTATGGCTCTAAAGTATTCTATATATGTGAAAATAGAAAAAAAATATATACACTTGTGTATTCCTCTTTAAAAGCGGTGATTTAGTTTTTAACTAATAGTGTGTAATAGTTTTTACAGTAAGAGATGTGCTTTCAGATGTAACAAAATATCAAAGAAAAGAGCTTTTCATGGAAATTAAATTAATGAAAATTATATTGCTTAAGAGATTAGGGAAAAAATGAGAAATTCAATTATCACTCTTTTGAAACAAAAAGAAATACTCATAGCTATGTTTTTGATATTAAAATCTGCTGATTTTTCAAATTTTCATTCTGTGTAATGATGTTTTTATAAGCATTTGAATTAAAATACTTTAAATATAAATACTCTATCTTACAGTTTAGAAAAAGACGAAGTGCTGAATCTTTATAATGTTTGTTTAAATGTAAACGGAGAATACTAGAAAAACGTTTGTGCAAATTCTTGATAAAATTTTCAAAAAAGTTCTAAGTTGTTATTCAAAAAAGTATAAGGGCATGAACTTATTAATTAATTTAAGATTTTTTTTTAAAAAAAATATTTTATGCCTCTCTAAGATATTTTCTTGGAGCATAACTATGGAACATAATATAAGCAAGTACATCAACAATGGCTTAAAAAACACATTTAAAGGATTAAAAGTTTCTGAAAAAAGAGTCTGAAATTTTAATTTGACTATATCTTTTTTGGAAAATTTTATGACTACTTTTTAATTAATTAACAATTATTTTATATATTGATCTATGATGCGATTTATTTTTTAAGGTACTGAATCTAAATTATAAGCGTTTTTCACAACCACTAAAATTTAAAATTATTTTTAATCATATTTCTTTTTCATTATTTTTAAAAATTCTCTAGATAATGAAATAAAAATGATAATAGCTATGAGAGAGAGAACGAAAATAGAAAATAATTAAATTTTATTAATAACTTGAATCTACATTGTACAAAATGTGGTTTGCTTGATTTGAATTCCCTGTTTTTATGCATTTATTCTAAGAATTCCTGAAGATTGTTTATTGAAGCATTATTTCAAATTAATAGTATTGTATTTAGCCTAAAATGTTTTTTCTTCAAAAATTTCTTTTACTTCATCGATTATTTTTCAAACACATAGATAACAAAAAGCTTCTATTTAGTATTTTCAATTTTAATGCATTTTTAATTTATATAGCATCAAATTCGGTAAAACATACGAAAACCTTTGTTAAAACTTCTTTAAAAAGGTTGGATATCAGTTTATTTAATTAATTTTCATTTTATCCCTAGATCCTATAAAGTGATATGGCTGAAATTGAATTACCCGAACTTCTTTTCCTAATTATTTATCTCGTTACTATTAGTAGATTTAATACCAATCTCTATACTTTTTTTTTATTTTATTTAAAACTGTGTGTTTCATACCAATGATTTCAGGAAATAATAATGAAAAAACAGCAAAGCCTAATTATAAAAAAGAAGTAGAAATTGGTGATATATATGAAAGCAATGTGAATATATATTGTGTATAAAATAAGAACGTATGAGAAATAAGAGTTAATCATTAATACATAATAAACTTCAAGGAACGCATAAACGTTAAGGAGGCAAATTGATGCTTTTTAAAATGAAAATTTAATTTGTTGTAAGTAAATCAGCTTCTGCCTCTATCATTCAGAAAAAAATAAAACACAAACTTTCAGATTTTGGAACACAGTTCCTCGTATTTCTAAAATATAATTTGCCTTACGTATCAAAAATTTCTCATAAGTCAGTTATTTTCTATGTTGCGTAAAAGTTACTTTATTAAATTAAAATAATTTTCCTAATTTTTCATCGCATCACTTTTTTTTATTATTCCGAATTTAGATGTTAAGGATTAAAGAATCAAATCGTGATATACCATGAGTTTAAACAATATTGTTTTAGACTATGTTTCTGTAAAATAACTTCTTAAAATAACCGATAAAGTCATGCACAAATTGAATAAAACATGGGATCACGATATAAGTTATACGTTCTGAGGAAGACACGTATAGCTTTTACAATATTGACATAGTTTATGGAATATGTGAAGCTTCGAGAATCCTTCTCGCAACTTTAATGAGAGTGGAATGTTGAATGGTTCTGCATGTCCGTGTTATACTGCATTTAAACAGTTTTTAAGTGACGTCCTCTCAATAATTATCGATTAATCATATCCAGTGACGTTGATAATGCATAATAAGAAGTAAGATTACGTGTATTTGATGACAATATTCTACTCTTTCAAAACCATAATTTATTTTTCGTAATAGCTATTTACATTAGATTTAAAGAGAACTTTAAAACACAACACTACCTAGGTATCCTTGACATTTATTTTAGTGATGGCTTATATATAAAATCTTTATTAGTATGGTATAAGAGCTTTTGGCAGAAATTTTAATACTTGCAAATTTCTAGGGATTTTGATGCCGGTAAATTGTGAATTTTAGCTAGAAATTGTTACTGGTAATTTTATATTGTTTCGGAAATTATGTACATATTTATTTGTACATAATTATAAATTTCTTTTCCTACGACATCAGCAATTACTTTAACCATGAAAAAGAAACTTAACTTATTGATTAAAACAAAAGCACCAAAATATGACATATTAACACGCCTCTGCGGAATGCGTGTGTGTGCAATGTTTCGGAATTTATTACATATCGATTTAAAAATGTTTTGTACTTAAGTCGTAGAAATCATGGCGCAATAAGAAAATTTGAAAACAATGAGTTACGAATTTAATTTATCTTCTCACGAGAGGGCGGCAGATAATATAGGAATATTGGTGGACGACAATGTCCACACACCCTTTATTTATGCATGAAGTAACAGATATTTCCCTGTTTGATTCTCCAGGAAGTTAAATTAAGGATTTTATATTTCACACATGGTAACATATATAGGGATCTTTAGGTATTTTACTTTGAAACTGAGTGTTAGGTAGGGAAATATCCCTATTAGTTCAGAGCATGGAATATGCTGATCTCAGAAAATTTGGAAACTAAGTGATTGTAAAAAATCAAAGGTTAAGTGTAATATGATCACGAAATAACGATGAGCGCCTTACCACGGCAGTTAAAATATAGGATACACTCTATAACAAAAAAAAACCGATGCACCAAGAAGGAAATGCTCGATTGTATTGAAATTTAGTATGCAAAGATATTTGGACCGAATATGCATATGATTAAAATTTGGTGTCCAATGATTAAATAGCTGAAGCTACTGCGCATCGGAACTGCGCATTCTCCAGGTGCATATAAGAAGCGATTCTCAATCTGATGGTCACATTTTCTGTTGTATTGTGATTTAGGATACCTTTCAACGACTGAAAAATTGCCTCTCCCATGGATTTGAGCTCATTACGAGCAACTGTCAGAGTTTGAAAGAGATCGTATCATTGGATTGAAAAAGGCAGGTTGGGCCCACCCCCCCCCCCCCCCCCCCCCCCGCCCCCCCCTCGATGCGGTGATTAGAAGATGCTGGCAAGAATGGATAGACAATGACAGATTTATGTGTCATGATGATAGTGGTAGACCTAGGGACACAGAAGATCGGGAGAACAGAGTGATTGTCAGATCAGCTGTCACAGCGCCTGATTCATTGTTATCAACCTTCAGATGTGTGACCTGCACACGAATGTCCATCATGACCATTCACAGACTGCTGACAGAGCGAAATCTACACACGTACCAATCTCTACGCCACCTGCCACTCACGTCTGCACACTGACGAACCAGTTTACAGTGGTGCTTGGCTCGATTAGGTTAGAATGATGCTCACTGGGGACGTTTAGTTTTCAGCGAATAATCCCGCTTCCAATTGTGCCCTGACGATCATCGAAGACGTGTCTGGAGACGACCAGGGCAGCGTGCTGAACCTGCTTTCACTATTGTACACCACTTAACCAGGAGTTAAGTGGTGTACAATAACTGGTAATAACAAGGAGTGGGGTGCCCTTTCCCTTGATAGACGGACCTCTTTGGTCGTCATTAGAAGAACACTTACAGCACAGCGTTGCGTCGACGACATTCTGAGACCCGTTTTGCTACTGTTCCTTTTGTAGTACCTTGTTCTTATTTTTCAGCAAGATAATGCCAGACCACATATGGCATGTGTTGCAATTAACTGTCTTACATCTTATCAAACACTTCCTTCGCCAGACAGATCTCTCTCCAATCGAAAATGTCTGGGATTGGACGGAAGGTTACTGCCTCTACCAGGGAATGTTGATGGCCTAGCCTGACAATTGGAGAAACTTTGGCAAGAAATACTGCAGGAGACCATCAATGAGCTTTATCACTCTATATCACGTCGTGTGGTAGCTTTCATCCAGGCTAGAAGTGGGTCAATACCTTACTGAGCTTGTCATTTTGTAACTATGTAACTCTGAAATAAATCATTAAATTTTTCTGAAATTTTAATCATTTTCTATATTTACAAAATTTTCCTATTAGCCAATTTTAGTCTCCATTGGACAACTCCTTCTTGGTGCGTCGGTTTTTTTTTTTTTTTTGTTATAGAGTGTAATATGAAAGTAAGTTAAAGTATAAAAGTTAAATCTTAAGGGAAATCACTACTTATATATATATATATATATATATATATAATCGTTAAAAAAGAACCGTAGTATTTTTAACAGGAAAAAAGTTGGAAAAATATAATTCAAGAAGTGCATGATTCTTTCATAATTATTAAAGCAACAAGTATGGAATCTGAAAGATATTTTTCTACGGTGGGAGAACATTGTTTAAAAATTAGATCACGATTAAGAGACTAAATTGCTGATCAGTTTCAATTTTTTGTGCTTATCTTTAAAACATGTTGATAATTTGATAACGTATTTAATTATACATATTTTATAAATGTTTTCACAGTAAAAAGTTATTCTTAAGTAAGTATTGTTTGTAATTTATTCCAAAATTATTAAATTTTATTTATAATACTTATGTGCAGAATACGATTCTTTTTCATATACTTTTATCACCAGAATCGAATGAAACGCTATATTAATAAGAATTATTTTGCATTCTTGGCTTAAGGAATTCCCGGTAATTTACCGTTATGTGAGAAAATTTTCCCGTATTACTGGTATTAGAAAATCTCGGTAAATTTGTAATCTCAATACATTTTTTGTTATTGCCGTATATTATTTGTTGTGTATCATATTTATTCAGATTTTCAGTTTAGCTTATAGTTCTCTTTAATTCTGCATTATAGTTTTATGAAACAGAAAAATTTTATGTTCACTAAATTCAAGCTATTTATAAAGTAGAAAAGCAAAATAGGTATGTGATATAAAGTTTTGGACAATTATCAAGATATAATAAGTGATTTTACATTGCCTAATGAAAAAAATATTTTATAGAAACATTTTATAACTTCATCTAAAATTAATTCATCTAAAAATATGAAAGAGTGAAGCATGTACATATAAAATAAACCTATATTTTCTGTATCTGCTATCGTCATTAAATACTAATTAAATAATCAGTACACGTACAATTTCTTACATTTAATTTCTTCTTATCTCTTATTCTTATTTATTACTTAATAATTCTCACTTCATTATTTCTCATAAAATATCTTGATTTACTTATCATTCTTACAATTGAGTTTTTGGCCATTTTGCAGACATTTATATAAGATTTTGAAGAATATCCCCATGTTGGATATGCATGTGTAATTACTGAACGCATAATGGAGGTGTAGAGAAGCCCCCGATATTGATTATCTACGTCAATAGATATATGTAAAATCATGGATAAACTTTTAAATGAGTGTAAGCGAGCATTAGACGACAGGGAATCATCAATAAGTGCACAGAATAGTGAGGTTCTAAAAATAATATATAAAAAATATTCTCAAGTATACTTATATTTTGGCTTTACCAGTAATGAAGTAAATGAAGAACTAAGACCCCTGTAAGTCATTTGCTCAAAAACGCTTAATTTTCTGCACTGAAAACTAAAGTATTTCGAATACTATTACCATTTTCAACATCCTACCCATGCGGAACAGAACATTTTATAGCAGCTACTTTGAAGACAAATTATAAATCTCAGCTAAATATAGAAAGAGAGCTCAGTGTCTATTTCTAATATTAAATCTTCCTTCTAAGGCCTTTGCTGTAAAATATAGGCCTAAAAGTGTCTCTAAAAATTGTTAAACTAGTTTTTAAGTTAGAAATTATGTTAATTATTAAATGCATTGATCAGTACTAACACAAAACTATTTATGAATGCATTACATCAGTGTAAACGTATATTTTATTTTTTATTATGTCAGTTGGTATTTAGTTTTGCTTTCTTTTCAGTAAGTTAATCAAACTTTTCAATAATATATCCGTTTCGACATGCACGCGCCTCTCATTTATAGTCATCACGCCCCTTAAGGTTTGATAATACATATATCTGAACTCATTGCCATAAACATTTGCGCACCAAGAAGTAAGAGTGGGTTTGCTTCGAAACTTGGCATGAAGGTACGTGTCAAGCAGATTACAAATGATTAGAAATGCAGCATGATTGCGCATTGGTTAATGCCACTAGAGGGCGTTGAACTTTTTTCTCCTTTGATTTTAAAAAAAGGTAAGCAAACCTTGTTTGCGTGCATTTAATCTGTTGCAGAGGGACACTTTTTAACTAGAAATGTCATTACTTCGCAATCGCAGGCAATATGAGAAGCAGTCTGAGTTGAAGAGGGGAAGATTCATAGGGATGACAGAAACCGGGTCAGCTCGGTGAGTAGCTCACCGCCTAGGCCGCTCTGATTTGCTGTGAGGAGTGTTGGGACCACTGAGCAAGAAAGGGGTTTGTTACACGACGACCAGGTTTAGGAAGCCATCGAAAGATCAATGGCTGAGAAGACCGTAACATCATGCGACACGCACTCATTGCCAAACTGTCTCATTGTTCGCCATCTATACACAGACAGCACCTTTACTAAGAGCCACTGTGTCAGTCCGTATCATCGCAAGACGCCTGGCTGAAGGACAGTTGCTATAAAGGCGAGCGTTATGTGCACTACCATTGACACCCACACATTGTAGCCACTGTTTGGAATAGCATTACGCTGGAAGGAATTGATCTACAGCAAAATGGAATCAGGTCATCTTTAGCGATGAGTCCAGATTCAATTTGGGCAGTGATGTACATGTGTGGAGGCTCGTGGAGAACGTCTCAATCCAGCTTTCGCTGTACAACGACACACCTCTCCTAAAACTGGTGTGATGGTACGGGGTGTCATCTCATATGACACGCGGTCACCCCTAATATTAATCCACTGCGTCATGAGAGCTCAGAGGTACGCTCGTGACATTCTTCAGCGACTTATGTTGCCACTCAATGTAGGGTTCTCATGGGCCATTTTTCAACAGGACAATGCTCAGCCACACGTAACAGGAGTTTCCCAGGACTACCACCATCATATTTCCTTCCTTTCCTGGCCTGCTCTATCCCTAGATTTATCATCGAGCATATTTGGGATCATTTAGACGAAAAACTGGACAGCCAAAGAGTTGGATCGATTTAAAGGTGCCTTTACAGAAACTGTGAAATGAGATGTCGAATAGCATTATACGCGACTTGTGTGTCTTAATGCCCGACCGTATCACATCATGCATTCAAACTAGAGGTCGCCCAATGGGATACTAAAACCTCCATTCATTTGTAATTTTTCTACTATAAATGATTATTTTGCTTTAATTTATTATCACTTACTTACATCGACATTGTACTTACATATGTAAAATTTTGTTTTATTCTGACAACTCTTTCTCGGTGAGCAAAATTTTATGGCGATGAGTGTGTATATATATATATATATATAAGTACCAAAGAAAAATTCATGTAATCTTATTATAATAATTAAGTTATATAATTTTTTATTACAATATAAATAAAGTAAAATTAAATTAATAAATTTTGGCTTAGTTTGATTTTACAACGTCGCATATAGAAGCAACATGAGAGGTATTGGCGACGGACCTTCTAATATTGAGCCTCGAACAAGTAACGAGGATAACATCTCAGCTGGCACCCCCTCTCCTAACTTCCACACAATAACAATGGGAGGACTTCGGGCCCTGACATATTTAACGTGCAACAACCCCGGTTACATGATGGGTCTTCAGTGGCATCAAGGCTCAAATCCACGACTGGACGAATACGGCCGGCGGCGAGTCCACGTTCGTCACTACTAGGTTACCTCGGCTTAGTTAATAAATCTTAATATATAAATACATATGTATTCATGAAATATGAAATATAAATTCAATTACGTATTTCTTTTCGTGATAAATCATATATAAAAGATAATATGAGAGCATTAATTTTTTCTAAAAATCAATAATAATGCTAAAGAAACATGAAGTCAAAGAAAAGGACATAAAATAACTTAAACATGAATATATTTAAGCATTGCGAAACAGCTTTGAACAGAAATGAGTGGTTAATCATGTTTTATGGATTCAAGCCCTCCTATTTCTCAAAGCACTTTATCATAAGATTTGGTAAAATCCATAAACACCAGAAGAACATGAAAAAAGGATCTTCAAATTTATAGCTATGGAAACAGTATATTTCTTTGATCTGAACAAATATTAATAATTACAGTCTTATTAAAATTGTTTATAGTCCTTTAAAAATTATATGTAGCAATTTACCAGCTATGGTAATGTTAGTATTATATTTATTAATAACAGCTCTGAATTTAACTGTTTCTTCATGAAATTAAGATCTTAAAAAGTAATGTGGATATGTAATATTTTTAATTAAAAAAATTTATATATATATATATTAATAATTTTATTTTAGAGATATTTGTAAATAATTACATAAATTCTAAGAACTTTACATACATATCTTATTACAGATCATTTTGAAGTTCTATAGGGGATATTTTTTTAAATAAATTTCTTTTCTACTATTAGTATTAAATCAGTTTTATAATCTTGGTTTTCTTCTCATTTTTTTTAATGTTTCTGAAGTTTTTACATATTTTATAGCTAATTTAGTAATAAAGCTATGAGTATTAAAATTAATCTTTGTCTTAGTAAATTGATTATTAATTAATATCATAATCCTAAAACCTTTTAACTCAAGACATGATGCCTCTCAAAACTTATATTTTATAATATTTGAAATCACTGTAATTACATGCTGCATTCTTAATTAATAAGACTTCGTAATCTTTGTACTGGTATATATATATAATGTCAGAAAAGATCCTCATATTTAAAGGTTTTATTTTCTTGCTTTTATTGAATTATGATAAGTATTTTCTATATATTTATTTATTATCTTTGTAATAATAGCATTTATGACTAATTTAGTTATATATATATAATCTTAAAGGTTTATTGAAAAGGAAAAATTTGGTGTGTGTTGAATAATTCAGAGTAACTGCTTCCACACTGAACGCAACATGCGGCAAAAAAAAGGGTTTCATTTTATAGGGTAAATCACAAAAATATTTCACATGAATCCAGAGCCTTCTGTGTGTAAGGTACATATTTAATAAATTGGGTTTTCTCAATACCAAAGTTATACTTTTTAAGAGAACAATTGTCCCGATTTATTTTTGAAGGATTCACACATACATACACACACACACACACACACACACACATATATATATATAATCACTTGTTTAGCTCATTTTTATTTTTATTAAGTAATTTAGTACTATTTTTTACTCTGTTCAGTTATTCTACTTGTCTATGGAGCCCACGTTCATTTTCCGAACTTAATTTATGGAATTACATGGAAATGATAGAAATAATTTTTTCTGTATCTTATATAAAATCTTATCTATGTTGGAAATGAGAGAAAAGCTTAAAAGAAGAGTTAGGAGTATTTGAGTTTGTGTCGTGGATATATTAATGTATCTCATTTTACATGATAGTTGACGCTGAATTTTCAATTCGTGTCCTCTATGTTTAGTCTAGATATATAATAATATTTGGGTTAAATTTTATATACAACTTACATCTTCCCTTCCGCCTCTGATAATATTTAGGTGTATTCTATTTCCTTCGAGTAAAGGTTTACTTTACCGTTCAAGATGAGATAGTGCAATAAAGAGGCTTTAAATAAAAGTAACTATTTATTTCTTTCAGCTTGTTTGAGTCTGGGAACTCAACATAATGAGTCATTAGAAAAATTCGCCGATGATACAAAGCCAAGTCTACATACTTTGCTGCAATTATAATAACTAATTAGTGAGACATCATGTACGATATATAGTCGTTAAGAATATTCATTCGTTCTTCATTTCTCTTACTTTTTAAACTTTATACAAAAGTTATTAATTAACATTTTTAAGAGTTATAAACAGATTTCAAACAATTTAAATAAAAAACTTATTTTGTAACATTTCAAATTTCCCGATTTAAACACAAAGGTATAATTTTAAACACCCATTCCCACCCTATTGAAAGAATAATGTTTAAAAATTAAATGAATTCAAATTATTATAACATGACAACATAAAATGTACTTAGCACTTTTTTTTTGCGTTAAGTTACACGCGATCGTAGTCGGTTTCGAATTTCGCGGCTCTACGCCATATAAATCATCCCCATCCCCACTGGATCGAAGACAACCCGTAAGGCCAATGCAAAAAAAATATTATTTCCCTGTTTTTATTTCGTATATATATATATATATATATATATATATATGTATGTATGTATACGAGTTGTGGGTAGTAAATAACGAGACTGACGTTGCTACAGAAGTAGTACGCATGCGCCAATACGCAAGGACCGACAGCTTTATATTTTTTTTTTTTGTTTCGATGGATAAATGATCAGTGAGCAATAAATTGTTGTGAAATTTCACAAGAAACTTGGAAGACCGCTACTGAATCTAATAATTCATTGAAAGAAATGTATGACAACGAATGTTTATCTTAAGCACGTATTTTTGAGTGGTTTCAGCGTTTTCAAGATAGCTGAGAAGATGAAGAAGAGGACTCATGACCGGGTCACCCTTCCACTTCAAAATCGGATGACAGTAATCGAAAAAAATCAGTTATCTAATTTGATCTGACCGCTGGTTAAGTAATTGTGTGATTGTTGAGACTGTAGGAATTGGAAAAGAATCCGCATGGCAAATTTTTCCCCCAAGACATTGCACCGGCTCATTCCACATTGTCTGTCTAGAGGTTTGTTGGCCAAGTACAGCATTCCAGGTTTACACCATCCAACTTTTTCACCGTATTTTACGCCATGCTATCTGCTTCTATCTGTTTTCTAAGGTATAATCTGCAGTAAAAGGAACAAGATTTGAGTCGTTGATGCTTTGAAAGAGAGAGAGTCACGCGTCCAGAAGGAGCTGACTTAGGAGGCATTGTATCAAAAAATTCCAATTTTTCATCAGTCACCTTAAACCAAACTATCAATGAATGCAACATAAGATCGAACATCTCAATTTCATTTCTAAACCTAAACATTTTGTAGTTTATTTAGGTATCAAAGTTAACAATAATTGTTGGTGAAATGCTAAGAAAAAATAGTAATAACCTCTCAATCAAAAGTTTACCCTAGAAAAATCTACCTTTAATTTCTAAAATTTACTGTAAATTCAGTTGTTATGGGGATTATTGTTAAAAATATAAGCCAAAACACAAATCATCAAAATAAATTCAAATTACGGAACTCTTTATTCGTGTTTTATTTCAATTCGTAAGAAAATAAAGGTCTTTTATTTTAAAACAATAAAAAATTTACGCACTTTTCTAACCTCTCATTGAATCATTATATGCATTGAAATATGTCTTATGTGGAAAATTTTTAAACATTAGATAGAAAGTAAGGTATTTTTAATAAGTAGAAAATTTGAAATTAAATTTGAATGTAAAATATATACTGAAGGATTCGAAATGAGACTATTTTAGTCAAGGATAAGAAAACCGCAATTTCTTAAATAAAATTTTATTGATAAAAGACAGGGGTACAAAAAATCCGTTATCAAATTTAATATTCTTTCGTAGTCTAAAAACCCGCAATTGTGCGTGTATTTGCTTACATTCTTGACATTCAATTTAAATGGAATTCGATCCTTTTAAATATCATTTATTATATATATATATATATATATATATATATATATATATATATATATATATGCAATCAATATTCTGATAACTTAGAGAAAACAACAAAAAAGCACATACGTTTACCTCTATTTGTTGTAAATCTGTTTTCTCGAGGTTAACTGTCAAATTTCCGTTATAAAGGGAGTCCGATAAAAGATATTCGATACAATACCAAATATCGAATAACAACCAAGGGTCTACAGTCACCATCTGCGGTTAAATTCGAATCTGATTCGGGACGATGTTGATCTAGGAATAAGGAAAAAGGAGGCGCACCTGCTAGAGAGATCCGAGATGTAGGAGATGGAAAAAAACCAGAAATCGTCTGAACAGTTTGAAACGGTCGTTTTCACTTCTGTATGATGTATGGGTAAAGAGGACTTTCCAGATGGGGAACCATAATATTGGTTTTGTTTTCCACAGCTGATCCAAGGCAATGCATCACACACCATCAACTTTCGACCTCACGAGCATCAAAAACAAAAAGGAGAAAAAATAATAAAAAAAGATTCTGGAAATAATATCCCGAAAGGAAAAAAAGATTACAAAAATTGTTTCTGAAAAATTACATTTTTTCCCTAAACACAAAACCAATGAAATTGCTTTTTTTCCCTCTCTCTCTCTCTCTCTCTCTCTCTGAGATTGCATCTACGATAAAGGGAGGGGTTATGGAGGGATAAAACGCATGTTATAATCGGCAGTTACAGCTCCGAAAAGCGATTCGGCTGTAAAACTAACGGGAAACTACCAGAGAAAGAAGAGGAGAAATAGCTGTTGTCGCTGTTGAGGGAGGAAATGATTTAAACGCTCCAATAACAACAACAGCAAAGTATCGCGAAGCCTTGATATAAGGATGATTTTGTTTTTTCATTAAAGAATTATAACGTCTTCCAAATATGTTAGCGGTAATTCCTTTGGAAAATAATGTATTTAAACTTGCAATCATTGCTTTTGAAAATTTATTATTTTTATACTCTTTTATTAAACAATGAAATACAACAAAAAAGTTAGGATTGAAAAGTTGTTTACAGGATTTTCTGATTGCTTCATTCGAAATGGTAGAGGCAAAATGCCAGGTTTTAAGTAAATTACGTAAATGTACATTTACAACTATTGAGTGTTTAGGACAACTTTAACTTATTTAATTTGAATCGAAATCTTTCGGTTGTTTTCAAAACATTTCAAATGTTAAAGCTTAACTTACGAAGATCAAGCAATAATAAAGTCAAAAGATAAAAAAAAAAATAGGTTTGAAAAATAAATAAAAGTAAACTATAAATAAGAATGACAGATTTAATTTGAAGAGGAAAAGATTAAGAAATATCAAATCTCATTTTATAAAATGATTTTAAATTTGAGTATTACTATATCAATTACACAAATAATTTTGTATTTATCTTTAACTAAAATCTTCAACCAATTATTAAGCTGAATAGTGATAAATAATAGCAAGGTATTGACACACCACATAGCTATAAAAGTTTATATTCTAAAATAAAATAAATCCTCTCTATTTGTCGTGAGCCCAATTATCATCGATTTTTACTCAAGGTGCAAAAAAAAATATTTCTATATTATTACTATCAAACCTAAAGATGCTCATATGCCTTTACATCGAAAAGTAGTTTTATTGTAACATTTATGCTTAACAGATTTTTTTTTACAATTTATAAACATAGATACAAGTTCATATGCTTATTTATTTAAAAATTTTATTCTCGAATTATACAAGCACGTTTTATCTTTGTGTCCAATTTTTTTAAAATTTCACGCATTTAGAGAAAATAGTTAGCTTGATTCGTTACAAGCAAAAATATTTTGCAAATGTAGGGGCATAAGATAGTACTAATACATTTATCTCCTACATAATGCAATTTTAATCTGTGTACTACCAACTATGAAAAGGAATATGTATAATGTATGTTAACTCCTTGTATTTATTTCTTAACAGTTTTCACCGAAATAATAAAAATACTGTGTGGTAAATTTATTTTTCCATTCTTCATAAAAAAAATTTATTTGTAATTTTTTATTCGAAGAAAATCATCTACTTTACTTTGTTGCTTATTTAGCTGTATCGTTGTAAAAAGTTTTGTTTTGGTCCGAAGAATAAAGTTGTTCTAGATTCCCACTAAAAATTATTAACTTGATTTTTACATAGTCATATTATTAATTTAACGTGAATGAGGCCACACATTATCTATAAGTAAATAATTAAATTTCAGAACGAAATTAATCAAGAGGCCTACAGCCTAATAACAAATTAATTTAAAGCATCGATGTGTAAACTTACTATGCATAAGATTGGTATAGGTACTTTGTGACCAATGGGTGCCATGTCAAAAATTACAAAAGTTATTTATCATATATTTCTTATATGTAATTATTCAACTATCATTACAAAAAATAATGGTTAAACGTAAATAAAGAATTTGAAATTATATTGCATCATTTTGTGTCACATTAAACCTCTATTATACTAAATGTGCAATAACCATAAAAATAGTTAATATTTTTTTGATTTGTTAATGTGTAACTGAAAAAGTATGTTTAAAAGTATGTTAACTGAAAAGTATACGTGTTTTAATCCAATAAAGTTTCTATGAATAATTTAGCACCTATATTTTACTTGTTTTCATTAACATAAGACGCTAAGACTTTCACGATTGTTTTCTTTAAATTTATTTACCATGTTCAGAATGGCAATGAATTCTAGCTATTTCTCTCAAGAACAGTTTCTTGAGAAAGAGCAAAAAAAAAAATTCTAAGAAAGTTTCGTATTGTAATTATTACTTTGAGAATCAGAAGAAAAAATTAATTAATTTGATTCATAGCCCATTAACTTTGCATTTAGAAGCAAAACAAGGGCTTTTCGAAATTTAACAATCAAATTTTAAGTCAGAGTCAAGTGACGAGAACGAAACTTGAGCTGACCCCCCCCACACACACTCTTCTTCCTTCCCCTCCACGCTAATGTGAAAACTTTTGAGTCCCGACAGATTTTATGCGTATCATCTCCACTATACCACGTATCTCGAATCAGTATTCTAGCATCGCTCGCTACAATCTCGATGCCATTTGGCTCTCTTAGCTTACAAAGGTATTTGAAGAAAGATGTAAAGTCATCAGTATTAATACATGTAATTTTGACAATTTTACTCAACTCTATTTTGAGAGACTTCTTCCTAATGAACAAAAAGAATTGTAAATCTCTTATAAGTAGCTTATATGAGCATGTAGAAGAAGTAAAATGGTTATGGTAAATAAAGTAAACTACGGTTATCAGTAAACACTGGGGTTTCCAAAAGCCCAATGAAGAACAGATTGAGGTCATGAACCTCGATCTGGATTTAAAAATACATGATAATTTATAAATAGATAAATTTCCGTATAAACTCGTGAAATGAATTTAAAAAATGGTGATTTTAATTGCTAATAAGAGCAAGCTGTTTAATAATTCAATAACTTTAACCTTTACACAATTTAATATCAATCAATAACCACTATTACACTACTTTCGTCATGAATCTCGAATCCTTTTTGCAGTCTTGTTTAGATTTTTGCTTAGTCCGAATGACAGCAGGTTCCCATTTTCTCAATAATTCTACTGAACTTTTAAACTAGAGAATATATCAAATCCAAAGGTTTAAAAATATTTTTAATTAATTAAATGTAAAGAAAAATATCTATTTTATATCTCCAAACCTAGGAAGTTTTGACAAACTCTAAGATGTTCAGTTATGTCTCTGCCTTCTTTAGCTTCTGTATTTTTCAATATTTTTTAACCGAGCTTCTAAAATCACTGAATACAATTATAGCAAAAAAATACTCTTTTGTCATCCATTTTCTGGATAAACACATTAATTCCGTGTATAGAATTGATAGCTTAATTGTATTTTTTAACAGATAGGAGGAGTCCTTATATCCTAAGAGTAGGAATAATAGCTTTTTTTGCTTTATATATCCTACAAAAACCATAAAATACTGAGAGTAAGAAGCTTAAAAACAATTCTCTCAAAACCACTGGTATTCAAGATTTTCAAAAAAAGAGCCATTCAAATTTTTATATTAGCAGTTTCTTCTTATTAATTTATGGCAAACAGATATAACAATAAATTTTTGTCCTTTTCCATCAATGTCAAGCACTCTTCGAAGTGAAAAGATATTCGGTTTAGTGGTTTATAGATTACCAAACCACTTTATAACATTAATGCATTTCTTTCACATAAATTTGCACGCTATAAACAGATTTGTGTGCTATATGCAATAATAATATAGGACTTCAACTACTATGGTCCTAATCAATTATCTGGGATCTTATTGTAGACATAATTGGCTGTTTACAGATGCTTTTACTGTTCCATAAATTTACGTCATTAGTAAAAACGGAGAACAAAAATATAGTGATATAATTTATCAAATCAAATGACATTTTTCCATTTTGCATTCAGTATAACTGCTCTCAAGCCTCAATTTTCAAACATTATTTTCTATCTGTATAATTTGTTTCATATATATATATATATAACTTACCATTTTCGCACATAATAATTTTCTATTTCCAATTACTTATAATATAAGGATATTCAAAATGAATCATTTGAATTAAGAATTCCATGTTTTCAAAAATAAATAACAAAGAATGATAAGAAATATTTGAATACAAAGGAAAATGTGGAAATTTTATATTAAGAACAATAGGTCGTCCTCTTGTGTTCTTAAAGCTATTTCAGAAATTTCCACGAAGTTACCTCGCTGTTGGATTGGTCGCAGTTGACTAGATGACTTGATAGTACACAACTAGCTTCCTAAGTAACCTGATAAGACCCCGTGCGATTTCTTCCTTTGGGGGCTTGTAAAATATAAAGTGGGTGCGCTACCCATTGCCTAGAAATCTATGTGAACTTAAACAACGGATTTCTTTAGCTGAACAATCAATTTCCCCTGACATTGTACAACGTATTTGACAGAAATTTACATAGATAATTGAAATTATTGTTATAATAAAGGAAGTTATATTGAACATTTGTAAAAAGGATTTACATATTTCCTCTTTACAATCAAGTATCACTTATTAATATGTGTCGTTTATTTATGAAAATATAGAATTAAGGAATCGGATGGATGGTTTTGAAGAACCCTGTGTAAGAAAATTAATTATGTCCAACTTAAAAGTTGGTACAACATTCCACTGACGTTTGAAGCTTTGGTTTTTTAGGCACCTGATTCTGTCAGGCACCTGATTCTGATTCTGCCTTCTTTAAATAGGTACAGGAATCATGACCTTGAGGCACCCATTTGATATTTTTATGGTGTTTACTGTCTTTGATAAACATGGGTGTAGAACCCTCGGGATATCTTAACTATCTTTCTTTATTTTAAACATTTTTTTGTCAACATAATTTTTTTCTTCCTTTTTTTTTCAATCATCTAGATCACAGTTGCACCTTGTTCTTGCGCATCATAACCATATCTGGCTCTTACGCCATTAAACTTCACCCCCCCCCACTCTCACTCACTTGATTGCTTAAATATATAGGGTTATGTAAATTTTGCCAAGGTAAAGAAGATTAAATTTATTTAACTGACCAAAAACTCCAAATAATGCCCTGTAATTAAATTATATGCGTTGCGGAATATTTTTTATTAAATTTTACTTATCAAAAATACCATTTTTGTGAGTTATTCACATTTGACTACATGCATCCTCCCCAAACTGAATTTTTAATTAAAATACGCATATATTTTTTTGCATAAATGCTCCCTGAGCTTTAAGGTGAAACTATTTTTATCGCTTTGTTCAGCATTTTGTTCATTAATTCTTTCTACTTATTTTTTTAACGTAATATTCACAAAAGAGAAAAATATGTTTTCGAAAAGGAACAGGAAAGTATGAGAAGGATATGAATCTGATATATGTTCCTGAAAGAAGTTTCAAACGTCATTAAAATTATTTATCTCATTTAGAGTTAATAATTTCTTTTCGGGATTTTCAATAATTTTAAATACTTTTTTTTTGTAAGAATCCTGTTCTTGAAAATTTATACGGAATGAATCATAAATACCTTAAACAAAACATCCTTTTCTTCAGTTTCTAAGCAAAAAGAGCTAACAATATTTGTTTATGCGTAAAATGCGCATATTTAATCAGAAATGTTTTTTGATTATAAGTAATTTAATATATTTAAAAAGAGAATGGATAAAAGTATCATAAAAATATAAATATCCCAAACACATATACATACATAATACATTTGAAGTATACATACATAATACATTTGAAATATACATACATAAATACATTTGAAATATACATACATAATACATTTGAATACATAACCAAAAAATAATATTTTACTGAAGAAGTTTCTGCCACAGTTACAACGTAAAAAGTAATGACAGATATCCTGTAGAAATCAGAATCGATTTACTTTTATTTATTTATTTATACTATATTATTTACTTTTTACTTACCACTTTAACCTAACTACTTACTTATGATCAGTCGAAGATTTCTCAAATGGAACATAATTTTCAAAGTTTCTTCATCTGAAGATTGAGTACATAAGTAATTTTCTTAATCGCCTTATTATTGTCATATGATTACAATATACTTAAGAGCCAGTGTGTTCATCAATGAGCAAAATCTCACCATTTAACTCCCAGATCCATTTATTTTACTTTGTTAAAAGTAACGAATGTAAAAAAAAAGAATATCACAGTGACAGATGGACCGAATAGGAATTAATGAACATTTATCCTAATACAATGGCCCACCAGAAACATATGAAAATACACGTAAAATTACTTTGAAAACAAATATTTCAATTAAAATTACTTCTATCTCCCCCAAAAACGATGGAGAGTATGTGCTCTTTCAACCAATGAAGGCTATATTTGGGGAATTACTACTTGAACCATGTTGTAGAAAGAAACAACATAAAAAAGCAAAAGGCGGTGAAAAAAACTTGAAGAAAAATCAAGTTCCTGAGAATCTGCCCGCTCCAGTAATTTCACATTGAACGTTGTAAAAACCTTTTCTTCTTCGAAAAGTTAAAAGGAGTTTGTAGTTTTGTTCTAGGGAAGAGTAGCAACCGGGATTCCCTTAGGAACCGAATGAAACCGGAAAACCCAATTTAGACGCATGTGTTTACATATGAGATTCAGATTGAAGGCACACCATGGGAGAAAGGGGAACCATCGAAGGGGGTCGTAAACTAGAATAAATGCTCCTCACACACCGGTTTCAGGTCCACCCATGAGGGTTGAGTTCTAAGACCATGAAAAGCCAAAGGCCGTAACGATCCAATGATTGGTGTCCACCCCTATGCCAAAAAAAAAAAAGGAGAGAGCAGAATATCCAAAACACAAAGACTTCCATTTTCAAAATAATTTTTTTTCCCAACAGTTACATATAAACTAAGTAAAAGGAAGATAGGATTAAGTTTTTTCAATATGTGCATAAAAAATACCCATTTTTCATTAATTTTTTTTATTTCAGAATGCTGTCTAATTTTATGCAGTTGCAGTTAAATTCATATACAAGCAATTAAAAAAGAACCTTCTGTAACATCATTTGTTGGAATAAGTGTTAGTCTTTCTGGCGTTCACACTAAGTAATATAAGATAAGTTTAAATGCTTAATGATATGAACCCAAATATTTTGAACCTCTCTTGTTATATAAAATTAAATAATGGGAATTAATTTTAAACACTTTATACCATTTGCTCTTTAAGGTTATATTAAAATATGATTTCACTTTATAAAAAATAAAATTAGAATAAAATATAAAATTAGAATATATATATATATATATATATATATTTGTGTGTGTGTGTGTGTGTGTGTGTGCGTGCGTGCGTGCGTGCGTGTGTGTGTGTAGACAAACAATAATGCTATACAAAATTCTCTGCTTTAATTAAAAAAGACAGAAAAAACATTAATGTCTGTAAGCTTTTTCTATTATTATTAGATTTAATGAACTTCAAACAGGTATGTTTTTGCTTTTTTAATGCAGTTGTTTAGTTTTAAAAAATTTAGCATTTTTTCAGATTTGATTTACTATTATTAAAGAACGGTTTCACATGTCAAGACGGGACGTGGCCTCTCTGAAATTATATGAATGTAATTTAATTTAATTCTATTTTGAACTGAACATTGTCGAGTAGATGTTGTAGCAGGTTGATCTGTAGATACAATAGATATCCGAACAGCGTAGTTTAGTAACAAACAATAACGACCTTACTTGGCTAAGAACTTTCTCATATTGAGAAAATATATGCATCTATTGGGTTGGCAACTAAGTAATTGCGGATTTCACTCATAGATGGCGTCAGTTGAATTTTTAGGTTTGCAGACGTTGTACAAATGTAAAACACATTTTATTATTTGATAGTTGGCAATTCAGCTGTCAATCAGTAAAAAAAGTTTTTTGATCGGTTGCGTAGTTTTCGCTTAGCCTTCGTTGAAGAATGCAAAATCAAAAGGAACATTTTCGTCATATTTTGCTTTTTTATTTCCGCAAAGGGAAAAACGCATCGCAAGCTCATAAAAAGTTATGTGATGTTTATGGTGATGAAGCCTTAAAAGAACGGCAGTGTCAAAATTGGTTTGCCAAATTTCATTCTGGTGATTTTTCACTCAAAGATGAAAAACGCTCTGGTCGTCCAGTTGAAATTGATGACGCCCAAATCAAAGCAAAAATCGATTCGGATCGTCACAGTACAACACATGAGATTGCAGAGAAGCTTCATGTATCACATACATGCATAGAAAATCACTTAAAACAACTTGGCTATGTTCAAAAACTCGATATATGGGTTCCTCGTGAACTGAAAGAAACGCATTTAACGCAACGCATTAACAGCTGCGATTTGCTAAAGAAACGTAATGAAAATGATCCATTTTTAAAACGACTGATAACTGGCGATGAAAAATGGGTTGTTTACAACAATATCAAGCGGAAAAGATCGTGGAGCAGGCCAGGTGAAACACTCAAACAACATCAAAAGCTGATATTCATCAAAATAAGGTTTTGTTATCATTTTGGTGGGATTACAAAGGAATTGTCTACTTTGAACTCTTAACACCCAACCGAACGATCAATTCTGATGTCTACATTGAAAAACTAACGAAATTAAACAATGCAGTTGAAAAAAAGCGGCCCGAATTGACAAATCGAAAAGGTGTTGTATTTCATCATGACAATGCAAGGCCACACATATCTTTGGTCACTCGGCAAAAATTATTGGAGCTTGGTTGGGATGTTTTGCCACATCCACCATATAGTCCTGATCTTGCACCATCTGATTACTTTTTGTTTCGATCTTTACAAAACTCCTTGAATGGTAAAAATTTCGATAATGATGATGATGTCAAATCGTACCTGATTCAGTTTTTTGCTAATAAAAACCAGAAGTTTTATGAACGTGGGATTATGATGCTGCCTGAAAGATGGCAAAAGGTCATTGATCAAAATGGGCAATACATTACAGAATAAAGTTATTTAGTTCCATGAAAAAATTGTCTCTGATTTTCTAAAAAAAATCCGCAATTACTTAGTTGCCAACCCAATATATATCACAGTAGAATATATTCCTGAACACGTCCCTAAAACGTTAAGAATATTGTGGAATATTTTAGAAATTATAATACAAAACAGAACAATATTGAACAAACCTCTTGATATTGAATCTCTCTTTGCTCTTGAACTCTCGATCTGTAGACAATCATCCTTCTTCTGTGCTATCTTCTTTTCCGAACTTTGTGGCATTCCTCTTCCCTTCAAAAACACCATTGCGCTGATTAGAGTTTCTGTGGTTTCATTTTAAGCACATATACCACATTATTGTCCTTCAGCGTCTCGAGCTGGGATCAAATTCTTGTATTTCATATGTTATGTCGAAAGTAATTTTTCTGATAGACCTTCTTTTCACACAGGTGTGAAAATTCATAGAGAAGTCCAGGTTTATAGCAGACTATTCGTTGACTGGAATCATATCACCCTCGGTCTCTTTCTTGCTCTTCAAGGTTCGTTATCTCACCTTCTATAAAGATTCTTTGGCTCTTGATAATAGTGTAGTCATATTCGGTTTCTTCTGTATTAATCAGGAAGGGTGAATATATATCGGATCTAGAATTTGGTGTAAATCAGGATCAATGTTGTCTCGGCTTCTTGCCCATGCAATAGATAAAATGGTCTGAATCCCATTGTGTTCCGCTTTGTGGTGTTGTATGTAAAAGTAACGAAAGGCAATATTTCATCCCAATCTTTCTGCTTGACTTTTACTTGCTTAGTTTGTGCACTACATGTTTTTTTATGTCTTGTCAAAGCTCTCTGTTAACTCATTAGTTTAGGTATGGTAAGTAGTCGTCATTCGGTGGATTACATTACAGAAACATTGAAACACTTACCCTCAGTCTGTAATGGTGACTCTTGGAGCTCCATATTTTAAGATGATGTCCTCAAGGAGGAACTTGTTTATTTCCGGGACCTCAATAGAAGGTAAAGCCTTCATGATGGCTTAGCATGTTCAGTAATCAGATCAAACAATGATCAATTTATGCCCCTACCGCGACTTTGCAAAAATCGTTCAAGCAAGTCAATCCAAATCCAATAGAATGCACGATTGTAAGAGAGATAGGTGCAAAATGACCATCCGACTGAAGTGGAATGACCTTTCTTCGTTAGCATTCACGGCAGTGCTTAACATATCGACATAGAGTGTGATAGAAGCCCACAGCCAGTACTCTGCCGTACGTTGTGAAAAATCCTAAGTGCCTGGTTCTAAGCTTGTCATGAAAATATCGGAGTATATCTTTGCGTAGGTGTCTCATAATGAACGACAACCACATCTTTTTAACCAGAGTAAAGTTCTTTTTGTAAAGTATTCTATCAATTAATTCATGGATCCTTCTTATTTATTCGGATTTTTCTTTCGACGTTATGGCATTTTCGAGATCTGAATTCTACCTATGTTCTGCCGTAAAGTTCACAAAAGGGTCCAGTAACAATGTTCACTTTTTCAAAAGAGTCAATGTTATCTTCAACGGATATCGAGAATGGCTGTTAGAGTCCTCCTTTATGTTCTTATCACTCTTAGTTGTAACCCTCTCAAAGAGTCTTTAAGACTAATTAATCAGCATTGATTATTACAGCTTGTCACAGCATTAAATTGCTTCTCGATACGGTAGGGCCGAAGTTTGTGCACTGCCCATAAGATGGCAAGACATCCCGTTTCAGTTAAGTAATAGTTCCTCTCTGCTTTCAAAAGTATCCGTGAGGCAAAGGCAATTACTTTCTCTTATCCACCTTGTATTTGGATGAGGACTGAGCTGATACCGTAACCATCAGCATCTCTATGTAGTGCAGTGGAAACCTTCTCGTTGAACAGTCTTAATATAAGATCGGAATAAAGTGCTATCATCACAAGTTGTAAAAAAAAAGGTTAATTCAGAACCTTAACAAAATTTTGAATCCCTTTCAGCAGCTCCTGAAGTGCTTGGGCCTGATAGAAAAATATTTGATGCTACATTTGATGCTGTAAACCGGTATCATAATTTCATTCTCTAAGAGCACCATTTTATTTCCTTGAACTATAATGTCAATAATTTCATCTCCGCAGGAAATGAAGATAGGATTCTTGCAGTAGAATGGGAAGGTATAGGGAAATTGTCTATAGCGTGTAATGATTTGAGGATTTGAAATTTCGCTTAGAATGTTTTCAAATTTCAGTTCAGATCTCTAGCAGCCTATCACGACTTGTGATGCTTCCAGAAAACCCCAACCAAGGTTGATGTCGTGACTAAAATTTGGTAATACTGTAATCTTAAACGTTTGGATTCGACTTTCGATTTCGAGACGAAGTACGCCTTTTCGTAGTGACTGAATATAATTTCCATAGGCGACTTTTAGGATCATTTTTTCTTTTGATGGGAGCATAGCTTTTCGAAGGTGGCGTCTCAAAGGTTACAAAATCGTTTGGAAGTTTCCCCGGAGTCTCTTAAACCATGGACTGGATGATTGTCGATTATAACCTCGAGATGGTTTCCGCATCTCTTCGCAGCTACCAAACGATTTTGATTTTTGATGGCCCACCTCCAGGATGGTCACGGTCCCTAGTTTTCCACATTGCATCGGCTGGGTAAAGAGCAGCTGAAAAGTTGATCTGAAAGTGGAAATCTGATGCGGAGTGTCGGGGATCATTTTCGAGATGGTTTCAGGGAGGTGAAACTGCAGTCAATTTGGTCCATATTATCGACTCTTGGTTCGGCAGCGTTTCGTTTGCGAGTTCGGCAAGCTTCAAAGATGGTTCGGTGCTCTCTACAATATCGAACGACGTGTCCTGGTTGATCTCAATAGAAACAGACAGGTTTGTTGCCTGTGGTTCGAAGAGGTCTGTTGTCCTAGACTCAAGTTTAATAATTGGTCTCTGACTTATTGCAAGTGGAGAGTAAAGTGGTTGAAGTCTGGGTAGTGAACAAAATTCAGTTTATTTCTCTTCAATTCGCGTGAGAGACGATAAAGATTACTACACCTCTTCTCGGACATTAAGTTCAATTTATTGTAGCTGAGTTCTAATATATCTAATATTCAGTAACATATATTATATAATAATAATATATGTTACTGATTTTAAGTGAATCTTCTGGAATTTGAGGATTAATTTCATAACAGAGTCTCAGCAGGCTTTGGATATAAAATTGCGTACTTTCACCAGGATTTTATGACAGCCATTTAAGCTCTTTCTTGGCTCTCTTTCTTTATTATTTACTGTCACCAAGTGTTCTTGTGAGTTCCAATTTAAATTGGTTCTAAGTTGTTAGAAGTTTTCAATTATTCTAAAACCAATCTCTTGCTGTCAAGAAAAAATATTTTAAAACTATTTACTAGATCTAATTAAAAACACGTGGAGACTTCTCCGCTTTTGATTAATGAAAATTATCGCTTAGTAACAGAAGTTTTTTTTTCCTTGAAGAAGCCATACATAACGTTTCAACAAGTAATAAGCTTTTAAAAATATCAAGTATAGAACCATTTAGCCATTTTGAACTTCAAGTATTTTTAAACAAACATAATTATTTTGAACTTAAATTTCAAGGGAAAAGCTAAGGGTATTTAACAAGTTTCACAAGAAAATGTTTTATGGGAGAAATATTACATCTCTCCCTCCGCACGGAGAAGTTATTTATAAATTTTTGTCAAAATCTTATAATCATATTTAATAACAGTTTTTTCCACTTGAAATGTACTAAAAATTAATTTCTTTCATGCAGCTAAAACTCTGAACTTAGATAATTTGCTTACGAGCAAAAAAGGATAACATGAACTGTGATATATTTGCACCCAATGCTCAATACAAAGCAAAATTTCACTTTTTACTATATTACTTTTTATAGCCAACTGTATTTTCTTAGCTCTGAAGTCTTCCTGGATAAAATATTGAAGTTTGAAATTCTGTAATGAAAAAGAGATTCAATTCCTTAGCATTATGTCAAATTGCTTATTATATCATTAAATAAGAAATATTCGGCAATTAATCATTCTCTTAAACTACTTTTCCTAAACAACAAATATATCTCCCTATCTTAATTTATTGAGAAAATTTCCATCAAACAGGAAAAATTGTAATGAATAATTTAATAATCTCTATTATATTTAAAAGTTTGATTAAAGTTCTGAAGAAATATTTGATTTTAATTTGATTCCTACCAATAATTATTTACATTCTGTTGGATAATTTATACGCATTTCCATTCTTGACAAGTGGTTTAATTTCTTTTCTTTTCTTTTTTTTTTTTTTTTTTTTTTTTTTTGTCTCATATTTTGAAGGAACATATACAAGTATGTTAGCCATTATTCATTTAACTTCATTCAAATAAGTAGAAAATTCGGTTATTACGTCAGTATAAAATGACTTTCTATATTCATGGTATGTCAGTAATTCCATCTGTTAATTTAAATGCATTATTTGTGTTATTTTTATAGCTATTCTAAAATAAGAATTATTTTTAGCAATGTATTAAAATTATTTTTAGTTATTTAGTTATTTTCAATAAAGATCATTAATAACTCAAAGAGAAGTCAAATTTAAATAATTTTATTGAATTACTTACCCTTCTATTAATTTAAGTTCTTATACATTTTTAGAACAGTTTGATGTCTTTAACCCAATATTTAGAGAATAATAACAGGAAAATGAGATATTTATGAATAATAACAGTTAATTATTAATCATCTTTGCATTAAAATAGTATATGGCTCTTAATATATGTTCCCCTTCATCATAATTGCATACTTTTGCTGTAAATGGGAAAAAATATATATTAATATACTCTTATCATGCTAAGTACTACCCAAGGGAAATACTTGGAATCAATATATTTAACATGATTTAAAAATTTATAATTAAATTTAAAAATAGAATTGTCTTTATTGAAAAAGTAAAATATTTTGCCGACACCGAACAGAAGTATTAAACAGTTTCTATTCTTTTGAGAGTCAAAACAATTGTAATTTGAAGTATGTCGTACTTCACTAGCTTGATATAAATAATTGTAGCTTAGGTAAATTTTTATATATAATACACACTTTATAATCGATATATTTAATCAACATTACTATTGATTTAGTAAAATTTTAAAGTTATCAGATATTAGATTTGATTATTATATTTTCCATTGATAGAAGCATTTTTAAATTTCAATGATAAAAAGATGGATTTCGCAATCAAAAACTACATACATATAAATTATCCTACATTAAAAAACAATAGAAGGAAGTATAAAATTTTTAATCAGTTTTTCTTACTTGGGAAAATTTTAAGCTATAAGAAATGCTTCTAAACAACAACATATGAACTGTCATCAGTACTTTTTTTTAAAAGTATAACAAACACATTTTTTTTATTTCTTAATATTTTCTGAATAAAATACTTAAGAACAAGCTCGCTGATCTTGTAACCCTTTATGCCTGATCTTGTAGCCTGATCTTAAATTTCCTCTCATTGCTTAAGAAATATTTTTATCAAATTTAGTTTTGAACTGAGAATCTCAAAGGAATTAGACGCTTCTTTAAAAGAGTTTTTAATCTGAAATTTTTATACAATCAAAAATTTAAATCACAAGAAAATAAGATTTAAATAATATCATTTCGATAACCGAATCTTAATTTACAATCACTATTCGTATTTTTTTCTAGTGAATCCAAATATCGAGAGATTTTCCATAACAATAAAACCCAATTTTAAGAATTATCGATATTTCTAATTTACAATTCCGTCACATTTTCTACGTCAGAAAAATTCTTTTTTGTATTAATTATCAACTATTTTCGATGTACAATATGTATCTTCCTTTTCAATCACAATTCAACCAGTCACTCAGTTGAAGAAGAAAATAATGCAAATTATACTTCGACGTGTTTATTTTTAACCTTCATGTTCTACGCAAAAATGTATTCATTTTTCCACACTTTATGTCTTCTTGTGTGGGTGTTAAAATAGTTTAGGAAGAGAAGTACCTGTATATATAATTGTATATTTCTACTCGATTATTACAATTCGTAGTGTTAAAAAAATCTTTTTTATCAAAATGTACAGAAAACTCAATTTAAGTAGCAATGAAAATAAGTCTACAATTGTTTACTAAAGAGAGTTTGTTGGGAAGTACAGTAAAGTGTACATGATGACTTTTGTTTCATGTGTGTGTCATTGTATTCTGTTTCTGATAATCTCTTGAAATGTGAATTATAGCATTCCATAACTTTTGGCTTGGGGGAATTATGAAGTGGACAGTTGAAAAAGAGATAACCTATTGTTCTATATTTCTTACCATAAGTTATAATCAAAATCTATTTCTTATTAATTCATTCATATTTCAAATTGATAACGCATCTATGGAAATCTTAGTTTTTCGTTGATTTGCAGTTTTAAAATGTTTTATTAATCGATTCATAATTCAAAATCATTATCAAGAAGAGAAAATTCAGCTCTAGAACCGGAAATGAATGTTTTGGTAATCATTTCGTCATCACTTGCAAAGCTGTTTTTCAATTCTTATTTCATTTTCTATAGTGGTAAAAAATGTGGGCCAATTTCCTTCAGAATATTTTCAAGAAAACATTATTTTTCTCTTTCTCCCTATGTTCTTCTCCCACGGTGTAAACTGAATAGCAATCATATTTTAAGAAATATGAGCAAGAAATATTATCGAGGTTATGTTTCTGAAAAATTGCATATAAGCCAAGCATCCAGTAATATTAATAATAATTAAAAGTTGTATTGAAATTATTCAATAGCTTCAATTTTTTGGTAATGTAATTATATGTATCATGGCATAAAATAAGGTGATTTTAATAAACTTTAAAAAAACATTTTAGACTTCCTAAATTTTTTAACAGTAGGAAAAGAAAAAATATTATAATTTTATGATAGTTAAAAAACTCTAGCAATCTAAATAACAAATTATTTCTAATAAATTCCAGCTTTATTTTTGAGACTGGTCACTAAAAATAAAAAGTGACGTTATTCTGTAGGCTCTGTTAAAGGTCTTGGGTATCATAAAAGGTTTTTATGAGCTTCTGTTTTTAAACACACTGTAGAGATAAGTATAGAATTAAACGCAACTTTAGAGTAAAATCTTTGTTTTCCAATATTAATTGTCAACTTAGTGTATTCATTTGACAATAAGATGAAACATGTCAGTTACCACGTAGGTGAACGCATAATCCTCTAGCGATTTTTTCCCTCATTTTTGAGTCAATCTCCTTCATTCATTTAAATCCGAGTTTTTTCCTTTTAATTTAATTCAATAACACAGTCAATAATTATTTGAAATACTAGATTACCTTTATGTTTAATTTATAATTTTTAATATGATGTCAGTAAAATTTTTATTTTATCTAATAAAAGCCATAGCTAGTCATTCAACTGTAAACAATTTTTGTTCTCAAACTTATTTAAATATACCCTGAAAAAATTTCATTTCCATCGATAAGGGTTATAAAATACGTTATTTACAGTTTCTACATTTCAGGAATGTCATAATTTACATATTCCAATGTGTCATTGCCTCTGCAGCTGTAATAGTTGCATATCCACTACCAGCAGCTACTTCAAGTTTTTGTTTTTTTTTTAAATAATATTTAAATCTCTTGCACGAGAATTCTGTCGCCAATAAAATGATTTATTGCTTCCCTATTTGAAGTGAAACTTAAATATGAATTTTTATTTTACCATAATTCTTATAGAATAGATTCATGATAATAATTTCCGGCATTTCAAAATGCACTTCAAATACATCAAAATTGAATCCTAAAATTTAATGTTTATTTTGCAATTACTCTCTTTTGAATTTAATATTAATTTTTTTACTATTAACTTAAAACTGACACATTTAGGGCGTTAATGAAAAGAAATTATTTTAATTAGATTCAAGTTTCTGATGAAAAGTTTACATTTTGAATTTTAAGAAAAAATCTACTTTTTTGAATATTAATATCTCTCAAAATTATACGAGCAACACTCCAATATACACTTCTTAATATTTCATCAACTCTCTCTCCTCTCTCTTATATGAATGCATAATATTCTCTTATATAATTGCGTAATATTCTATTATATGAATGCATAATATTCTCTTATATGAATGAATTCATTAGGTCGTTGACTTTTTATAACCTAGACAGATGCCACGTATGTGTCTTTTCTAAGAAACTTATTACTGAAAACATCTGGTAAGCTTATAAATGGCAAAGTAATTCTCAAGTATATTGATTTCTGCTTTCATTATTTTATGTTACAGTTGATTTTGTTGAGTGAACAATCAATGTATTTATTACTTTAATGAAAAATAAAATTTCTTTATAAAAAAATTGGATCTCAGAATCGCATTATTTTCCTTGCCAAAATCATTCATTAACTTTTAAAAATTTTAAGCATGTATTTCTTTTGTTTAATGATAATATGGTATTATTTCGACAGCAAACAATTGTTTTTAGAAAACCAATTGGGCTTAGGCACTTAAAAAGTATGAAATGTATCATTCCTTATCAGTCCATGATATTCGATAATGAAACTAAAACTATTGGCATTATGTATTGTATTGAAGATATTCATTAAATACAATTTGTTGCGAATTTCGCATATTTTTGTGTATGCAAATAATAGTACCCCGTAACCATGATTCGCATACACATTGCTCTTTAGAAACAATACAAAATTTAATAACTTTTATTATGAAATTAAAAGAGTGGAAAGTGTTATGTTCTTCTCAAAATAACCAAGACGCAGTTTGTAAACCGATTAATAAATAAATTCTTGGAAAATTTCTTAATTGATTACGAAACCTAATGAGGATTCAGAAAATTATGACGTCAGGAGCACTGCTCCCTTTCTTAAAATTGGTTGGTAATTCCTTTGAATTTCTTAATTCAATTTCTACGTATGACATATTTTTCCATGAAATATTTTTAAAAGAATATAATGAACATCACGGAAGAAAATATGGAATAATGTGTGCATTAGATAAAGCTAATAGCGATTTCTTTCAATATTATCTTGATAAGGCGTTTCCTTCACCGAATATTGTAAAGGAAAATTAAGGTCAAGGATTGATGAAATTTCAAATATTATATGTATATAATTTTGGTGATAAATTTCAAAGTCGAACATTTTAATATCAAATTATTCTAAATAATTAAGCGGGAATGTAACTCAATAACTCCAGTGGAAACAAAAGTTTTGTTGATTGATTTTATTAACATCGAACTAGAAGCAACACGAGGGTTATCGGTGACGGATCTTGTAATTTTAAACATCGGTCAAGTGACGGGGATGATGCATGAGCTGGCACCTCCCTCTCAAACTACCACACTACGACAACGGAAGGTCTTTAAGCCTCAACAATTTTAACGTGCATCAGTCCTGGATACCCGCAAACAAAACCTATAACTTATCTTCTGTTTCCAAAACAGATGATTGTTATTATAAATTATGATAGCAGCTGTTTTTGGTTGAAATAATAAAAAAATATTCTAATATATCATCTGAATGTCTTATATTTAGTATTTTGAGTTCTTTCTTGGACATCTTTGTTATAACATGACTACTTAAAACCCATATCAGTTTCATCAGTGATCACTTACTAGAAAACATAGAGTTACACATATGCAGATGATAAGAAATAGCCCCAGGACCACAAAACTTAATTCTTTAGCATTGCATCATTTCCAAATTAAACGGAAGTAATCATATTGTGCATATATGAAAGTTGTCGGGGAAAAAATTATTTACCTGAAATTATCAGGAGTATTTCAAAATAACAAAGGTCTTTCAACGTGAATTAAAAGTTATTTTTAAAAAAATTAATTGCTTATTCCTAAATTTCTTATATTGTTTTTTATAATTTCGATACTTTTGTAGAATCTCGTTGATCCTTTTCGTCCAAACGGAAAATGACGCTAAACAATGTGAAATTGAGCCAATATTGGAAAGCAGGAAATCAAATGTGATTTTTCCTATTTATTCCTTTCCTACTTTGCTTTGTTGCAATAACAGCGTGACGTCAAACACGTTATTTTATATAACTTTATTTAGCCATTATTTTAAGCAAGAATTCTATCAGCTATTAACATTATCGTCATAACCGCTTAAATTCATACTATATAGAAGAATGTATGGGGCTCCGAATTCTCAACGGAATGACCCATTCATTGTTACCATGAATGAAAGCATATACTTTACAATACAATACATTAAGTGAAGAGAAATGAGACCATCCTATATTTAGCATATAGTAGATTACATTATTTCACACTCAAAATAGGAAGTTATAAAATTAAATCTTATAATGATTTATATATTTTTCGTATGTTATTATACAAATTCTAAATTTAATATTTTTATCATTCGCACTGTTATATTCAATATTCTCACTAGATACAAGGCTTATCCTATAATTACAGGGACTGAAGTCATTGAAAGAAATTTATTGAAGACATATGTACAGTGAATCTATATAATTTTCAAAATATGACCCTCTTGCATCAATACACCGATGCCAGTGCTTTTTCCTTTATATCCTGAAAGTCGGCAGCCGCAAGGCAGTTCATACACCTCCCTGATGACATTTGAATCCCATCAATCGTCCAAAATCTATATCCAAGGTAACAAAAAGAAGACGGAGGGAGCCAGATCTGGTCTGTAGGGAAATTATGGCAGCGTTGCGATGTTAGATTTAGTCAGCACCTCCCTCATAATTCGAAATGTGTGACTGGGCTCAATGTCGTACTAGAGCATTTGATTTCTTTTCGGTCACTACGGATTCTAATCCTCAAACGTTCGAATACTTCTACTCTAACTTTACCATTCACTTTTTTGTCTCACTGGCACGAACTTCTTGTGGACCACACCACTTGCTTCAAAGAAAACACTAAGCCTCGATTTCACTATTGATTTGCTCATGCGGGCGTTTTCTGATCGAGGAAGCGTTTTCACACCACTCATCACTTTACATTTGGATCTAGAATTTTACGCGAAAATCCACGCTTCGTCATCCGTTATCATTCACATTAAAATAATTTGATCAGTATTCAGACATTCTCACAATTCATGTGAATTTTCACTGAATGTTCTTTCTGCTCTTCCGATAAAACCTTTGTCACAAACTGCTTGCACTCCTTACGCATATATAAATCATTGGACAAAATTGAATGTTGCATAGTGGAATTCATTTAACTCATCCACTATCATGACCAATTAACCAGCAATCATGACTCAAAAGGTCTCAAATTGTGGTCATATGTTCATTGGTTCGTGTAGATGTCGGACGTCTACGGCAGGATTTGGCAGACTTTCGAGAGAGAAGAGTCAAGTTATCAAGACAAAAAAAAAATACTTAGGCACTAAATTAGGTTCCCCTGGTCAAGATGCTGGGTTTTATCATGTATATATATTTAAGCATGTATGGATGTTTAGGACAAGAAAAATGGATAAGAGTGATTCTTGTATGTAAATCTTAGAACGGTTACTTTGCATCCCTTTTGAAAACTTTGTTATATTTGGCAAGTAGCTGGTTGTTTTCAATTAAAGGCATGATTGTCAATTATCGTTTGTTAACATGCTTCTCTGCTTAATTTTTATTTAATTTATGGAAGAGAATTTTTGTTCACATGAATATGTAGAGCAAAAGTTTGTGAGAATAATAAATGACAGTTTCTTTGTCACATCATATGTTTCACGCAAACTATTCCATGTATTAGTATTGTTTCCAATTTAGTCGGTTGTTTCATAACTATCCACTTGTGTCTATAAATTAAATTTGATTTCTTTCTTACTAATTCTTCAGAGTAGATGATCAGATATATAATTTTGTTGCTCCACAGTTCCTTGCTTTTTAAATATATTAATTGCATCTGAAGCGAAACAGCAACTGTGTTCAAACGATGCCAACTGAGTTCGTTGATCTTTATTTCGAAAGGAAGGACGTACAATGAAAGATAGTGTAGCTTAATTTGTTTGGAATGTTTGAAAACATTAACAAAAACTCTTCTCTATTTTTCCAAATACCGTTCTGAAATAATTCGATCAAAATAAGCGCTTTTTTCGTTTTATTTTGAGAATTTGTTTTATTTGTGAGAAGCAAAGTATTTCACTTTTATCTATATTTTTGGCAAGAACTTGTAGTTAAGTAGTATAATCAAAGCATTCTTACTTCTTTCAATAATGTATATGCTACATTTCCACATCCTAGTAACAATACATTGAAAGTATTAAGATGTAAATTAATGTCTACCATGAAATAGAATTTTTGTAAACAAGAGTCTTCTTCCAATATCTAATATGTTATGCATTTTTTGTTAGGTAGGAACAATTTCATTTCTTTTATGCATGCGGCAAAGCTCTTCAGAATATTTCCTCCGGAAAGCCAGCGAACCTTATCGTGCAAAAGTAAATCTATTTTATCACTATCCATTCTGTCCAAGTGTTACTTATATTGGCAATGATAAAGTGTTTTGGCCAAGATGCTGCTAGTTATTTTTATAACGAAACTTATTACCATTTCTGCAGAAAAAATGATTTGATACTTTTTTTTTCAGGAAGTGTTAGGGCGCAAAACTCTTCTTGATGTATTACGTAGTGGAATGTCAAAATTTCATGGCAATTTTTTTCTTAAAAATTTAAACTGTTTTTTTCTTAATTTATTCCTATCATACTTTTATCTCCAACAGCATCAATGAGTATTATTTTACATTAATTTATTCCTGAGTGTTCTAGATATGTTTCTACAACAATCGTAATATCTTCTCCACGTGTTTGTCCGTTTAGCAGCAGCAATCCGAGAGTTTCTTTGAGAACTTGTGCCGAAATATATCACTCAAAGAGTGATATTTGAGCAGTATCCCAAATATCTAATCTATAATTTAATCTCATTATCCTATGACTCACCAATTGAAATTGATATTATGGAAGACAGCTTAATATCTTCTATTTGATTCTCTGTTGTATTGGAAGATATTTTGGTATTCCTGTCTTGCAGATAAACTTTTTTTTCGTGAATGACTTTTTATTATTAAAATCGTAAGAAAAAAATTCTATGGATGTTTCTTTACTGTAATCACCTACTGAGCTTGGTTTTCTTTTTTTTTTTTCTAGATTTTCAGACAGACCTCAAAACTCTCAAGATTGACTGTATTTGAACTGTGCACTCAACCGTTTAACATAGAACTCGGTATCTGATTTTGATTTTGAAGCTCTGTAACACCTCTCTTCCTTAAGTCATCTGCTGGATATTTGCTCGCGAATGTAAAATGTGTTATAGAAGAACTTTACCTTTTTAAAAGATTCCATCATCTTCATAGATTGAGTTTTAAAAAATGGAATAAATCATAATCTAAAAATATCACAAATAAGGGTTTCAACAGGTATTATGCTGTTCAATTAACAATTTGTATAAATTTGTTCACTACTTTCTTATTGTAAGGCATATGACGATATAACTGTTAATAATTTCTAAGAATAATGTTGCTTTTGGCTGTCACATGGTTAATAAGTTTTAAGGTAAATAATAAGTAAGAATTCCCAAATTATAACACATGTCTTAAGGTCTTAATCTCGAAACAAATTTCAGATTGTTTATCCATCATCAGGAGATATGTTTAAATGTATATGCGAATCAGTCAAATTTTTAACAGGTCTAATGCTTAAATATAAATGTAAATATAGGCAATTTTTTCAATGAGTGGATTGTAATGGAAAAAGAGAAAAGAAACAATTAGCTTTTTTTGTTCTATAAAAGTTACCTTAGAAATAAAGGTTAAATAATAATAAAGAAAGATTAAAACTCAGAAACAATAATAATAGATATAAAAAAAATCGAGGATTATTATTATGATATGGTAGAGCACAACGGTATTTTCTAAACAACAGCTGATTAAGAGCTGTCATAGTTACATACTTCTATAATTAGTGGTAGTTCAGTGATGTTGATTAATACTAACGACTAATAATTCATTGTACTATTGCCTCCATTCAAAGTAATTTACATGTTCAATTATTTCTACTAATTATTTATTGAATATATTTATACTTTTGTAGAGAAGAATACACTTTCTTATTACCAGTTACAAAACGAACTTAGTTCAAAAAAATTCTCAGATAATACTATTCTATTTCCTCAAATTCCTGGAACGGTCACAGGTTTTAATGTGTAGTGCTAGCGCCAAGTAGCTCATATTTCATTGGATGATCTACATATAAATTCTCCCTAAAGGGTCTTTGCTTTTTTTCAACAATAACTTGAAATTTTAGACGATTCTAGGCATACATTCGGTGAATAATTATTTTTAATTTTGTTTTCGACTAAGACTGTTTCAGAGCCCTAGTACACGTGCTTCAATCCAATTGCTTATTCATCCCGCTAAGAACGCTGTATATACAGAACATAGAGGCAGAAGTCTGAAGAGCCGCAACCGTCGATGCAAAAAGCCACGGTCTTCCAATCCGTAGTATAGGGCGTTGTTCTTCTTCAACGTGTTCCTGCCATCAATGAATTTTTTGTATAGCTAAAAATCACATGTGTTTTTCGTTCAAATGTAGAAAATCATCTTATATATACATATATATATATATATATATAAAAGATGATTTTCTACATTTTTGCTCATGGCGTAAGTACAAAATATGCTGTCACTTTCAATAAGATCTACACAATCCAAAGGCTAAGAGACAACAGGCACGGTTCCCCTATCTTACGTCATATTCCCCACCATCTAAACCACTCGTAGAGACCAGCCTCCACCCCATCCCATCAACAGAAAAAATCAGTCCCTGTACTTACGGAACGAATCATCTATTTACCCACTCTGATATTCTTAGTATAATTTATATATTTGAAAGACATTGTTCTGCGGCTGGGATTGAAATATGATATACTCGTATAATATATCAAAAATTAAATAAATATTTTCCTCAATATTTCTAACATACATTTTTTAAAATTTTCAATCTGTTATTACACTACAGATTTTTCAACTAAATATTACTTTCAATAAGATAGTTGAGAGTTGTGATTAATCTCTTATTTTTAGTCTCATAAAAAGCAAAACCGAAAGAGAAATGGAAATCGATTCAATATATTTAAAACATATTTTTAACTGATGCCTGCGTTTTTTGAAAATACAGATTACGGAATCTTTTAAACGTGATGCAATATAGAAATTCATTATTCACTCACATTTTAGAGAAAATTTTCAATATTCCCATTTAGAAAACTTTTATTAAATCACTTTGAAAACAAACATTTACAAGAAAAATTTAAAACTTTGTTTTTGTCTTCAAACCCTCCTAAAAAATGTAGTTTAGATAGAATTGTGACAAATATACAACCGTATATAGAAGTTGATGCTTAGGTTAAATTGCCGGGGAATACTGTATATTTCCTCAAAATATTTCAGAAACCTGGTCTATATATTCTTCAATGTCCACGGAAACTCATTATTAGCAAACAGTTAAAATAATTACTCGACTTCTATACAAATACGTAAGGAGCAAAAATAAAAATCAACATTTAATGTACTACTAATATCGTTATATGAACACTGCAAAATGCCTAAAACGTTTAAACTTCAAAAATTTTAGTATCTTTTTAAATTAAAATTGTATTATACAAGAAAGTCGCTAAGCTAATCTCAGAATTAAATAATTTACATATTAAACTCTAATGGATGTGTCTACTTGACAAAAATTCTACTCTCTCTCGAATCCTATTTCTGTTTTTTCGTAGTATGAATTCGCTTTCAACAAATTTTGAAAACATAATGATCTTGTGTTGAAATGCAAATGAAATGTGTACCTGAGTTCTAATTAAGATTTTTCGAGCTAGCTGTATGAAATAGTCATGCTAATTAGTGTACAAAATAAAAAGTTTTCTTTTAATGACTAAAAGGAATGTTCAAAACAAACAATAGAAAAATTAACGCTGTTTTCCCAGTTAGTAAAAGTTAACTAATAAAATGATTCAGAAGTTGTTTTTTTTAACTAAGCAACATATAAAATGATATTGTAAGATTAGATGAATTTTTTTTTTTTTTAAAGAAAAGAGTCTTAGAAAAAAAACTTTTTACAAGCATTGTAATTTACCCCTTATTTTACAAAACTTCATTCCACATAATTACGCATTGAGTTAAACGAGAAAAACTTATATGGACGCATTCAACTCATTGTGTAATCACTAACATTTTTAAAAGCGTGATTGATTTGCAATACTTCTAAGCGGTTGTCTTTCATTTCCACATCATTCTACAGGGTTGCGCACTCGCGGCTGATGGTTTCCATCGAGTCGTAGATTTGAGCTTTGATGTCATTAAAAACCCACCGTGTAGCAGGAGTTAAATCAGTCGAGGCTCAAAGCTCTCCTGTTGGAGTGTTGTGGAAGTTAGTAGATGGAGGTGCAAACTCAGGTGTCGTCCTCGTCACTTGACTAAGTATCAAGATTATGAGGTCCGTCACCAATAGCCCTCGTGTTGCTTCTAGTGCTACGTAAATAAAAACAACCAACCGATGCAAATCATTCTAAGTCTTCAGAACGTTTCGAAACTCGCGGGCAAAAAATAGAAAACATCTAAACAAGCAATTTTCATTAGCAATGCATTGAAGGAGAGTAAGCGGTGAATCCCTAGACTCACAATATAAAGCGCGAGTTTTCCTACATATCATCATTTCTATCGTGGATTTCAGATGGCATAGCAACATACAGTAATCAGGAAAAAGCCAATGTACTAAATTTATTACAAATGTTGTAGTTGCTGGTTTGATTTTCATTAATAATTTACTAATTTGTATTCTTAATCGATCTATTTATATAGAACAACGAATGCAACTTTATAGCGTATTTAATAATTTTAAAAATCTCCTTTCTTATAAATTCTTCAATTCAAATAAGTATTTCAGAATAATAACAATATACGAATATACAGTGGGTTACCAAATTAATGTGGGCATTCATAAAATTTATGAATTGATACATTAGTAATAAAATTTGTAAAAGTATCTTACCCATTCTGCATAATTCTATTTAATTACGTCTAAGATACAATCAGCTAAAAAAATACAACCAAAAAATGTAATGTGACATTATAAATTAGTACTGTATTACATTAATATTTGATCACATTTACTTTAGCAGCTATCAAATTTTAATGCGCCTGGACAGACTTTCGATATACTGTTTTGAACATTTTATTATCTAAGGATTGTGATGTCGTACATTTGTTAGAATTTCTTTTAATTGTCGTTTAATTATATTTGTTTGATAGGAGATTTTACGCTGTGTAATTTCCGAAAAATTTTCAATTGGATTCATATCCGGAGAATTACCTTGTCACAAGTTAAATTTGGGATATTATTCTGTACTATTATACTTCTTATTCTATGACTTGTGGCGCTAAAACATGCATTAAATCAAAAACTTGACCATTTGATAACCATTCTCGAAGCTGAGGTATAATGCGAATTTGCAATACTCTTCTGTATTGGTCTTGTCTCATGGCACCTTGCATGGTGTGAATCTGCCCAACTCCATTGGAACTGATTAAAGACTACACCACGACTTTCATGGGATGCCTTAGTTTTTCAACAATGCAATCACGATGAAAATGTTCTTTATGGTGTTCTCGAACAAAGGTTCTTCTATCTGCTGGAATTTTGGATGTGGACTCGTCTGACAAACACAATTGAAATTTGAGAGGTAAAATTATTAATTCTTGAAAAACAGATTAAAAAACAAGTAAAAAATACCAATAATCTTAATAACTTACTTTACTTCAGTCGTCAGGCATCATGTAGTTATGCTCTCAAGCGAAACGCTTTATCTTCACTGCCTCAGCAATTTTTGTTTTGCTTTTCCAAAACGATGTCCTGACAATTTTTCTGTTAGCCGTCTTTGGACAGTTTTCTAAGAAATATCAAACCCAACTTCATAAATCAACTGAAATACTCTTATAGTTCTTTTTTTTTCCTATTTCTTAAGCAATTATTCCTGATCATCCTGTCAGGACAAATTATTGTTGTCTCTTTCCTACCACAACTCTATTTTCCATTTTGTAGACAAAGGGAGACATTGTTATCCAAATTAACTTTTATATTGTTCACAATTTATTTGGAAACACCTGAAATATTTATTATCTTCTTTTGCTAATGATATCTCTGCAAGATGAGTTTTTTTCTTTATCTAGGAATTATTTTAATGGAGAAAGATCTGCACTTCGGCTCATAACTGCAGAGCAATAAAACCAGAAAATACTAGGAAAAGTAAGACCCCTCAAAAAGAGATGCTCATATTGACTAATTATTGAAGTAGAACCCTGATGCGAAGCGTGCATGTAGAACCAGTAAAATGAATGTATTAAGATTTAACGAATAAAATATATCTATATTTTTACAAATTTTAATATTGAAGTCAAAAACATTATTATTTCAAGTAAATTGTTACCAAGTGTTAAAAATAAGTAAATATTTGCATGAAATCAAATTAATATGCAGAAAAAATAGTCTCGCGTCATTTGAGTCACTTATAATTGCGTCAAATGTACTTAAAAGGTCAAATTATGAAAACATGTTATTGTCTCTATTAATGTGAATACCCACTGCATTATCTTTAATTTGAACAAAAAAGCATATCGAAAATTACATAATTTTTAGTTTATGTCATATTTCTCCGTATATACCTGAATTTTATGCCCATTTAGACAAAAATGTTTTTTTTTTCTCTAAAAATAAGGATCGATTAGAATTGTTACTGTATATAATGCTTTATTCATTCAAATTTATGTCATTTGTTTCGTGATTTATTTTCCCTAACTAAAAAAAAATGTAAAAAAGGTATAAAAAGAAGAACCCAAAACATTTTCCATACCAGCCACTAGTTTTGTTACAGAACATTTAAATTCTCTACTTATGTCCAGATAACCTCCCAACCGTATCTTTAATCGAAAACAATGTATCACCAAGCGGATAGAACATCCAGGAAATTTCTTTTATCCTACATATAAAGCTAAGCACTGCTTTTGTTACTGAAAGGAGGGGGGTAGAAGCCCAAGCATAAAAATAGAGCACTCGACATGTAAGAGAGAATGATCGTTATGTAATCGATATTGATTAAGAGGGGTGGATCTTAGATGGGTCGGGAAAGCAGCGTTGTTGACGAGCACATCCTAGACATTTTCCATCCTTTCCCATTAAAGAAATACGTTGTTTAATAGCTCCTTCTTGACGTCCCTCTCCTTGTTTCAATCTTTCGTCACAAAAGTTTCTTTTTCCTGTTTTTTTCTTTTGTTTTAACATCGTTTACTTACGCTCAAAAGTATCTTTCTTACCACCAATGATCTCGAATCCACTAAAAGTAGTCGTGTTCGTCAAATTTGGATTAGAGGAAAACTCCTTTGCGCTTAGAGACGTTTAGAAGGTACAAGATGATAAAGTAGAATTCATTTTTTGGATCACTTTATGATACGCTGTTCTTAAGAAGTGCAGTAATTGGATATTCGAATATTGCCAATGGATTTGTTATTTATTTTTAAGAATATTCTCCCTGTTTGGAAATATTTTATATTTTGTTCTAACGATAAAAGAAATTGATAATTTTTATAAGAAATTACTTTTCTTAACGAAAACGTTTTATGCAAAATTCACAAGAATTTCAATAAAGTCATTTATTTTATTTAGAAGTCAAAAACGTAAGCGTTCGAAAGGAAAAATAAATCTCATTTTCTGCATTAATTAAACAAATGTGTGTGTAATTACCTATAATTACTACATAATGTACTTCAAACGGTCTACAGATAGAGAATATTTACACGTCTGAACACGAGGCTTGACTTACTACGAGATAAATGTTAAGTCCGAATTTGAAATTTTATAAATATTAATGGGTCATCTCGATATGAATTTGAGTAAATTAGCATGAATTTGAAAATTATAAGAACATAAAAAATTTAAGACATTTTTTTTCCCTCGTAATACGACTTTACATTTCAGCAAATATATTCCTGTATAAAGACACTTCACCCACCCTCACGTTGCACTAATTAAAAGCTTACAAAAAAAAATTTATATTATATTATTGTTCAAATTGTTTGAGATTCATATTTATCATTCTGTTACCAAATACATTTTGCTTATTGACAAATAAGTTACTTAATAATAAGCTAAAAAATTTCATTGCATAATTCTGGTAGTTTTTAACTGAAAGTTTCTGATATTTAATTCAGCGAAAAATCAGCTTAATGAAAAATGGCTCCATGTCTGCGATTCTTAAAGAAACTTACTTCTTCAACATGTCATCTTTTGTGAACAAGAATTTATTCATTCGATCATCCACATAAGCATATAAACAACTAATGTTTATTAAAATTGAAGAAGATCTGAAAGGATTATATTAACTACTTTGATATCGATAGAATACAAAACTAATAATATTACGTAGATTAGTACACACCATTTTGACTTGAAAAGGAAATATTATGTGCAAAAACATACATGAAGTTTGAATGTCTAGACAAAATAAAATGCATACTCATTACTTGTAGGCTCTTTCACATGTAATGCTGGAATACAATTTACAATTTGAAAATTTCCGTGTAACAAGAACTCCTCCTTTAGATGGTCTAATATCACTTGAAATACGTCCCTTCATTCAAGAGTGAGATTTGAAATCCCAAGCGATGTTCCCTAGATAATGGTAGCTATTACTTACAGAAGTAATGCAACTCGTTAATGTTTATTCGCTGTCTAGTCTTAGAACTCATTAGGCAAAGGAATGTTACTTTAATATTTTGAAATTGAGATAGAAAATATGCTTTTAAGTCTCGAGCTTAAGAAATTAGTAGATCTGTATCAAAATGGACGAGATATGCTTAAGAAATCTTAAATTCATACACAGCTTAAGCTATCATTAAAGTTAGTCAATTCATTTTATGTTTAGCATTCTCTCAAAAACAAAATACTTATTAAATATAAAGTTTTCCATATAAAGTGGATTTATAAAGTTTTAAATGTTTTCTTTAAACGATTAGTTAATCGCATCCATGGTAATTTCAAGACAAAGTGCAAAGTTGTTTGTATTTTCAATTCGAGTGTTAAAATTTGTATAATTATAATGAATAAGAATTCATTTCCTCAAAAATTAAGGTTATTATTAATATAGATATATTTTCATTTCTTCAGATCATTTGTTGAATTATTCAGCTCTGTATCCAAATTGAAATAGGCAGGTTTGTTTATATAAAAAGAGCTAACTATCTCTGTTCCATGGTTTTTATGGAATAAAAGTCCTAATAATCGAATAACTTCTCAATTAGCCACAACAAAATGAACACGGTCTAATTTGAAGAGCAAAATGTTTAGTTTTATTTCATTCTTTTTTTCAGTTTTGAAGAGATATTTGGGCCTAGTCTCTCAATATAGACGTTACTTGGTCTACATCTATTTTTCCTTCTTACTTATTACTTACAGTCCACTCTTAATATACATATATGAATATATATATATATATATATATATATATATATATATATTTAGAAGCGCTAACAGCGCCGCACCACTTGTCACGACGACTGAGTATCCTCCCCCACGATAATCAATGGTTTATGAAAATATAATATGAAAAACGTAAATAGTATAAATAAATGAAGAAATTCATATAATATATTACTGCAAAAAATGAAGAAATATAATAATTTGTACATTTAAGTTTGAATAACCTGAATTTGACTTACTAAGTAAGATTTTGTCTTAGACTAAATTGAATCTAGTGATGGTTTGGTGCCTTAGATTCATCAGCAATGTAAAAAACCCATAAATAATTAAATTTATCGATCGTAAGAAATACAATTTAACTGTCTACGAGTTTGGAATGCGCCGTGGAAAGGAGAAAATGCTTTTTTTTGTTTTGTGTAATCAAGAAATTATTTCGATTATTAGAACTTTTATTTCACAAAAAAGCACTGGACACTCTTTGTTATGTTTCCTTTCTCTAACTACCTTCAAATTTTGTTTAATTTTTTTCTATCTGTTTAACCTTCAAATATATTTAAGATGTCTGTGTCACTGTTAATGGTAATTCAAATATTATTCAGTAATCATGAGCAAACATTTGAAAAATAAATACGTTTAGAAAAATTACTTCTGCTCATAAACAGCTAGATAAAATTATAGAATCTACTTTCATTTTAAGAATCCAAAGTGTTATTAAATAGAAAAAGTTTTACAAACTTTTTTCTGATATATACCAATTAAATACAGACATAAATAGAAGTCGAGGCATTTTTAACTAAGATGTAGATTCCTAATTAGACTTTAATATAAATTTTAGAAATTCTTTCGGTTTTTTTTTTTTTTTTTTTTTTTTTTTTTTTTTTTTTTTTTATTTTACTTTTTTTTGAAAATGCATCACTTAGATTAAACACTTAAAGGTGCTTATGTATTTAATGTGTAAGTTAATGCATCTAATTAAGCAAATAAAAATGCTAGAAATTATAGGAAACTAAAGTAAAGATGGTCTGATAATAGCCGTTTCACCTTTCAAGCATAAGAAATTATAAAAGATTAAATATAAGACAATTGTTTTCATTGAAATTGTGTACTTAGTAATAATATAAAATATATACACATATAAAGTGGCTTTTTTAAGACAAAAATGTGTATATTGACATTTATAACCAATTCTTTCTCGAATATTTGAAGTTAATATTTGCTGAATTTATAATGTTTTCATAAATAAATTGATATAATTATTTCAATACTAATTTAATACGAATAATATTATATATTTATCTTAATATATTTTCCACAAAATTATTGAATTATTCCACAATGCATTTGAAACTCATATTTTAGTAATATCTCAATTAAGATTTCATATCTTTTAAAAATAAATTATCATTCGCTTAATTAATTTTGTAATGGAGCTACAAGATGAGATATAGGTAATCGAATACCATCATTATGAATCTAAATCAGTGAATGAGAATGACATTTAAGCTGGTATCTCACTTTAAAATCTACCACACCAGTCTTTGGGATGGTTTCTAAGGACAGTTTTGGGTTAAATTAACAACAGCTGTCATTATTTCCTTTACCGACCTTTAACTGAATCAAGACTAACATTGAAACATTAGCCGATAAGCTGTTAATCTGCCATTATGCTACCGTGGACTTTTTTAATCCAATAAAAGCCATTAAAAAGGACTTTATTATTATATTTGGACTTCTGCTGAATATTTCTAATTTAATAAAAAATGAAATGTTTTAGAAGATTAATATCATGAGTAATTAAAATCTATTTCATCATAGATTTATATCATTTATATCCTCCGTTGTCTCCATATGTCTGCAATTTTTCATTAAGTCTTGAAATTAATTAATTAATTAACTTCAATTACTGGCGCGAGCGCACACAGTAAATTATTAGTATAAAATAAGCTTTGCCTTAATTAAATCTATAATTCCATACAACATGTACATTCTTATTGAACATAAAAAAATTTAGATATTCATAAAATTTAATTTCTAAATCAAACATGAAGTAAATGGCATAATATGATACAATGAAAGATAATAAATTTTCAATTCTCAGAAAAATTAAAATATAACATAACTAAAATTAAATTATGAGTAAATGTCTAGTAAAAAAAATATTACGCTTTACACATAGTACTTTGAGAATTGCATGAAACACTATTTTACCAATAATAAGTAAATGCTGAGCCAAAAAGTGATAGAGATTTAATGAAATCAATTTTGATTGTATTCACATATTTAAGCAATTTTTAATTTTTATTCTAACATAAGTGTGTGCGTCTATGCATTCTCCGCGAGACATATATTAACTAAAATACCTATATAAACATTGTGATGAATTAGCCAAGACAGATCCAAATAATATCAAGATGAACTTTTCCTTTATAGGGTTATATTAAAAATCCTGTGTACATCACTTTTTAAAACTTCTTGATTTTAAGTCATATTACTGGTTTTATACAGTCAAGGTCTTTTAAATTACGATACAGATCTTGACACCTCTAAATATATAGCACTACAAATATTGAGAAAAAATATTAATAAAAGTCTTGAAGTTGTCTGATCTATAGAATGATATTTCATAATAAAACTTAACAATGTATAAAATTGTATTTTAAGTGATTAAAATTATTTTCTCACATTTTTATGGTTTTCAATCACATCGCATTAAAATAGGTTTCACAGATTATAAATACTGCTTACTTTCAAGCAAACTGTTTACCAGAAAAATTATTTCATACTTTTCACTAAGTATTAAGATTTTGTATTGGATTTAAAGTATTAAATATTTTTAAAAAAAGTTTTTCACAGAAAGAATCATACAATAACATATAATTAGCCTTAAATGAAAATACAATCTAAAATAAATGTCTTAGTTAATTCTAGGGATAAAGTATGTGCATTCTTTTCTAGTTATTTTTTTTTCTATTGAAATAAAATGATTTAAATTAGTTGTATGAAATATAAATTAATAAATATTGCGTAAAATATGTAAGAATAAAGTGGAAAAATTAATTGTTTCTTACTGTAATTTCAAAATGTAGAACTTTGAAAAAATCGAAATGCATAAATGCATAAATTAGAATTCATGAGAAATGCATAAATTAGAAAAATTACTAGTTTACTTCTAAATTTTTAAGAAAACACAAACAAGTTTTATTTCTTCCAAAATTTTCATTTTTACATCCTATTATAAATATATTGCTATATATGAATATACTCTACGACTGGATCAACATTCATTTAAAAATTCTTGTACATACATTCGAATCTTTTTCTCTAAATATAATTAAAGATTCAAATCATAGGAAAATGTAATAACTTTACTGAACGTAGTAATCACCTGTAATTGGGAAGCTTCCACATTTGAGATTTAAATACTTGAGAACAAGTATCATCAATTTCAGAAGAATACAATTCAGAAACATAAATTATGCAATTTAATTCACTTTGTAATAGACTAAGAATGGAGATGAAAGGCAATTCATGTTTCTGAAATGGAAACTGGTTTCGTAGTGGCCAGAAATTTAATTCGGATTTACGACAGAGACCGGAATACTGTGGATAAATATAATCGTGAATGGAAACAGTTTTACTCAGGAAAAGTACATCAGTAAATGTTGAAGTTCAAAATAATGTTGGTAAAGCTATGAGGTTACTGTCACTAATCATTTTAAAAAATGAATTATTTATATTCAAGTTGCGGATGATTTTATCTTGGAAAAAAATGAAATTTATGAACCCTCAATAAAAAACTCAATAAAAATTCATTTTCTTTTACACACTCATTAATTTTATAAAATATGAATTTATTTAACAAAAAGAAAAATATTTCACGAAAACACACACAAACATATATATCATATAATTACTGAATATGTAATGGTTGAATCCGTGAAACTAGCTTAAGTATACTTTTCCAATTACAAAATATGAAACAATATTTAAATTACAATACCTCCATTTCTGTTTTCCTATTAAACTTTTATCTTAAATTTTGTTTCGCCGTTTCAGGTGGTTTTGCATTTAAATTGATTTTAATTTTTAATTAATATTACACACACACACACACACATATATATATATATATATATATATATATATATATATATATATATATACAGTGTTAATTATGTTTCTTCTTTAATTTTATTTAACGGCTTAAAAATTATTTGTAGCTTAGAGTTAAAAAATTTTATTTTATGAAAATTGTCTTTGTAAGTTTTGAATGTCTTTTATTCTGATTGTATTAATATTGGTTTGTACTTCCTTTTTTATATTCAGTTTCATGCATGGGTATATATTTTTTTCATTTACTTGATTTAGACATATGTTTTTTGAAATCCTTTATGGTGGTTCCATTTTTTCTGTAACATTTTCTGTAGGGGAATGTTGAGACTGTAAAACAATTTTAAACCTGCAAATCTGTCAAAAGCCTGATTCAGAATTTTTAAATATAATACTTGACTTTCC